>WEKY01021059.1:0-67769 GCA_013390045.1 Picathartes gymnocephalus | reverse complement strand
GGCGGGAGGCCGTGCCGCGGAGGGGCTGAGGGAGGCGGGGCCGGGAGGCGCCGAGGCCGCGGCCCGCAGGCGCCCCGTGTGGGCCTGGCCCAGGCGTCCCGGGGTACAGGCCGGCCGTGCCTGAGCCGGCTGGGTCCTGGCGGCCAAGAAGCCCAGTGATATCCTGGGTACATTGCCAGCAGGTCGAGGGAGGTGACCCTGCTCCTCTGCTCAGCCCTTGTGAGGCCACATCTGGAGTGCTGTGTCCAGTTCTGGGCTCCTGGGTACAAGAGAGACTTGGAGCTCCTGGAGCTGGTCCAGGGGAGGACAACAAGGATTGGGGAACTGGAGCATCTCTGTTACGAGGGCAGGTGAGGAAGCTGAGCCTGTTCAGCCTTGAGATGAGATGACTGAGACTGGACCACATTAATGTGTATAAATACTTAAAGGGTGGGTGCCAAGGAGATAGAACCAGGCTTTTCTTGGTGGTGCCAAGCAAGAGGATGAGAAAGGGATCAGACAGACACTGATACTCAGGAAGTTCCTCCTGATTATGAGAAAGAACGTCTTTACTGTGTGGCTGCCCGCACACTGGATTAGATTGTCCAGAGAATCTCTGTAGAGTCTTCTTCGCTGGAGATATTCAAGAACCATCTGAATGCAATTCTATGCCATGTGCTCCAGGATGACCCTACTTGAGCAGGGAGGTTGGATCAGATAACCCAGTGTGGTCCCTTCCAACCTAACCCACTCTGTGATTCTGTGACCTGCAATGAGCACTGTGGCATCCAGCAAGGCTGAGCTCTGTGCCTGTGACAGCAGGACTGCGCTAGCCATGTGACTGCCACTATATGTCTCCAATTGCAGGATGCTTTCCAGGGTGACCGTGTATCCATTGTGATACATGTCTCAGCAATCACAGTACACATTCTTACTCAGTAATTACTCAAAAATATAAAGCAAATCCTTATTTGTGCAACGGCTAAAACTTGGCAGCAACTCCCAAGCTTCTGGGTTCTCTTGAGGTTTGGAGAAACTCGTCCAGCAGAGCTCTTGCTTTCTCTGCCAGTGCAAATAGAAAGGGTGGTTAAGTATTGGAATGGACTGCCCAGGGAGGTGGTGGAGTCAACATACCCAGTGGTGTTCAAGAAATTACTGGTTATGCCACTTGGTGCCATTGTCTAGTTGACAAGGTGGTGATCAGTAAAAGGTCGAACTACATGATCTCAAAGGTCTTTTCCAGCCTGAATGACTCTGTGATTCTGTACAACCTCGTGCATTGTTCTGAGGCTTGTGGTTGGAGCATGACCAGTGTACAGGAGATGGGAAGCTGTTCTCTTTCTTGCAGTGGAGGAAGAGACCATAGCCATGATGGAATGAAACCTGTTAGTCTTGCAGTGATCCTGACCAGAAGGGTTGCACACAGAGGAGTCAGTGGAACACACATGAATTAAACTGCTGCACAGCCAGCATGGCATTGTGCCTGTGTTGTGCTGCACAAATCTGTTATCCCCACAGAAGAACCTCAGCCCATTGTAAAGGAGGAAACTCCTGTTAGCTCCCCCTCCATACCAGCAATTACACCACCTGCGTGGCCTTTCCCTTATCTACAAATGCAGCAAGGAGTTCTCATGTGAACATCCTTTCTGTTTGACAGCAGAAATGATGAATGGATGTTCTTTCAAGCAAGAAAATCCTACAACAGCTTGAATGACCAAAATGAAGTAACCCTTTCTGCAGACAGGGTCTGCATGGTGCAGTGCACTTGCACTGGGAGGCCCATTCAAGGCTTCACAATATAAAGTTCCTAGTATCAAAAGGGATGTAAGATTATCTGTACTATTGTCTCTTTCTTTATTTTTCCATCTCAAATAAGAGATGGTACTGGGATGGTAGCAGTCCAGCATCTCCTGATGCACAATAGCTCTTCACTGCATTCCCCAAGCACAGTAAGCACTGCTGCTTTCAGGCAAGCTGTAAATGGGGCTTCAGAGAAGCAAAAGCTTCTCCAGGATGGCGGTGTCACTGCAGTGCCTTGTCAGGGTGATGTAGTAAGTGTATTGCTGTGTAAAACACCAGAGTATATTCATGTTTTTATGTCTTCCTTGTAGCTGCGGCGCCAAGAAATGGACATCATTCCATGTGAAGATGCTCTACAACTGGCATGTCTTAATCTAGTGTAATGCAACTTCAGCGTCTTCTCATCATCTTCATAAACACCTGTCTTCATCTTTAAAATCGTACATTAATTGTAAAATGTTGACAGCAATAAACAAAGCAGTTTTCATTTTTGCAGAAGGGAGAAGAAAAAAAAATCTCTCCTGGGAAGTATCACTTCACAGGTGTCTCTTTAAACAGGATGATCCTGGCCAAGAAGATACAGGCCCTCTGAGGAACATGTAAAGCAAGAAGCAAAACCACTTCTGTGTGTGTTAAGGATTGAGTGTTTGAACCCTGGACTGTTGGTACCTTGCTATAAAGCGCTTTGCCTTCCAAGGACATTTTGTCCTCAGCGCTGTCTGGGATGGTTGCTACAAAGTTTCACTCTGTCTAATTCCCATCCATATGTACAGGTGCCTGTAGTGCCCCCAGGCGTGACAGATCTTCACAAATGCCCCTTTTGAGGCTGACTACAGGTTCCCCAATTGTTGACCTTGGCAAAACTGCTTGGGTGGGGACAGTAGTCCTGCTCTGCTACCTCCCTGCCTGTGGCAGGAGCTTGGTACAACCCCACCTGTTAGCATGAGTGGTGGCAAAGGGTTAATAGGGACAAAGACAGGGTGACCTGCTGTACACTCGCCTTGATTGTGTACTGACCTGGGAAGCACCTGGAGTGTGGGGAGCACTGACCTTCAGATCTGATGAATCTGGCTATGCTCCAGGATCTGGATTTAGAGGAGGAATCTGTTTTCCATGGCCTTAGACAGTCTGCCACAAGCCTCACCTAGAGCAGCTGGAAATTGGAGTAGAAATCTGCTGGATCTCAGCATTCGATCTGGGGCAGAAAACATTTACTCCAACTCTTCCTTGTCCATGCTGTTGCTGACAGTTATTTGCACTGTCAGTGTCTGCCCTGGACCAGCCAGTAAGAAAGTCTTCACCTTTGTTCTTTATACCTGTGTTATAGTTTGTATCACAGAGATGCAGCTCATTTTACTGTCACTTGCAAGAAGCTTTAAAATTTTGTGTTGTCTGTGCCAAAATTCTAATTTCAATGTGGAAGCTGGTGTGGAAAAGTCTATTTCTCTGTCTGCAAGCAGCCATCAACAGACTTTTCATATTTGCATTGCAACTGCTCCAACTGGAGGTCAGCCCTGCCTGCTCATACCTTGTGAGCTTTGCTCTGACCCATTCCAGTTTGGACTGTTTTCTGTGTCAGTGTGTTAAAAAATGAATTTGTTTTTATTTAAGCAAATCAAACCCAAATTACCTAGATTTCATTTAAAATAATTTAGGAAGATATAACCAGTGTATTTTGGTGCTAGGGCTCAGAAGTGGTGTTGAGGCAAAAGAAGTGGTGAAGAATGAATGGAAAGAGTCTGTTGGAATCTTAATGCTTTTTAAGATCCCAGAGAGGAAAGCTGATATATTTAGCAATCACTGCTATGAAATTTCAGAAGGCAAGAATCAGTTTCTTAGAAAGACATGAAACTAGAAACAGTGCCACAGTCATCAGAGAAGTGTAGTGTGTTTTTTCCCTTGAGACACAGAGGATCATTTAATTAAAAAAAAAATTAAATAATGCAATAGAAGAGCTGCAATCTTACCAAAATCTTTTTTGTGCTGGGAAGAGTTGGTCTAAGTGTCAGTAAACAATATGGATTTTGAATGCTTTGGTTTTTATTAGAAAATATATTTTCTTAAATGCAAAGATCTATCTAGTTTTGGGTCTGATAATATTAATCTAATATATTATTTTAGATACAGTAAAGAAGTTTTTTATGATGAGGGTGGTAAAACACTGGAACAGGCTGTGCAGGGAGCTGGTGGCAGCCCCATCCCTGTAAACATTCAAGATCAGGTTGGATGGGGCTCTGAGGAACCTGGCCTAGTTGAAGATGTCTCTGCTCATTGCAGGGGGGGTTGGGCTAAATGATTTTTAAAGGTCTTTTCCAATCCAAACTGTTCTGATTCTATGATACTTTATACAATTTTGAAGTCCTAGCCACTCATTACCTGCAGCATGTACTTACTATTCCAACTTAAATATATTATGAACCCCAGAAAATATATTTGAAACTTATTTGTAGGTTGTTATTGACCCCTTCCAAGTCAACATTGCTTTATTTGCCTTGAGCAGTTAAAAGAGAGTATTAAGAAATAGTAAATAAGGTTTAAGAAAGAATTGGAGCATGGGATTGTAGCACAGGAGAAGCAAATAAAGCCTGGCTGGCACAAGAGTTGTTGTCTGTGTGAAACTAGAAACCAAGACTACATCCTGTAACATGAGACACGGCTGAAAAAAAGGCAGAGATCTGCTACACTGAAGAAAGGATTGAAGATTGATTAAAACAGTTTGGAAGTTTAATATTATTAGGGTTTTAGACTGCAGCTCAAGCAGAATATGAGGTTAAAAGTCGAGTGTTGCTTGAACAAAAAAAGCCTGATTTTTTGTTTGTTTTTAAAGAGAAGCAAGTTGAGCAGCATTCCAGTACGCTACTACTTTTATGGAATTCCTTGTAAAAAACAGCTGTTTGGTTTTTTTTTTAATAGGTGACATGCCTGTATCTGGGAATGTCTTCTCATTTGCCCTTGAATAATTTCCCGTGATGTGCATGTTAGTGGAAAATGGCATCTTTCACCTTTCTTACAGTTTTTAATGCCAAACTGCAGCATAGTTTATGACAGTTCCTCAAAAATGTCTCCAGTTGCCAAGGAAGAGATAACTGCAAGAATGCAAACAAATAACCTTGATTCACAGACCTCTGCTTCTTTTCAGCTTGTCTTGACAGGCACCCAGAGTGTCCAGGCAGTTCTTTTAAACCTTATCGTTGCAGAATACAGACCCACTCTTCTTGCAGTGAATTCCTTGCATCTTTAGGATGCAGAATAAAATATTAACACAAAATTGCTGCGACAAAGGTTGGCTTTATATCAACAGCAGAAAAAATAGTACTGGCAGTATTGATGTGTTGCTAAACCTACTCACAGAGAAGGAGCTGCTTTGAGATAATGCAGTGCCTACCTTACCCACACACACACAACCCCCCCCATCCCATGACAGAAGAAAAGGTCTCAGACTCATGTTCCACTGAAATCAGATTATCCCATATATAATTCAGGACAGTACCTGACACAGGATCACTTGTTTAGCCACAGTAGTTTTATTCGGAGTTGGTCACTCATGATCCAGGGTTTGGTGAAAATGTGCTTCTATTAGTAGAACAGCTGCTCAAGACTGCGTGTCACATGCCATTATAGACAGCCTCAGGCATTTGCATGAGGCGAGAGGAGTTTTTGCTGGAAAATATTGCCCCAATAAAGATTATTTTCACCATAGTTTATAGTGCATTTTTATGAGTTCTGAAGGGAAGCATGTTCTGGAAGCTCATGATGAGAAAAATAACTTTGAAGTATTTACACGCCCACATCCACACTCTGTGCATGCAGTCCTGTCAGGTAAGGAGTTATTATTAAGGGCACTTGAGATGGCCCTGGAGCACTCAGGGCGAATAGCACCTGGATGAACAGCATGATTTGTGCAAGATCCTATAGGACATGCCTGATAGAATTTGGAATAATTCTTTTTTGTCAGTATGTTAACCATAATATCACTTCTCTACCTAGAATATGGGCATTTATTTCTATGGACCTTAAAACACTCAGAGTTGCATTTCCTAGGGAAAAAGAAATACTCTGCTGTACAAGCTGAAGATTTGTTACACGCCAAGTCTCACAGGAAAAAATGGTGAGCACTATAGACATGGAGTTCTCTTAATGCAATATATGTATGGGAACTTGCTCTCCATTGGTTCTCAACTGTTCAAATTTGTGTTCTATCTTTTATATCTGAACTGGTTTAACAAGATTATCTTCCTGTAGTGACCACTGTGGGTTGTCCTCACAGCCAGGGACCTCTGGTATCATCCCATTTTTGGTTCTTTTACCTCCAGTTTTGTTCTAGGATAACAGATAACACAGTCAACACAAAATAACTTCCTGTTACCAGGAAGTTATCACAGTCACCTAAAGGGAACTTAAACCCAACCTGACCACTGTGTGGTTGCCATAACTGCTAAAATCAACCAGAATAAGCTTGGGCCAACATAACCCAGACAAGTGCTGACACTCTGACCTGTGAAGCTGATTCAAATCCTTTAGGCTTTCATTTGTAATTGCAAAAATGGTATTTACTTGACTGCAGATGAAGTGCTGATTCTTAGAGAAGACATTGCTGTAGGCAAGGCAGCTTATATTTGTCTTTGCAACTGTACCAGAACATTACTTTTTATCTCTTCGTCTGGCATTAGAAACCATCACAAGCATGAGGCTTGTACAAATTAATCACATTACTATGAAGGCAGCATTTTCCATTGTCCTGAAATGATACAAAGACAGAATTTTTGAGACCAAATATATGCCAACTTTTTTTCCCTCCCATTACAGTAACTGCATCATTCCACAGCATTTACATTTTTCCAAGCTACTGTTCATGATGATGGCAGTTTTTCTGATATCCTACTTATATTTTCCTTTGAAACAAAACAGCTTCTGGACCAATCAGGAAGTATGAAACAAAAGGACTGCTTTATTCCTTCATTTTTGTAACTTACTTCCTGTGTGACAGTGTATTCTTCAGCATGTAAGAGTTACTTTTAGGAAGTATTTTGTGAGGTCTGGATGGTGTAATACTTCTGCATAATGTTGTATGTATTCTGTTACTGTTTTTTCCTCAGGGATTTAGTACATTCTGAAAGATCAGGATTTTTAGCATAGTGGCAGAGGAAGCTTAAGATGAACTTAAAAGTACTATACTAACTATATAGAATTATTATATATTAGTGGAAAGAAATTTAGAGAAAATATTAAATTATATATAGGTGTCCACCTTGAGACATAAGAAAGAAATTTTTTACAGTCAGAACAATCAATCACTGGAAAACCCTCCTCAAGGATGCAGAATCCCCCCCATCACTGGGAGTTTCCAAGGTGCAACTGAACACAGTGCTAGATAATGTCATTAAGGCTCCCTTTCCCACTAAAATTGCATTGGGTGAACTTTGGAGGCCGCTTCCAACCTGGGCTCTTCTATGGTTCTGTGTCTATTGGATGACTAGACTGCAGGAAAACAAAAATTGTTTTCTAGTATTTTCATTGCCAGTAAATACTGGTGGTGTTTTAACCTAACTTTTATTGTGATTGAAGCCCCATTTTGATTTTGTTCTTTAACTTCAATACATTACAAGAATGGACAAAATACATGTGATGAAGTTTCAATACCTTGGCCTTTCCTGTAATAGGTGAACTAGCTCTTGAGGGAAATCTGAGTCTTGGGCTAAGAAATCTCTAAAGACTTCCATTTTATTGAGCTTCCAGGGTAAAATAAATGGAAAAAAAAAAAAGAAAAAAGCTTTATTTCCAGAAAGAAGTGTGGTGGGGGATAAGCTATGCTTTTTCACAGCCAGTCAGTGACCTGCATGCTCTAAAATATACAAGTCACATTTTAGGACATATATGATTTGGGTACTGGGCGAGGTCTGGAAAAATGTCACCACCATTGTTCTCAGGATATTTAGCATCTTTTCAATGGACATCAAGAATCGCAAAAGCAGTGTGGACTTCTGTCAGCTCTGCCAAATTTTCACTTTTGAGTTTCTCTTGTGTGTAAATACTATGCTCCAATAACAAGAAAGCCTAAAGCAAATAGCTGCACACCCAAGCAGAGGTAGATCCCTTACTGCAATATGCGCTATGTTCCATAACTGTAAGAACACCATGACCTCCAGATTCACATAAAAGTTGTGTCATAGTCTGCAGAAATTTCTGGGGATTTTAGATAATATTATCTGCAGCATGTCATTCAGAATTGGTTGCCTGCTTGTGCTATAATGAAAAATATAATGAAATAATTTTGTAAGCCTGTAGGAGTTAAAAGAGCTGTGGAAATCTTTCTGAGCCCCTTGACTCAATAGTATTCAGATGCTAAATTAAAGAGATCACTGCTATTTTTGAACGTAATCAAAGTATATCATAGCTATATTGTCTTCCTCTAGTAGTATGACAATAACTGTAAAACAGATGTGCATTTTTTAAGACAAGGCTCTTTTTGTATGCCAAACTGGAATGGACACACAAGCAATGTTTTTCACCACTTCCTATGTAGGACTGAGAGGGTTGGGTTGGGTGTAGTGCTTGGTAAAAAGTATGTAATTCAGGAAGAGTAAATCCTGCTAGCATCTCCAGAACGAGACAAAAGTCTAGATACAGACCAAACAAACAGTCCTACAGCTGGAGAAAACATCCTGCACAGATGCTCAGCTGTGCAGGAACGGCCATGTCAGCCACACTGTACCCCTGGGGTGGAGGGGATCCCTTTGGCTCCATTGGAAGGTCCTGGAGGATGGGTGCCGGAAGGTGTTCCTTTTAGTAATCTCTGTCATGGGTTGGTTTTGAGAGCTTGAATTACAAAAAGGGACAAGGGAAATTTAGAAAAACTGTTTGCACTTCTGAACCCATGATGGCGGTGCCCACTGTAGTCACTAAAAACAAATACCTCCTGCTGAAAAGTTGGCATGGACTCATTACGAAAACAAACACAGAAAATCCTGCCAATCTCTCCTGGTGTGCTGCCAGAAGTATGCTAGTGCTGAGAGCTGGATTGGAACATATTTGAATTAATTGTCCTAGTAAAGTTACAGAGATTCTTTCCTAGTTTCCTGATACATAAACATCTCCTGACCTTTGGGCATCTCTTCCTAGGAGCCATCATCTTCCTTTGTGTCACCAAGACTGTCACCTCTGTTTCTCATGAAGTAAGGCGTAATGCCACTGTGTCTTGCTACAATCCTGCCCAGTCCTTGGTGTTGTAGATGAGCATGTTCTTTGCTGATTAAAACTTGGTCTTCGTGCTCCAGAGCACCTGATAACCTTCTGCTACTGTTACTTTCACAATTGGTTTCATACAGTCTGAGTGCTTTCAGGGAGGTTGCATTTGCATATCACACCATTGTGAGAGACTGAACTGTTAAGGGATAATGACTCAAAACATTCCCCCAATTGCAGAGAAGCCAGGGTGCTTTGCTGAAATGGAGGAGGTGAGCTTTTGGGTGTGTAATGGCTAATCTGTGGTGTGATAAGACAGAGGCTGAATGATGAGCTATGAGTAAGTTAGGAGACAATCCTTGGAGACTGGATGGTGCCTCTTGTCATGGTAAGTTGTTCTCCCTTGCACAAACCACTGGGTTGTGGGGCTCTCCTCCTCCTCGGATTTTCCTGGGGATTTTCCGCCACCATTTCTTTGGGACTTCCACCGCCTTCTGATGGATCTGGTCTGCAACCACCATTTCTACCAAGACTGCGCAGCAACCAAGTCTTGTCCCCTGGCCCACAGGTGGTGAGATCCTCACCTTCTCATCCTTTCTCTCTCTTTCTTTTCCCTTCTGCATGTTCTTGGGTGATGTTGTTGCACTTTCATATTGCAATGCTTCCATGTTGTTATATTACTATAGATAATAATAACAAGCAAAATCACTACATACCTGTTTTTCTTTGCAACCAAATTCTACTATAATAAACCCTACACATGTATATTTACAAATACCAACCATTTAGTTGTTTTTCACTCTAATCCACCCCAAGGGATCTATTAACAAGAACTTGGTTTACCTTTGTCTTCTGCAGCAGGTTTTTACAACCACACAGAGGTGTCTGCAACCCATTAGAAAATACTGGGATGGATGTAACATGAGTCTGAAGTTATTGGTCCAAAATTACCTGAACAAGAACTGGGGGAAATTTATGTATTTAATTCAAAACAAAAAAGTACAAACACATGTATCTTTGTTTTATTATTATTTCAAGTTTCTTCCAGGATGACTCATCTCTGACCACAAGCCTCGTATTTTTCTTTGTTCTGCTGCTGCCAGCAATTGGTTGCCCATTCTCCAGATTCCTTCAGGCACCACTACTGGGGAGACTTACCAGTCCCAGCCTGCACCAATGAGCTTCAAGAAGTGCCTTTCCTTAAACCTCCATCACCCCCCCTGTTCTCCACCTTTCTCTTTCTTCTTTTGCCCCCTCTCCTCCTTGCTCAGATCTTTTGCCTTCAAAACAAATAGGTTGTGGTGACAGGTGCAGAAGGAGCAGGTTTCTTTGCCCTGGTCACATTACTGCTCTCCCTGCCCATTCTTCATCCCTTGCTTGGATCCGTAAGGTTATTCGAACTGCTCCCACAGGAGTCACTACACTTTATGTAGGTAGTCTTCAACTGGCTGGGTTATTCCAAATTGTTTAGCAGCCAGAAATAAAAACAGCAAAGGAAGGTAGCTATTTTTGTGAAACTAAATGAGTTCTATGCTTGTGCAGTTTTAATGCTACTACCAATAGCTGGGTTAAAGCCTACTTAAGAGACATTGCTAGAGCAGTCTTGCCATGCACAACAGATTATATTGCTTTCCTAAGAGGATACACTGCTTGCTGTCACAGGACTCCAGTTCTCACTTAGGAGATACTGTGCCACAACTGTTTTAAGTGTGTAAAGAGTAACACTGGAGAAGGGCTGTGTTGGTAGCAGACGCAAGAGGAACAAAAATCTTTGTCTTGGAAAGAGCACAGGAGATTGTGTGTGCATCACTGACAACTGTGCAATCATACAGACTTCTTCATAGGGGACAAGTAGTCCTTCAGGTGGTTTACAAGTATACTGGCCTATATGATGCTGGGACAGGCATGGTTAAGCAGTCAGACTTTAAGGAAAAGGAGTAAGAGAAAAGGCTAATGTGCAGGAAGCATTAGACAGGAGAGATGTAAAGGGATTTTTCAGCAGTAGGGCAACTAGCAGCGAAATAACAAATTAGGCATGTATTTGCTATCAGTTGCACTGTCCTATAATTATGATGTGCTTAATTAAAAATTATTTTAAAGCTATTCTGAAGCACCTGATTTCTCTGTAACCTGTTTCCTGACCTCAGAAATAAACCAAACAGAAGTCCATCCCCAGTATTACTACGTCAGTCTGGAGATAGGCTTTTAAAGTCAGTTAAACATCCTGAAATAATCATGCTGATAGAAGCTGCGGTTCTCCATGAAACCACACCTACACCACAAACTTTTGCCCTCATAGCTGTAACAGCTGGAGATATTGTTTATGGCCAGCATATTTTTGTTGCCTAGCTGTCTTGTGTGGGGCAGTTCTATCAGGAAATACATGTTTTTCCCTGTATGGTATCAGGGAGCAGCAGGTGCCAGTTCCCTCCCAAGGGTTGGGGACACATGGAGATCCCCAGGGGTCAGGCCAAGCAGAGGCTTCCCCAGCCAGGGTCCATTCCACTGCCTTCAGTGAGGGAGCTGGCAGGATGGGAGGAAGCCAGGAACAGCCCCCAGCCCAGGGCACTGAGTAGCCCCATGGGGATGGGGATGGGCTGAGGCCAGGCTGGGGTGTGTGCTTGCTGGCATGAGTCAGAAATAGGCTTGGTGACGGGAACTAGGGTCAGATTCAACCCTGTGATTGCCAGGCACGTGTGTTACCAAATCTCCAAAAACCAGAATAAGACTCCTTAACACCAATTTTAGTGTGTTAAAGAGGGCATAATTTATTTAGGTGCCTGGAATGTGTGGGGGATCCCTCCTCCTAACATCCCCCCAATTGTTACAAGCATGTTGCTAATATACAGTCACTACATGCATATTATAATTTGCCCATTACCATAAAAACCCTCCCCGTGCTCCCCAAGGTCCCAAAGTTAGTCCTTGTTTTGGCTACAGCTGTATTCCATAGCCAGATGTCCCCTCTTTATCTTCTAACGTCCTTGCATGGGGAATAATTTCTGCATGTCTTGCTTCTCTGCTAAAGGTCCACAGTCACAGTGTCTTCTCTGCTAGAAGTGCACAGTCACAGTATCTTTCTACTAACAGCTCACAGTTACAGTAGGAATTGAATTTTTGGTATCACATAGGCTGAAGGGTGCCCCAGGAGGGGTTGGTCAGAGCTCTTGAGGCTGGTGGGTGTCCCCAGGCCCTGATGTATGGTGTAGTTTGTCCTCAGAGGAGAGGGAGAGATGTTTGTTTCCCAGTTCCAGCTGTGCTGGTGTCAGGCGCGTGTTGCTGCTGCAATAGATGCAGCAACATCTGTTGAGGGCTGAGTCCGCCTCACACTAGGTGCAAATCTGTGATAAGATGCAGCAGTATCTGACACAGGCTTGGCTGTACTCTCAGGAGCCAAGCGATGCTGACTGCACAGGAGAGCGAGAGCTGTTGGTGGAGTGGCTCTCTCAAGCTCAACATGATCCAAGGCCAGTGACATGCACTGCAATTCTCTTTCCTGGATGGGTTATGAAGGGTGTTCTTCCTCTCAAAGTGAGGTTTTCTGTCACTGAAAAAGAAGCACAGATAAAAAGCAAGACTACTAGCACTATGCCAAGACCCATCCCTTTCATGCCATGGATGCACCTGCATCATGAGCTCTGATACACAGGTACACGTGTGGAGTGACAAGGAATTTGAGGGATCTATTACTGAATCTCCCATGCAAAAGAAATGTTTTCCCTTGGAAATTTACCCACATGGACACCTCTACTCTATAGTCGCAACAGAGGGGATTTAGGAGCTACGTATAAATGGCTTTATCCATCATTTTCTGCTGCCTTACTGGGCTTTATGAGCACCTCCTCCCAGTGCTCTTTGTTCTTTATGAGCACCCCATATCAACCAGTACACCTAACTCCTTACTGCTTACATACAGTACTGCCTCCCCGAGTGGGTCCACCCTTTCCAGTTTCTGCTGCTTCTCCACTCATAGATCAGGAAATGGAATAATTTGCAGACTCAGTAATTCACTGGCAATACATGGGACATGCTGCATCAGAAGGAAACGCCCTGCTGCACACCAGACAGAGGTTTGCAAACTGCCAAGTTTCATTTTCACAGCTGAGTTATTAAAAAAAAAGAGTTTCGTTTTCTGTCTCATGACTGTTTTGACAAACACACTCAGAGCACACCAACCGATGTAGCAAAGACTATTGTGCCAGTGTTCAGGTCAGAGTCCCTTCTGAGTCAAAAAGCAATGAGTTGCACCTTCTGCATCGGTATTGAAGGGGGTTGGTCCTTGGTTTCTCTGCGCTGCATTGAAACCTCCCTAAATAACAATGATGGGGAGTTTGGAGATGTCAGAGACTGGAATGATAGATGTCTCAAGACATTTTGGGGTCCATGTGTATGGTCCATGTGTAAGGTCAGGCCTTGTCCTTGTGAGGCAGTGCACTGCCCTGTACACTCCCCCTGCCCCGGAGCCTGTATCCCAGCCTGGCGGTGGCTGCCAATCCCTGGCACAACAGAGGCAATGCTCCACACCCACCTCTGGAGCCCCTAACCCAGCTCCTGAGTGGCCAAATGACCAGAAGACTTGGGGGAAGAGCCCAGGAAAGGCAAGCTGTATTTAAGGCCAATCACAAAGCAAGCATATGTCTTGACCCTATCTCCTCTTGGAACTTCTACCTGAACACCACTTGAACCCAGCAGTGGGTAGCTGTATGTGTCCTTTTCTATATCTTTTCTGCCTTTCTCTCTTCTCTTTTTTCTTCTAATTTTCTCTTCTTGGAATTTTTGAGTAACTTAAAACTGAACAGGCTAAGTTGAATGGACCAAGTTAATGCTTTGGGAAGTGTTTCATGTTGATTGAATGTTGCTCTAAAATTTTCGCTAAAGTTCTCTGATTTTCTAAATTTGCCAGTAAAGTATCTTTTGTTGTTTTGACCTTTTGAGCATATCTTGTCAGTATTTCTCTCATGTGCCTAACTTAAGAGTACATGAACAACTGTAAGCCCTTCTAAAAGTCTCATTGAGCAAGTTTTTTGCAGGCCTTACAGGAGGTCACATGGAATTCCAGAAATATTAGTATCCAGCAGTCACTCATTCCTCTCAACATTTATATCGTGTTGATTCACTCAGGCACTTTTGCCTGAATAAGAACTCCAAAATGCCACCCCTGTACTTTGATTTCTTTCAGTCACTTAGGAAACAAGATTACACTGTATTTTCCCACCTCCTGTGGATGCGGCTACAAAACAACTGTGGCTGTATTTTGACTGCTTTCTTTAAAAGTGGCTTTGCCTATTGATTTGATGCGCTCCACTAGGAGCCAAGTCATATGAAACCATCTCTGCTAAGGTTAGTACTACTTTGTTTCTCTAGTCCCTAAATGGGTAGCAGGATAATTTATTGGAAAACTCAGTACAGAAAATGGATGATTAGCAGAAATCTATTTTTTTATGAGAATAGGATGGGTTGACCTTGGCTGGACACCAAAGTGACCACCAAAGCCACTATATCAGTCCTCAACAGGATGGAGGGGGAAGGAACTAAGATGGAAAAAACCCTCATGGGTCAACATAAAGGCAGTTTAATAAAGCAGACGCTCAAGCAAAGGTAAGAAACTCCAAAAGATTGTTCTCTACTTCCCATCAGCAAGCAACATCTGACCATGTTCTGGGAAGCAGGGCTTCAGCATGTGTAGTGGTTGCTCTGGAAGGCAAATGCAAATAATGAATGGCCCACCTTCCTACTCCTTTCTATTAGCTTTTATTTTTGAATAGGCATCATATGTTCTGGAATATCCTTTTGGCCGGTTTGGGCCAGCTGTCCTGGCTGTGTCCCCTCCCAAGATCCTGACCACCCCCAGCCTACTGGTGAAGGAGGAATGTTGGAGAGATGAATGGCCGAAGCACTGGTGTGTTATCGACACTTTTTAGCTCCCAAAGCAAAGCACAGCACGGTGGGGGCTGCTGGCGGTGAAATTAACTTCACCCCAGCCAGCCTGGATACAGAGGACGCGTAAGCAATAATACTCAATGCCAGAGAAAAACTCCATTAGAAACGTGGTTCACAGAGAGGTGTATTATTGAACGATCTCCTGTGAAGTATTCATCTTCGGCTTATTGATCCGCTTTTCACAGTTTGAAAAGACCCTGGGAAACGATAAATTAACAAACAATTGCATCGCAGGAGGACAAGCCTTCATTGCCCAGGTGATCCTTGCACAATGGAAGACCGAAGCAGCCACAGCCAGAGGGACAGCACGGCGCCTCAGGACGCGGGGGTGCCCCTGCCGCGGACGAAGGCTGGTTTTCCGTATCCTGAAGGCAGCGCTACGTCATTTTAAAAAATGGCACTTTCTACACTTCCCGCTGCGGAGGGAGCCCAGAGCCATCCCAGAGCCACTTCCTGAACGTGCCGGCGGGGAGATGGACGCCCGGTACCTCCCACCCCCGCCACACTCGCGGCTGCAGGTCGCGCCGGGGCGGCGGAAAACATCCCCCACGGGCGGGGCGCTCTCGTTTCGATTCCCCGAGCGCCGTGGATTTGTTTCGATTCCCCCACTCCCACTCCCACGGTGACGCGGGCGGCGGGGGCGGGACGCGGGGCGGAGAGTTTAAGGGCGACAAGCGGAGCGTGCCCCGGCGGCGGCTGCGGGGGACGGGCAGGCAGGTAGATGCGCTTCCTCGGGCACCCCTTGTGCCCACCGTGATCCTCTCCGGTAAGGGGAGCGCGGGAGGCGGCCGCTCCGTGCGGGATGCCGGGGTGCGGCGGGCCAGCCCCCGCGGCGGGAGCTGCCCGCGCCCCCTGCGCCGCTCCGGCGATGCTTCGTGCGGCGCGGGGGCAGCCGCGGCCTCCTGCGGGTGGCTTCCCATCTCGGTGGAGCTCTTGGGAGCTTCCTGCCTACTGGAGCAGTTCCGGAGAGGGGACTTGCTGCCCCGACTAGGAACGTGGGTGCGGGATTTGTCGTGTGGGCAGCGCGGGTGGCTGTGCTGGTTGGGAAGGCTGCCAGGGAATGTGGCGGGGGGGTGAAGGAGAAGAAGAGGGCATTCTTGGTCCGGCCAGGCATCTGGGAGTGTGTGTTGGCCTGGTACGGTTTGCGCGGAGGAGCTGAGGGCGATGTGGTACCATGTCCGTGCTTGAAAAGAAGAGGGAGAACTCCTTTAGCACAGCCCGGAGCGAAGCATTGTTTTCAGTGGGTTTGGATCCTTTCCCTGAAAAGCAAAACTCTTGTACAAGGTCGTGGAGTGGTCACTTAACAAAACAGACTTTATCAACTGGAAAGGAGTTTGAGCACAATGTGCACTGCAGAAGAATAAATGCAAAAGGACTTCTCACCAACTTTTGTATTTTTTTTTAGCGATTTACTGAGAATTAACTTAAGATTTATTGCAAATGTGAAGAGGCTTTGCTTTCCCGTGAACAAGTGCCAGGGGGACAATTACATTTGTCAAGCACTGGCTGTGACCTGTGCAAGCTTGAAAACCTTGTTGTTAGGGGAATCTTGGTGTTTTGGTCTTGGGGTTTTTTTCCGTTTGTTTTTTCCTCATTCCAGAGTCCATACTCTCTGGAATTAATCTATACAAAGGAAATACGCAGGCTGTTTGTTGCCGTTTCTCTTATCCGGTCATGGAATCATAGGACATGCTGAGTTGGAAGAGACTTATCAGGATCATTGAGTCCAAGTCCCGGCCCTGCGCAGGACACCTACTCTAATAATCACACCATGTGCCTGAGAGTGTTGTCCAAATGCTTCTTAACTCAGACCCGCTTGGTGCTGTAACAGCTTCCCTGGGGAGCCTCTTTCTAATATCCAACGTTAACCTCCCCTGAATTAGCTTTAGTCCATTTCCTCGAGTCCTGTTGCTGGTCACTGGAGTGAAGTGATCAGTGCCTGCCCCTCCTCTTCCCCCCATGGGGAAGTTGCAGACGGCAGAGATCTCTCCACTCAGTCTCCTTCAGGCTAAGCAAACCAAGTGACTTCAGCCACTCCGCATACAGGGTCCTCTTCAGACCCTTCACCATCTTCGTTGCTCTCCTTTGGATGCTCTCTTAACAACTTCATGTCTTTTTTATTTTGCGGTGCTCAAAACTGCACGTAGTATTCAAGGTGAGGCCACTCCGGTGCAGAGAAGAGCAGGACAATGATGACAGGAACGTTGCTAGACCGAGCAAACAACTGCAGAAGTGTAAACATCTCCCTCTTGGACTGGCTTAAGTCTTGTATGCCTGAGCTAGACTAGGGATTTCAAGATTGTTGTTGTTTCAGAGAGAAACAGGTTAACTTTTCCTACTGTTGTGAGGTTTTGTTGGTTTTTGTAATGACACTGTGCAAACTGAATATTGACCATACTGTTGCATCTTTTTTTTTTTTTTACCTAAAATTGGAAATGAAAGTATTTTCTTAATTTACTGGAAATCTCAGATATTTGTATGTATGAATAGATGTGTTTCTTGAAGAAGCAACTCCAGACATGACTTGCTCGACCATACAGTTTTCTTAGGCTACTTGCTAGTGGTAGGTTACAAAGAGGGAAGAATTTGAAGCTGAAGGCAAAGAAGCCTGTTTAGTTTCCCTTAACAAAACAGGATGTGCTAGGGAGCAAGGCCAGACCCATTGCTGCTGCAAGCTGTGAAACAGTCTTCAAGGAAGGCTAAGTCACATGTGCTTGGCCTGAATTCAGCTTGCAAGGAAAGGAGGAAGGGTGTTCTGAGGTGTCATCTGGTTTTGGCAGGGGTAGAGTTAATTTTCTTACTAGTAGCTGGTACAGTGCTGTGATTTGGATTTAGGATGAGACTAATGTTGATAAAACACTGATGTTTCTGTTGCTGCTAAGCAGTGCTTATCCTAAGTCAAGCATTTTTCAGGTTGTCCCACCAGTGGGGAGGCTGGGTGAGGGCACAGGAAGCTGGGAGGGGATGCAGCTGGGACAGCTAACCTGAAGTGTCCAAAGGGATGTTCCATACCATAGAACATTATGCTGGTCTGTTGGCCTGTCCATGGGTGTGAAACTCTTTGTTTCCCAGGCTCTAAAGTAGGTACAGAGCTGGTGGTGTGTGCACCCATTTCTTTCTGTGAAAGGAGTTGCTTGTTCCTGGTGCTTCTGATGTCCGTTTCCTTGCTGTGTTACTTTCTTGCCTAGTACCTTTCCTGTATGCAAGTGAACCACAAATCCCCACTCTAAAGATTAGTAACATTTGTGTCCACATCTTGAGGTTTTGCATGGGTTTCTGCTCATCAACAGGGCTCGCCCAATTTCTGGCTGGATTTGGGTCCTGTTTCTGTAGTCCTGTCTGGTGGTCACACATGTGAAGAAGAGCTGAGCTGCCAAGCTGTGTCAGCTGTGAGTTTGGTACGTGGCTAGCTGGAGACATCAAGTGGCTCGGCTTTGTTATTAGTAGCAATTGCTTTCTGGTGGTTTGCACACACAGAAAGCAACATATAGTGGTAATCTGAAAAAGGAGTACCTCGGGAGGTCATTCAGGCCAGATCTGCCCGGAACAGGGCCCTAGCCAAGAATCCTGTTGTGTGTGTATTCCAGTTATATCCCTTGTTTCATTCAGACCTTGCACACATCTTTCCTATCTGGTTTGTATGTGGTGTTTGAGGTGTTAACAGGCCATTGAGACATCTGTGCTAATTGCATCCTGGGCTGCATTTGCCAAATGTTGATAAGGATGTTTGTCTTGTTTCTGACAAGACAAACAGTCATCACTTCAGTAGAGCACATTTCCAGGGAAAAGCTTGGTATAAAATGAAGAGCAAACTGGGATGTTCTGTCTCACTCTGTGCTCTCTCACCCCAACCATTTAACATCTTATGAAAGCGCAGCCAGAACTTAGAAGTTTCACAACTGATTTGCAAAATACAGAAATAGTGCTTGCCTGCTAGACCCAGTTCAGCTGAGAATTCATTCTCAATAGCATGGGGTGCTTTGTGCTGCCAAGGTGTGCTGATTCAGTGTGGTACTGCACTGGTGAAGCTACAGAACGATAGCCTGAATTCCCCTAGTAATACTTCTGCCTGAACACTTAGGAAGGAAGAGTATCTGGAGAAGCAAAACTCTGTAAGTGGTGTTGAGGGTTGCTTGTGTCTAGTGATGGAGGTTGTGTACAGGTCTCCAGTTCAGATTGAAACAACCTGATAAAGTTTTCTCTCTATACACTTACGTGGGAAATAGTTTTCTTTGTCTTTTTAGAGGAAAACAGCTCCAGGGAGCTGTCTTTATTTTTGAAGTACTGTGATGTATAGGACATTGACTGGCCATAGAGCCCAGAAGTAGTAAAGAAATTTCATTTGGTCCAATTTGTGCTGAATTCAGGACAACATACACTGATAAGAAGCTATCACTATGCTGCCCTGTTTGCCCTAGTCTAATCCAAATTTTCTGTAGAATCTCATTCATTATTTTCCAAGTGGCGCTGGCTTTTACTGGGAGCTAAGGGTCTTTGGCACTTCCAAGGTCTGGTACAAATCTGTCAAGGTGACTTCTTACAGAATTTTATTTTTTTTCTTGTTCGTAGGACTGAGTGAGAATCTATCTATAGATAAGGCTATCTCAATCTATCTGTCTATCTGAATATATCCCTAATGATAGGGATGTCTAATGACAAGCTGTTTAAATTTTAGGCTCTTCATTTGAGTTGACCAGTTTGTCCAACATGAGCTGACATTTTACAAGGGCTGAATATGAGATCTTCATGTTCATCGTCATCTTCTTCAGTATTTCTCTTCATGAGATACTGGCTGAGCACTTGACTAAAATATTGTTCAGATACTTGCAAATACCGCTATGATGATTTCCAGACTAAACAGATCCATGAGGATGTCCTCCATGTCTAAATCTCAGCTTCTTTCCTCTCTTCTACATGAGATTTCCAAATGTGTCCAGATTGTTCATTTGACTTTTCAGCATTCAGTGGAAAACTGAGAGAAGTACATTTTTCCCTGCTTTTCACTGTCAAAGTTATGCTTATACACATTAAAAGGAGACTGTGTTCTGTAAATATCTCTTTGGTAGCTGTTGTCAGGAAAACAGGTAAAACTGGCTAGCAGGCAGAGCACTGCCATAGTTACAGCCTCTTAGAGCCTTCTTGGACTATATTTTTCCTTCTTTTACTGGGTCTGCCCTGACATTCACATAGGTCTATGTTGGGTCGTGAGGAAAGTGTCATTTGGAAGACCTGAGTGCGGTCTCCTTTTGCTGGGTGGCTGAAGGGCTGCCTGCACAGATCGTGCCAGTGGTGGGCATGCAGCTGCAGGGGTCCCTCTGGTGTAGCAGAAGGGGTGACGTGACGATTCTTTCTTGGTGGCATCCTGCTTTTGGGGCCAGCATGCTTTTGTTGAACGAGAGCTAATAGAGAACCCTGAGGTTTCCTGTTGAGAAAACATGAGTTATTTGAATGCTGATGAAATTTATGTAGTTGTAACTCGGCTACAGTGTAGATGGTAGTGTTGGGCTTTTTCTCTCCCTTCCTATTGCCAGTTTGTAAGGTCTGCCTTTTGGGTTAATGAGGAAGAAGGAATGATTCATCTGCTTAATAGGACTGAGGAAAGCACAGTCTTTAGACGTCAGATTTCCTGAAAATAAGAGGATTCTTATTTGTCACTGTTCTTTTAATTCAGATGCAGAGCTCCTAAGATTGCTATACTTCATTTGTTGCTTGCATTATGGAAATCTACTGTGCCTGGAGAATAAAAACATTATTCTACCACTGAGTAATGCCATAGGGATGGATCCTTAAAGCTCAGCTTTCAGGATCAACAATAATTAAAACAATGTCTGTGTAGACCTTTTACTTTTTTTTCTGTGAATTAAACAGTGTATTGCAGTTTCTCATTTTAAAATGTGTAAAGCAGATGCAGAAGAAAAACCAATGACTTGGGTTCACTCTCAGATTTCTAAAGTTTTTAGCATTGCCAGCTTCAGATGTTCAGAAAGCACAAGCTGGCCTCTTGAGACCTATAGCTGGCGTAAGGAACACATTTTTCAATAGTGACAAATGGCTTTTCTGGGCAGTCTCCGTTTGTGTTTTCAAAATTATTTTCTGAAGCGAGAGGGATCAAAACTTAGCATTGTAACCACTCTAAAGCTGCCCTGCTTCTGGCAGCAGTCTGACCGAAGCAGTTCAGTGGGACACTGACCAGCACAGTAACATAAGAGTTGATGACACACAAAGTAAATGGGACTTTTGCCCACTGGCAGCAGTAGGGTTTGGAGCAGATTGTTTCTGACTTAACTGTATCATCTTTTGTTTTAATCTGTGAGTAAAAATTAATAAGCTTCATTTTGCTGTCACATTCGTGTTGGTGGTCTCAGGAGTCATAAAAAAAGTAAACAGGGTAGACCATGTTGTCAGCTTGATTTTTTTGTTTTGTTTTGTTTCTGTTTTATTTCTGTGAATGATAAGGTCTCTCTCAACAATGCCCTGGGAAGGGTCTCCCAGAGCTTAGGGTGTCCCCACACCTTTATGTCTTTCATAGACACCATAACTTAGGAGAAATCCCCACTTCATGAAGCAAACATGTCTGGCTGGGATGGATTTAATTTTCTTCATAGTAGCCAGTATGGTGCTTTAAATTTAGGAGCAAAACAATGCTGATAACATAGTAATGTTTTAGCTGTTGCTGAGCAGTGTTTGCACGGTGTTGGAGCCTTCTCTGTTCCTCACTCAGCCTCTCAGTGAATAGGTTTGGGGTGCACAAGAGGTTGGGAGGGGACGCAACTGGGCAGATGACCCAAACTGACTGAAGGGATAGTCCGTGCCGTGTAGCATCATGCTCAGCAATGAAAATGGAGAGGAGGGGACTCTTAGGGGGATTAGCCTTCCCTGTCTTGGCATTATTCTATGTCAGGGAGGTGGTTAATGATTACCTTTGCATCACTTTTGTTATCATTCTCTCTTTCTTCAGGTCTCTTTTGGTTACTGAACAATTTTTGTCTTGACCCACAAATTTTCTTGGTTTTACTTCTTGCTTTTCTCTTTCCCCATCCCACTGGGGGTAGGGGAGATGGAAGCACTTAGATGCCCACTGGGGTTAACCCACAGCACTCACACCCAAAAAAATCTTTCTATAGTTAGATCCACATACAGCTGTGACTTTTACCTGTGCCAGTGACGGCAGAGTAATAGACAAAAGTTTTGTTTAATGCTCGTCACACTCGATAGACTTCACATAAAAGGCCCTCAGTCCATTGGTTTTGAGTTAAATTTGTTTATGCTGCAGGAAGATGTTGGGCAATAGCAAGACATGCTGTGCTAGTCTGCACGGAGGCTCTTTTGGATCATTAACTTAGATGTCAGATTTGCATGCCCAGTGTATCTCTTTGGTCTACAAACTTGGGTGTAGTTGCTAAAGCCCGCAGCAAACATCTCAGTTATTTAAATGATCTACAGTTTGAAGTTTTGGCTGGGAAACTCCAGTTCTGGAAAAGGATGAGAATTTATGTTCTGGTGAAAATTCCTGCTGCCTGGAAGGGGCAGGGCATGCCACCTTATGATCTGAAACAGGGAGTTCAGTTCCAAAATTTTTCAGCACAGGACACATTCGTAAGTCCTTTTAAAATGCTTGTTGCTGCTTTCACTGTACTGTGGGAAAAACAATCTTTTAAATATCTTGTAAATACCTTTTATTTGTACTTGTACTTTTAATATATTCCAAAGAAGAGTAAGATAAAAGTATAATTCTGGAGATAAAAAAATCACACTGAGTAGCAGCATAGCTTTCTTAAAAGAAATAAAAAACTTGAAATTCAGCTATAATTTAGAAAACCAGCAGTTCACCTGTATTCCTTCTTGAAGAAACTTCTGTGTAGCTGAACAATTTTGGTATTATTCTTGAGATAATAATTTTTCAAACTTTCTGGTGATAAAGAATTGAAATCTGAAAGAATTACACCGAAGGTGAGGTAGAACCATCTTTTAGCACTTGTTTTTTTTTCCTTTGTTCTGTTGCTCTATTTTTTTTTTTCCTTTTTTTTTTCCTTAATAATGTTCATACCATACAGTGTAAAAGAAGTCGTGAATATGTTACGAGTACACTTGATTGGCTGTCTGGAGAAGTAGTATTTTTAAAGTATACACTGTATGCACATTCCTCAATAAAGTGATGATTTAATTTGCCTGGGATAAATGTAAAAATTACTCCTCTAGCATGACTGCTTGTCGTGCCTCCCCCAAGTAGATGGGAACTCTGACACTATAATGGAGTGTTTAATTAAGACATAACTTCTGACAGGTCATTTCCCAGTAACTCTGAAGCAGTTGGGATCTCAGCTTGATGATTGCACCTGGTTTTTCTTCTGTTGCTTCTTCAGAGTTGTGGGCTGCAGCTCTCCTGTCTGCTTAGTGCACTTGTGAGCCTGACGAGTGCTTTTTGTGCTTGGATAAATGTGAAGGCACAGTGCCATCCATAGCGTGCCACGTCATAACCTCTGTGCTCACGAGACAGCACTGATTCTCGGTGTTTCAGGCTCATCATGAGGAGTACTACAGAGAAAACACATCAGTAATGTTTCTTGCTTTGTCTGTAAATTCATAAAAATATCTGCTTGCACTGTTGTCAAGAGATCTTGCAGATATTTTAGTCCTGCTTTCAGCTGGGATAATTTTCTACTCAGTAGCTGGTACAGTGCTGTGTGTTGGATTTAGCGTGAGTATAATGTTGGTAACACACC
This sequence comes from Picathartes gymnocephalus, assembly GCA_013390045.1. NCBI lineage: Eukaryota > Metazoa > Chordata > Aves > Passeriformes > Picathartidae > Picathartes > Picathartes gymnocephalus. The sequence continues at coordinate 44,145 of WEKY01021059.1, read as the reverse complement.
GATGTTTTAGTAGTTGCTGAGCCGTGTTTGCCCTAAGTCAAGGATTTTTCAGCTTCTGATGCTGCCCTGTCAGCTGCAGGGATACACAGGAAACTGGGAGGGGACACAGCCAGGACAGCTGACTTGAACTGGCCAAATGAATATGCTGTACTATAGAATGTCATGTATATAAATTAGGAGGGAAAACTGGCCAGGGGCTGCTCCTCAGGAGCTGGCTGGACATTGGTCAGCGGGTAGTGAGCAATTGCACTGTGCATTAACTGTTTTGTATATTCTAAGTTTATTATTAATAGTAGCAGTATTAGTATTTTCCCTTCCTTTTCTGCTCTGTTGAACTGCCTTTATCTCAACACACAGATTTTACTTTTTTTCCCTAATTGTCTCCCCCATCCCACTCGGGAAGTGGGGTGGTGAGCTGAGGTCTGTGTGGTGTTTAGCTGCCTGCCAGACTAAACCTTGACATTATGTTAGCAGGTTATGAAGGCTGCAGATTTTATGGGGTTTGTTCCAGGTCTGTTAATACCTGGATAATAAGTAAATCTGTGCATTCTTATTTGGTGAATTAATCTTACTTAATTGCACTGAGATTTGTGAGATTCATACAGGTCTTTACAGGTAATGGAAACGGTTTTTAATCATAAAATCAATCTGTGAAGAATGTTTCTACACAGCACTTTAGCATTGGATATTTCTCTTGTCTGTTTCTAATGTGCTGTTTCTCAACATACATGTAGCTGGTTTTCCTCTTGTTTGTTTCTTTCATCTAGCTGCTTGACCATGTGATTAGTTTTGTTTAATGACCCTGGTTTTAGAATTTTAATGATGAAATAGTTTTTCAGTAAGTTACAGTTGATGCTACTTTCAACCTTTGTTTTCCTTGGCCACTTCTTGTATTCATTTTAATAACTGTCTTAAGTCTGGTTCAAGGTCCTCCCACACTATTACCCTACTATGTTACAATATTTTCTTGCAGTAATTAATTTCTAAGCAGTTTTGTATACGCTAGATTGAGACAGATGGCCTGGAAAAAAAGTCGTAACTAAAAAGCAAGTAAATGAGTTTTGTGTTTAATTAATTGAAATGTATGTCTTCATATATTTCTTTAGCATATAAATGCTGTTTGTTTTCTCAGGTATTTCCTCCTGCATTGAGTATGTGCACACACATTGAAATTATGTGGAATCTTAATTTAAAAGATAGTTCAAAACCGAAGGAGAAAAATTGAAAAAAATGCATACTAGTGGTAGATCTGGTTAGCTGACGTTTATTAAAAAGTAGATGAGAAGTTGAGGAGGCATCAACAGCATACATGAGGCTGTCACCAGAGCTCTATTTTACTAGTCCAACTGCAGCAAACAAAGAAGATATGCTCTTTTGTCCTCCTTTTCAAATATGCAAAAACTCAGATGGAAATTTAAGTCAGTCTTAGGGAAAAAAGTGTCTCATAAGTCAGTGCTTTTGTTTGATGAATTTTTTTTTTTTTTTTTTGTTTGCACTTTTCCTTAGCATGGATCCCATGGCATATGCACAGTTGAAGAGGCAAGCTGGAAACCAGGATTTTAAAAATGGAAATTACTCTTTGGCCATCAAAAACTATGATGAAGCTCTACAAACACTTGGTTATTTAATGCAGTGGGTCCCGTAAGTATTCATGAATTATGAGATGTAAACCATAAGACAAGCCTGAAATATGTAAATATATACAGTTGCACAGCTAATTCAAAACTCTATTTTTTTGACCTAACACTTGATTTTCTTGTATCTTTTTTCACACTCTTTAGTGTATCAGTTTTATAGTTATTCTTTTCCTTACATATATGTGAGACATTAATTAGTGACTTAAATCTGAATATTTTTACATAAACATCAAGTATAAATTAGTGCAATTAAAGCTCAAATTAATTTTCCATAAACTATGCTGGTTTCTGTTAAATTACTTCTGTTTCTTAGCTGACATGTTGTGGATTAATCCAGCTGCGATTTTGCCATGTCCTGGCCTGTTGTTACATTAATCATCTGATTATCTGCAAAATGATTCATACAGGTTACTTTATTCTTGCTATTTGGTCTTTCTTAGTATTCTGAGACCTGTTAAAAATAATTTTTCAGCAGAAGATTCCTCTGGGTATTTCTTTCCAGATGTTAAATGCTTTTCATCAGTTAACATCAGTTGCTAATGTTAATGATTAAATAGTTGAGTATTATGTTAACTATTAACCATTCATGACTACTGCGTATTACCACTGCTGTTAACCTAATTTAACACCAGCCACTAATTTATTTTAAATGTGGATTTTTGTGTTGATTTCACCAGGTGGTGATAGACTAAAACGCATTGAGGCTGTTTTTTGGTGACCAAAATATGTTTAGTTCTCTTGTTATCCCACAGCTTCCATTCATGTGTCTGTTTTCCCCCATTCCCTGCTGCTGGCTTTCACTGAGCCATATGTAGGTGTGTCGAGGTCCTCTGCAGTCTTTCTGAATCCCCTTGCTTCATTATTCCAGTGGCTTGGCTTTCTGCTTCAGAAGGGACCAGGTTATCACTATGGGTATCACTAAGTTATCATTAGGATGTCTCTAAGATATTTTATAGCCTATATTCAAATGATCTTTATTATCTACAACTAATTTTTTACCTCTCATTTTGTCAGGTGGGTGATAATGTGGAGTTTTTTCATTTTTTCATATCGCTAACTATAAAGTATGATCCTTTTCGAAACAAATAAACAGTAACAGTAATGCTAAAACCATTTCTTTAGGTGTTCCCGGGACATAGCTGTGTTGTTGTGCAACAAATCAACTGCCTTGTACTGCCTGGGCAAATGGAAGGATTCAATGGTTTTAGCCCGCCAAAGCTTACATTGGGATCCAGAGTATGTTAAGGTATTCAGATTCTTAAGCTGGCAGTTTTTGCATTTTACATGCCTTCTTTTTTTTTTTTTTTTTTTTAAAATAATGTTGTCATTATCTTGTTTTTATTGTGTTTTTGCTTTTGGGCATGATGAGTAAATATAGCATAAAATTCCAGAATCAGTTTTTGATTCTATATATAAGCATCAGATCCATGGCTGTAATAGTATTTTTAATGAAGTGAAGCAGCTGTCTTTTGCACCAGGAGATGCTGTTTCTCTCTGGGTCCTAAGGTACCAATGCTTTCAAGAAATGTAACTATTAATATCCCAAACAAGGGTTACATGTTAGTAAGTCTCCAGTTCCTGGGAGATCATATTGTATTTCTAGTGTACAGAACAATACACTACACCTAACTTGTGATTAAGTACACATTGTTTAAGCACATCTTTACTCAAATAGCCCTCTGTTAGGAATAAGTAAGATTTGTACAGTATTTATGATATGGAGGCATACTCTTGGATTGGCTTTATGTGCAATAAACAGTCTTCTGGTCTAACCACTAAAGACTCCCAGAGGTTTTAGTAGAACGTTTTTTATTTAGATATGGTGAAATTGCATCCAAATACCCATTTAACTTGTGCTGTGTTGCAACCTGACAGTTATCTGATTTGAACAAATTAACTCCACTGTGACTCTGAGCTGGTACAACCTAATTCAGGGGTGAATATAAACATGTTCAGGTGCTGTTGGCTGAAGAATATATGCATTGTGGGAAATACTGCAAAATGCGGTGACATGGAAACATAAATATATGTTCTGGACCTTGTGACTCAAAAAACCCCAGTCTGTCCAGAGAAGGTTAACATACAGCTGCTGAAAGTATGTCTTTCACCCTGTAGTTATTTTCCAAGTCTTGTATTTCAGGATTTATCACTTTTAGTATCTGTGATAATATCATATTGTGAATTTCAAGGTATTAGAAAAGAATAGTTTATTGCCTTTTTTTTTTTTTGATCTGTGTATAAGAAGCTGTAGAAATAGTACTACATGTAATTTTTATAACATAATGACAGAATTGAAAAAAAAATTACAACATTCTGTTTTATAGTAAATATAGCTGAATATTTTCTCGACATCTTTTTGTTCTCCTTTTTTTTCAGGCTTATTATAGAGCTGGCTACTCATTCATCATGTTATCAATGTCTTATGAGGCAGTTTCTATGTTCCACAGAGGTTTGGTTCTCCTGAATTCTTCTAGAGATCAAACTCAAATTGCTGAGTTTATAGCAGGAATCTTCATAAGTGTTAATGGTAAACTCAAATTAAGAACTGAATTTTTCTAAGAGCCTTTCAATAGTGATGACGACACTTAGTAGCACGTCCTTTGTGAGATCATTCCTTTGATCCTTTAGTGCCTCAGGCCTGTTTGAGAATTATGAATATGTTGAGAAGGTGGTGAACTTGGTCTGGTTTGTATACAGCAGATGCCAACAATCTCAGAACACTGCAGGGGAGTGAATTGTCTCACAGGAACATGTCAATTATGGAATAGTTAGAAAAGGTCAAAATTTAGTGTCAGGGAGACAAGATAGGTGATTTGGAGCTCCAGATCCTGGAGGCTTTAAGTGGGTTTTGTCCAGACTGCTCTGTTTTCTTTTAGTCAGGTAGATTTGAAAATAATTAGAAGATAGGCAGTTAAAACTTTTTTACAGTGCAGTGTATTTCAGGGTGGAGGACTTTCCCTCAGCTAGTAATGGACAGCAATAAAAAGAGGAAATGTGGTCTTCCTGTGGCATTGTATGGTTTTTTTCAACAACGTCCTTCATCTGTCTCCCTGCCCTCTCCTCAGTCTCTCCTCCTCTGCTTGCTTTTTGATTTGTTTACATGCTTTGTCTGATGGGCCTACAGGCATGCCAGGAGATTTCAGGTTGTGCCTCTGCTGCCTTCTCTTGAGCCTGTAGCCCCATGTTGGGGTCCTTGATTAGATGTTGCAGTCTGTAGCTGGTTGACCCGTAAGTGGAAGAACTGCCATGAGGTTCATAATGTCTTGGGGCTTTGAGGTGTTTCTTGAGAGCAGGGATTAATTTTTTCCCCCTTGTTTAATGAAGTCTGGCCACTGATAACAGGGTGCTGAATCAGTTGGGTGACCAGATTTTCTTAAGCCCCCACTGGGCTATCCCCTGGGTATTAAGCAGTGCTAAAACTATTGCTGTGCAATGAAGTAATTTAGTTGGAGACTCCAACCTTTGAAGTGCTGTGTATACCGAACAGTTTTCTCTGTTGCTTATTCTTGCAGATGAACGAATCTTGCCACCAACTTTCCACCATGCATATGATTATATTTTCAGTGCACATTTCGATGCACTGATTTGGCAAGCCGTGATAGAAAGGCTGGCCCAGAAAGGGAAGTGGCGGGTAAGTGTGTCACTGCGTCACCTCCCACTGCATGTTGGGCGCTCGTGTCTTAACACTTCAGCATAAGCTCGTGTTACCTTTAAAAGCCAAAACTGTGAATATACAGTGCTGCCTGGTTCAAATATCTGCATTTTAAGACTTTGAAAAATGCTTTTAGCAATAAATAATTTCTGAAATTCATTTCTGAAAGGGTTACGATGGACTTGAAATCTTGCTTGACTCTTGCTTCTGTCTGTTGTCTCTCTTATAGTGCCACCTAGAGTCACTATTCAATTCAATAATACTCAAATTAGAGGGGAAAAATACGAATTTATTTGTGGTCCCTTTTACTTTTCCTTCTGTATGACAAGCTGGAGTTTAGAAACTGTCTGTGAAATACCCACCATAAAGGAGCATTTCAGTGGAAGTACATAGTTTTTGAACAAAAATAGATAATTTAGAAAAATCAGAAGGTGGATCATATTAAATTATTTTAATCCTCTCTCAAGTAACTGTGGAAAAAATTGATTATTGTCACAGTTACACCTATATGGGGTGTTGGTGGTGAGGTGCTGGCAGTAGGGGCTGCAGGTGAGGAGTGGCTAAAGCTGTGCCACTTCCAGCTGGCTCCGATGGCCCTCTTCTAAGGCATGGCGCAGCCAAGGTGGTGGTGCCTCAGAGAAAGTGTGTTTTAAAAAGGGCCAAACCCTGCCTGGGAGAGTGAGGAGGAAAGAGTGAGAGAAACAGCCCTGTGAGCCCCAGGGGTGAAGAAGGAGCAGGAGGAGGCACTCCAGGCCCAGAGGAAGGAGCTCCTTTGCAGCCTGTCACAGGCAAAATAGAAGCTTCAGTTGAGGGTTAGGAGGGAAACCCTCCTGTTGAGTCGTAAGATTCAGACAGGACCCACTTGCTTTCTAAACTCTTCTGAGAGGTGCCTTGGTGCAGCTGGATCCAGTCCTACTCCTGGACTTGGTGAATGATTTATGTTTAAAGGATTATATAGGTGTAATTGAGCCTCTGTACCACTTTGTTCCACAGGATTAAGGATGGCAAACCAAATATATCTCTATGAATAATATAAATAACTTATTTAAATTGATAATGATAATGATCAGACTAAAATACTTTAATCGGAAATATTTACTACATGGTATAGATAGTTAGTAAGTACAGTTTACTTTTTATTGAAGTAACATTGAAGCAATGATATTAAAGATAACAAAATAGTTATTAAGTTGAGATTGCTGTTACTCACCCATGCCCGTGGCCATGAGCAAACCTCTTTTGCACAGTCTCCAGGAGTAACTTTGAGGGATTACTCAAGGGGGGAATCTCCGCACACACTCCAGGAAGGGATGTGTTAGAAGACCCTGCCTTTAGAAAGTGTGATGTGCCTTTACAGCATAAAGTGACTGTCAGTCATATGTTACTAGGCTGGTTGTATCAGCTTAGCAGCTTTAGATAAGTTACCAGTAGCATCACCTGTTTGTTCTTTATCAGGCATCAAGAAACATTATTTTTCCCATCCTCAGAATGTGTAACTTTGTGATTGTTGAGTCAGGCTGGTCTCAGCATTCTTCAACACCATAAGCAGTGTGACCCTACCTTCTCTATCCATCACTGATAACTTTTACCAATAAGGTAAAATTCAAGCTGTTTTACCACCACTTAGGGTAGAGTATCCTGTTACACTCTGCTTAAGCAGAGTAGCCTGTGGAGAGACCATGAACGAACAGGCTTCTGACAGTACCACGGCCTGTGTAGGACCTACACTGGAGCTATGGGCTCACTGGAGCCCTACATTCCCCATCCAAGCCCCCTGCTGTGGCCAGGGACATCTTCCACTAGATCAGATTGCTTAATGGCCTGCCCAACTTCACCTTCAACACTGTTAAGGATGGGGCATTCAGAGCTTCTCTGGCCAGCCTGTTCCAGTGCCTCACTATCTGTATCATAAAAAATTTCTTCCTTATGTCCAATGAAAACCTACTCTCTTTCAGGTTAAAACTCTTGCCTCTTGTCCTGTAGACTTCCATGTGGCATCCATAGTCCTTCCCTTGTCTGGTGAAGCTAGGTGGGTTTTCAAGGAGCAAGGCAAAGTTTTTTAGAGAAACTGAGAAAATGGAAGAAAGCAGAAGATACAGTATTAATTTCTTGCTTTCTGCTTGGGATGTTGGTGTTAGCTGGGCAGTCTTGTCCCCAGTGTAAAGGTTCATGCCTAAAGCAAAAGGTTACTTCCAAGTACTGGAAGTATTCCAAGTACTGGAGAATCTTTTAGGGCCTAACCTTTTTACATGTTTTTTTTTTCTGAGGAAACTTTCATCACTTGTAGCTTCCTATACTCACTCCACTGTACATTACATTAATTCAGTTGGAAATTAGACAGGGAGATTCAGCTGTGATCTTTCAAAAAGATCTGAAATATTGTTAGCATTTGTTGGCTTTCTGACAAGATCTGAGGAGGCAGTGAAAAACAAAGTTTTAAGTGTACCTATAAAAGCATTAATGTTTGGGGTTTTTTTTCAGTCTTGTCTGTTGTTGTTGTCTGAGAAGCAAGAGTTGCCCCGTGATCTCAGAGTTAACCAGGTATCTCTGAAGAATCTCTTTGAGGTAAGGTCATGTTTTTTACTTTTTCTTTGTATCTATTTCTTTTCTTCCTGATCACTTTAGTGAGAGATTTTCCATATTGAACCAAGAAAAATAAAATAAAAAATAGTATGTAGACATTTTATGATTATGCTTTATCATCTATTTGTTTGAAAATTTAACTTTACGTAACGTAATATTTCTGAATGAAATGTAGTATTTCCAAGGTGTATTAATATTACAAAGGTGCAGTTGGAGTCTGTCTGTGAGCCAGGAGCAGCTGGGAGTTCACCAGCTCTCCAGCTCAGGAGCAGCCAGGTTCCACAGCAGTGACATACCAGCTTTTTCAAGGCACCTCACAATGTGAGAAATTGAGAAATTCCACTGGGCTTTACCATAGAGTCCTAGAATGATACAGGTTGGAAGGGATGTTAGAGATCACTTAGTTCTACCCCCCTGCCATGGGCAGGGCACCTTCCACTAAACCAAGTTGCTCAGAGCCCCATCCAGCCTGGCTTTGAACATTTCTGGGGATGGGGCATCCACAGCTTCTCTGGGCAACCTGCTCCAGTACCACCCTCAGAGTAAAGAATTTCTATATTTCTTACAGTTTCTTTCCTGACAGGAAGTTTGGAAGATATTAGCTGTACCTTTGCTTGGCATTTACTGGCTGGCAAGTTAAGGTTTGTTGATGGATGAATGCGAGACTCACAAGCTGAGAGCAAAATGAATCTGTTTAGTGCAGAGTTAAGACAGTACTTACACACTTAGTGTGGGAATCTTTGTTCAGTCCTTTGCATGCTAGCCGGTTGCAGGCCTGTAATAAATCCGTCAGCCTGACAGTTTATTAGTTTTCTCAAGGTTTGCGGGCTTCGAAGAAACAGGATGCCTTTCCTGTTCTCAGATAGTGTGTACTTTCTCTCCTGCTTCCCAGGAATTTTCTGCAGTGTCAGGCCTTTTCTCACAAAGGTTTAAGTCATATTGGTGGAATATACTGGAATTTGCCATTTGGCTGTTACAGTGCTTGTGGTACTTTGGTCTTATAAACTCCAAATTGGTGCTTTTTCCATAATTGAATTTCAGTTAGGTGCCTGACAGACTGAGCAGGAGTAATTCTGAGGGTAATGCAAGGGAAATAAATTCACATCTCTCCACAGGCTTGTTTTTAGAGATAGCAGAAGAATTAGTGAATGGATGTATGCAAGCATGTCTTGGTTGGGTATCATTGGGCAGGTGTGCATTGCCAGTGCTAGCAGAGTAACTCCACGCTGGCAGTGAAACGTGGCAGCACAGCAGAAGACCTATGCAGAGTGTTTTAGCGCAAAGTATCTCCCTGGGGAAGCAGAGCAAAATGCCTCACTGAGACAGGAAAAGTGGGCAGGCTTTACAAAATAGTACGGCCCTTTTTTGTTGAATTGGCCCCACCAATCTCACCTTTTCTAGTGGATTTGTTGTACACATGAAAGGCTGAAAGAATCAAGATAAAAAAATCCCTAAGTACTGATTCTCTTTTGTGAAAATTAGAAAACGTGGCTTTCTGACAACTCGAACTTCCCCTGCTCCTTCTACGTTCTCCCTGTAATCTGTTGTATTTTGATTTGATATCTGTGCTCAAAGAGTAATTCTTGCCAGTCAAAATTTGGCATGAGGTATTAGAAGAAAAGATTTATTTGTAAATGTTGGAAGCATGTGTGAAGACTGCTATTTAAAAAGATGACTGGCACAAATTGAGAAGTTTTGTCTGAACACTGTTTCCGACCACCTCTTCATGTCCTGATCCATCTGGCATATTGTCTCATTTTCCATCTGAGCTTCCACTGCACACCTCCAGAGTACCCTGTATTGCTGTAGCCCTTGTAGATTGTGCTTCATGTTCATTAAGTCCTTGCTAGAACTTTTTAAGTTCAGCCGGCTTCTGCTCAGGCTGTGTGCTTTCTCAGAATCCCAGGATCATCGAGGTTGGAAGAGACCTTCAGGATCAGCCCAACACCACTATAATCACCCCTAAGACCCAAGTGCCACATCCAGATTCCTCTTGAATGCTTCCAGAGATGGTGACTCCACCACCTCTCTGAGCAACTTATTCCAATGCCTAATCACTCTTTCAGTGAATTTTTTTCCTAATATCTGATCTGAACCTCTGCTGGCACAACTTAAAGCCATTTTTTCTCCTTCTTTCGCCTGAAACGTGGTGAAAGAGATCAACCCCCAGCTGGCTGCAGCTCCCTTTCAGGAAGGTGTAGGGAGCAGTGAGGTCTTTCCTGAGCCTCCTTTTTTCCAGGCTTAACACCCCCAGTTCCCTCAACCTCTCCTTATCAGACTTGTGCTCCAGACCCTTCACCAGCTCCACTGTCCTTTTTCTGGACACGCTCCAGCACCACAGTGTTTTTCGTGTAGTGAGTGGCCCGAAACAGAACACAGGATTTGCAGTGTGGCCTCACCAGTGCCACGTACAGAGGGACCATTGCCACCCTGGTCCTGCAGGCCACACTATTGCTGACATCAGTTTGTTAGTAGTGAGTCCAGAGGAGGCCTCCAAGGTGATTAGGGGAATGGAGCACCTCTCCTATGAGGAAAGGCTGAAAGAATTGCAATTGTTCAGCCTGGAAAAGAGAAGGCTTTGAGGTGACCTAATTGCAGCCTTCCAGTACCCGAAGGGAGCCTGCAAGAAAGATGGTGAGAGACTTTCTACAAGAGCATGTTGTGACAGAACAAGGGGGAATAGATTCAGAATGAAAGACAGCAGGTTTAGATTAGATATTAGAAAGAAATTCTTTACTCAGAGGGTGCTGAAGCACTGGAACGGGCTGCCAAGAGAAGTTTTGGATGCCCCATCCCTGGAAGTGTTTGAGGCCAGGTGGAATGGAGTTCCGAGTATAGCCTGGTGTAGTGAAAGGTGTCCCTGCCTGCAGCAGGGGGTTGAAACTAGATGATCTTTAAGGTCCTTTCCAACCCAAGCCATTCAGTTCAAGTCTGTGAAATAAACATTTTCATTTTACAGTGGCTGTGGTTTGGTTGTTGTTGTTCTGATTCTTGTCATGAAAATACGGAAAATACTAAAAAAGAAATGCTTTTTGGGTATGTAAAAATAACGTGTTGTAATTATTCCCTTTGCTACCAGACTTCTGAGTTGTATGGTCACGGTGAGAAGCTGCAGGAAGTAGCAGAGTTAGTCAAGTGGCTGATTTCCATTGGGGCGAAGGCTGAGTCCATCGGGCTATATCCACTGCATGCTGTTATCAGACTGTGTATCAAAGCAAGTGAGTGACGTCTGCAGCTAAAATAAAACAATTCTGGCTTTTATCAGAGAACTGACAGCTAGACCTTTTTTAAAATAAAAAAAAAAGGTCCCAGCAATTCGGGTCAGATCATCTAGGTATAACTTTGCACATGCCAATAAAGCACTCCTTTAGAAATGTTGTAAACACTCTCTTTGATCACCCATGCCTGATAGTGGTGGCAACCTAGTATCATTGTTCTTTTCTGTGGTTTGAAGCAAACCAGAATTGTGATCGATATGGGTCTTTTCTAACCCAACTATATCAGCTTTTAAAAAGCTACAGTATTTCTTCCTGCCATCTCGGTGTGGAGCAGCAGTCTCTTTGTGTGTACTAGATTCATGAGTCAACCTTGGATTTGCATCTTGCTACTCCATAGGGGAAGAAACCCCAGGATCTGTTTAAGTGTGCTTTTTTATCATTTCAGCAAAGAACCACCTTTTCAGATGGTTATTGACTTGGAGGCCAGAGCTGAAGGATAGGATCAACCAGAAAGACAGAGATGGACACACCCTGCTGCATATTGTGGCCTCTTCCAGTGAATATTCACAGAAACACAGTAAATACTTTTTTTGTGTGTGTGTATTGTTTTGTTTTCATATGGAAAAATCTATAATGGAAGAAAGTTTCAGACCCTGGTGTCACGATCCGCTCAGTTACAAGCAAAGATTCGTGATGGTTCTTTAACTCGACCTCAGAGTGCAAAAGTCACAAGGGAATGCAACTCTAACTTAAAATCAAACAGTTTTATTTTATGCTCAAAACTCAATGCAACAGAGGGAGAGAAAGAGAATAAAGAATAAAGAAACAGAGAAGAGGGGAAGGGTGAATAGCTACCAACAGACGAGACGAAATCCTCGTAGAACGAAGGAGAAGTCTTCTTCTGTGGGGAGGGCCTCAAAAATCATGGTGGATTTGAGAGTCTTTTTATAGTCCTTGCAAAAGCAGGGGGTGGACTCTTGGCCGAACAGGTGGGAGGAATAACCATTGTTTCTGAGTAAACACCGCAGGGACGAGGGATGGCTGGAGTTATTGTTCTGAGGTGAGAATAGGTCTTCTTGCTTCTTTGGTCAGCTGTGTTTGATCTTACAGCCAAAGCACTGTCCTTCGACCAGTTCTCAGTCCAGCAAACACACTTGCATGTTGACACTTTGGTCTGGGCAAAAAAACCCCTCTCCAGTCTGAGGTTTCAGGGGTTTGTTTGTAGGCTGGCACAGACACAAGTCTTTGCAATGAGCTCAGCCTAGGCAGTCTGCTGTGACTGATCCATTGTTCTCTCACGGGTCACCTTGGACCAGTTCGCGGCCCGGCGAGGACACACTTGTGAGCAGCGCTTGGCAAACCTCCTACCTCGGCCAGGCTCAGGAACCCCCTGTACACTGAGTCCAAGGTTGCAGGGTTCTTCCTTATCACAAGCGTGAGGCAAAGATGAGGATCTTTGAATAGTCTCTTACACTTGGTGTTAACTATTTCATTCTAGGGAAGAAAATGAGAAAGTATCTGAATGTAGACTTGTAGTGGCAACTGATATTTAAACATCGCAACAATTCCTTTTTAAATTTATGTGCCTGATGTGTGACCATTTCCTTTGCTCTTTGGTTTGTCTGGTTAGGGTTTTCTCACAAGTGTGCTGCAGCTTTTAGAATCATAGAAGTTACCTTTTAAACTTTGATGTGCCCTTAAAATGACATTAGACCACATTGCAAAAAGCTGTGAGACAAGCATTCCTAGTAACAATTCTGAGTCAAAATTGGGAACATATTGGGAATTTATTTGCCAGAGACATGTTCAAAGAAACAACAATTTTCAGTCATTTATATACACTGTAAGATTCAGCTTTTTTTTATAGACACTCCCAAAAGCCTGCTCAGTTTATTGCATCATGGTATAGGTGTTTTGGTCCTCTTAATTACCCTAGTGCATCTCATCTATCTTTTTTTGATGGATAACCCAAGTTTTATCCAGCAAAACAGTGCTTTATTATGTTTGCTGTCCTGGTTAGACAATTACTATTGATTAAGTTTTCTGGTGTGTATAAGCCTGTGAAGTGGCTCCCTTACTGCACCTGCAACGTATTAATGAAGTTTTTTGGGGTGTATAGGTCTTTTACTCCTTACCTCTTTCAAGATACTCTCTTGTTCTATGGTATTTAATTCATCTCTAGTTACATGACAGCGTTAAACAGTGCTTTCTTGAATTTTGTTCTTTAACCGTTGATTAAGTTCTCTAAGGGGTATGGTTCCCTCCTGCAGGGCAGTGAGGTAATTTCTCAGGGTTTTCTACTGACACTCAGCCAACTGTGATCTAAATTAAAACCAGCTAAAATAACACAGTCGAACATTCCTTAACTAAGTGAACACAGTTCATTACAAAATTTTTAAAGGATTACAAAATTCCTGGCTAAGTAAGATATAATTTGCTGTCAGGCCCTTTCCTGTTCTTTTAAATAGGTGAAAATTTAAGACCTGGATAGCAGTGTGCCTTTCCAGAGGAGGAAAACTAAATACTTTCCTTCACAATTTCTGTGGGATTTCATTTTATGTTACCCTGGCTTTTTTCCTTGTATTTCTTACTCTGCCCACGAGGTGGCAACATCAGTGCCAAGGTAACACCAGGCTTTTGGGACAATGCTTAAAGTTTATTTGGTAATATTCATATGGTTTTTATTACATAGAAAGCATATATTTTTAATATGTATTTATTTATGAGAGTTTATATCTTTATATATTATATATATTATTAGAAAATGTGTATCTTTATAGGTATCTATTAAAGTTTATTTCTTCATAGCTATGTATTATAAATATTATAAATCATAAAATCACAGAATCATTAAGTTTGGAAAAGGCCTCTGAGATCTTCAAGTCCAGCCTTTGCCTGGTTTCCACCCTGACAACTTATGACACTGGAAAAAATTATATTTTTTAAAGTTAAGCTAGAAATTGTGCCAGGTAATTAAAAATAAAAAGGAAAACAAAGCTCCTGAACAATGTGATTATTCTTCCTCTAATTTTTATTCATGTATTGCTTTAGGACAAACAGAAGATGTGATCATGCTCCTGAATTTTGGGGTTGATCCCACTATTCCAGATGCACGGTCAAGACATGTCATAGATATCTTGAAAAAGAACAAAAACTTTGATGCTGTAAAAGAAGTCAGCAAGCACATTGAGAAACACACTTCCTCTAGGAAACAGACAGGTACTTTTTAAAACTATAACCTTTAGGTACAAAATTGTTTTATTACAAATAAGTAACAGTGGGTGTGTTTTATTCAACTTTCCCCGTGAGTCGTCACTGTGATCTTGTACTAGTTGAACATTTTGTCCTTGCTTGAAGGCAAGTGCTGTCCCAGTGATGTTCAGATCAAGCTTGGCATAAAGCAAAGTTTTTAGGCTACATCTCACTTTTCACATCTGTATTGCATATAAGCTTATTGGAAAACACTGGGTTTCATTGTGCTTGCATCTTATGGCTTCTGGCAAAGAAATTCCCTCAGGGTTTTTTTCTTTACTGTGAAGATCTCTGCTCTGGAGAAGGTTTTACCACAGTGGTTCTCCATTAGGAGGTTAGCACCAATACTTCTGTGGTAATAATGGCTGTGGTTGGCATTTCGGGTTGCACAGCCTATCTTTTGTGGCCAGAGTTTGTTTGGTTTTTGGGTTTTTTTGGCTATGCACAGCCTGCAAGAGTTTTCTAAACTTAATGCAAATGAGAGGCTGGAGAATAAACCTCAGCTTTATAGGTAACAATATGAGGTTAGTCCTTCTTTCTAAAAAGATGACCAGCCTTGTCTCTCTCTTTGTCGTAAGAGGTAGAGCTACTGTTTTGTTTGGTCTTTCATGTATCTGAATTCCTTAAAGCATTCAGGAAATTCAAGCCAAATTTTTCAGTGTTTATTTAAGGGCATTTATTGAGACATGGAAATCTGCTGTTTCCCATTACATAAATATCTCTTAAACTTGTAGATAACATTTTAGTGTTGTTTATATTTTTGGCTTTGCTTTTTAATTTTAAGAGGACAGATTCTTTTATGGTTGTATTTTCTAAACGGCACTGAGGAATCAGACAAGCTCATTAAAAGTGTACGCTGCAAATATTACCAGGTTTAGTCATCTACTCTAAAAATTCTAAACAATGTTATGATTGCGAGGCAGCATTGTCCTGCCTGCATACAGAAGCAATTACAATTTACAGCCTAGTGAATTATGGTAAATAGAGTCATGGTTTGGCCTCAGCTGCCAACCAAGTACCAAGCAGCCTCTCACTCACTTCCCCCTCCCTCCCATGGTGGGTTGAGATAAGCACAGTTTAAAAATTGAACTAAAGTGAATTACTACCATTCCTGTTATTAATATTTAAGTTGTGAAAAGGCGAAACAGAGAGGAATAAAACCCAAGAAACACAAGTGTTGCACAGTACAACTGGTCACACCCCACTAACAGATGCCCAACCCATCCCCAAGCAGCAATGGTCCCTTCATGGCCCGTTCCCCATAGTTTACATAATGAACATGACATTCTGTGGTATGGAATATCCCTTTGGCCAGTTCAGGCCAGCCGTCCTGGCCATGATCCCTCCCAGCTTTTTGTGCACCTGCTCGCTGGCAGAGCATGGGACATGGAGCAGTGCTTGTCCCAGAGTAAGCACTGCTCAGCAGCAGCCAAAACACCACTGTGCTATCAACAGTATTCTCATCCTACATCCAAAGCATGGCACGCTACCATCTACTAAGAAGAAAAATAACTCTATACCAGGCAAAACCAGGACAAGAGTGTATTTGATGAAAGTATCAAAATTTCCTTTGGGGTCAGAAATCCATCACAGGACTGGCATTGGCAGTAAGAGTTTCAACCATCTGTTTTTAATCTGCCACTACACATTTCTTAGAGCCCTGGGATGTAATGCATTACGGTCTTGCCCTAAAACATGCTGGCAAGGAAGTGGATTTTCAGTTTTTGTAATGTTTTGTAGGAGAGAATGAAGGTGCCACAGCTGATACTGATTCTCTCCAGGATGTT
The DNA here is from genome assembly GCA_013390045.1 of Picathartes gymnocephalus. Classification (NCBI taxonomy): domain Eukaryota; kingdom Metazoa; phylum Chordata; class Aves; order Passeriformes; family Picathartidae; genus Picathartes; species Picathartes gymnocephalus. Next base: position 28,016 of record WEKY01021059.1, on the reverse strand, counting down.
CTGGAACAGTTTGTCCAGTTCTACAGGTGTGAAAATGGAGCACATAATAAAAATGTATTGAAGGAAGATGCAGTTAAACGATTTCTGAAATTGCTGTCTTCTATGAAAGGTGCAGTGACTTCCCATTTCTCCCTTTCACAAAACTTAATTGCTGTAAAAAATGTGTTTGATGCTAACATTCACTTACTGCCCTTTTACCTTTCCTTCTCTTATCTGTTTCTGTAACTTTTATGACTGGAATAATGTGCTTTTAATTATATTTGATGTTGTATTTTGCACTTAGAGCCAATGGAATATGCACAGAAATTCATGATGCATCAAAATATTCAAACTTACTTGGCTGACAGCATAAGGATGGAAAGACATATTTTACTGTCCTTACTTTCAATTTAATGAGTTAATTAGTCTGAAATTAGTTTACAGCAAGGTGGGTTTCATGATATGGCTTTGAGTGAGTTACCATTATCTTGACTGTCTTGCAGAAATCCCTGAAGAAATCTCATGCAACATCTCCAATGCCTGTGCTAACAGCTTCATAAAACAGTTGCTGGGGAAGCAAATGTGGCATAAAGTTTTGCTGCTTCTAACAGGGAAAGCCAGTGGGGAAAATCCATCAGCTGGAGGACTCTTCAAAACCTGCAGTCTTTCAGATGTTGACATTGGCAGCATTATCCAACAGTGTGAAAGACTGGATACGCAAGTGCCCCTCATAAGATGCTTGGTTGAACGAGGAGGTGAAAAACTGCAATATGTGCAATAAGAGATATAGCATGTTATTTGACATGTTGGGAGCAAGATAGTCTCAGAAATACCAACACATGGAGTTTTTTGTGGCTCCATATAAGTGCAGCAGCTTGTTGGAGTGGAGTGCATTGGCTGCATCTGCTGTGTGGGACATGGGGAAGCTAGTAAGGCTGCATGGGTGGAAGATGTTTATCAAATCAAATTTGTCTGTTCGGGTTAGTAAAAGGCCAAGGACTATCTTCGCTCCTGCACCTGTAGTTTCTTTTGGGCCTTAATTTCTCTGTCTTCAGCCACGATACTGTCCTGGTAGAACGTGTAAGCCACAGTCTTTGAGTTCAGTCTGCTCTTATGCTACAAGTAACTGACTACTTCATTGGTTTCAAAGGCATGACTAGACATCTTTCTTTTTTTATCTAGTGTAGACATCATCATACTTCTTGTTTTGCATGAGCTTATTCCTAGAATCACTCTGGCATGTTTCATTTTTAATCTTAAATTTTTATTTTAGCTGTAAGTTATGGACATGTGGTCCTATTGAAGCCTTTTGAATGCCAGAGGAGCAAGGAGGCCTCTTGTTTCAGTCAGTGACCGACTGACTTGGAGAGGATATGTTCTGGCCTTTATGTCTTCCTATCACAACAGGAGGACTGGTTACTCAGCTTAATGGGAGAAAAGGGGAAATGAAGATCTTCTTAGTCAAAAAGTGTTTTAACAGACACGTGTAAAAAGCTGGCAAAAGAACCCAGCCCCGTCACCTGCCTGGCAATCAGCATCTGACTGCATCTGTTCAGACCTTTCTATAGTTAGCAGATCGTTGTGTTAGATTTAAACCCTGATATTTTCCTGTCCTTCACACCAGCTCTGCCTGATGGGGTTGGATCCAGCTCTGAAATACCACTGAAAATATGCCTCAGAAAGAATTATTTTGAACTGATACATTTGCTGCTGTCCAAAGGTGCAGACCCTCGAAACCTCTCCGTTACACAAGGAGATACTCCTTTGCATGCTGCAGTTCTCATCTGTTTAAGTAATAAAGGTAAGGCTTTTGCTGTTGGAAACATCCCCATTCCTTACCTGGTCATTCTGCTGCTGCAGGGATAGTGGATCAGGATGTCTGTCTGTGTCTCACTCAGCCCCCAAAATCTGCAGGCCAGGGGATACACAGCAGTCTGTTAAGCTGATGTGTTCTGCTTTGTGGCTGTGCTGGCTGGGGCTGTGTGGAGAGGTAATGGCAGCACAGGTGACATGGGGGAATCGAGGAAGGCTCCTCTCTGAAACCCTGTAAAATGAGTGCCAGCTGGGAATGAGGTAAACTTGGAACTATGTTGGAAGAAACAAAGGTAAAGTTAGAGCAATGGCAGCAGACTTTGAAGGAAATCCTGCAGTGGCATCTGAAACCTGTTTATCAGTTTTAGTTCATTCGTAAATCGAGTAAAGTTTTTTTCCGGGGAGAAGTGAGTGAAAGAACTGTAGGGCTTAGGTAAACATATAAAAAGTTAAGATAAACTGTGAAACTAAGCCCCCAAATCAGGTTTGATTTTAAGTTAAGAAAAAAATGCATTTTTGAGATGAAGGAATAAAGTTATTTAAAATATTGAATTTATTATTTTTTAAAGTGCAAACATTTCATCGAATGGCTTTAGAGAGATTAAAAGCATAGGTAATGCCAGTTGTCATTTTTAAATCAAAATATTAGGAAGTCTTGTGACAATATGTTCTCTGAAGTATTTTTCACTGTGTAAAGTTTTTTATGTGTAATTTCTTTACCATGATTTTGGCGTGTCACTATTTTACAGGTGGAAAAGAAATGTTTCACATACATTGTCTCATTTAAATCACATATATTATCTGGATGAAATCCAGAAAGCTGTAGAATATATATGTATTTTTTTCCCCCCCAGGGAGGTAGCTAGTCTTATTTTGTAGGAAGTTGCTCCAGGGACCTCAAATATCAGGAAATAATTGGGATTCCCTGCAGGTTATTTGAGCAAAGCAAGGTTATCTGCAGCAGATTACTTCTGGGTGCCATATTAAAGTGAACCAAATGACCCCAGAGCACTACCTCAAGCTTCTGCTTGTCTGCATGACAGGTCACCAATGTCCCTTGGGTAGCAGTTGGGGCTGATGTTGGAAAATGAACAAATCTGTCTGTACCCGGAGGTTAAAAGAAGGAATGAAATCGACTGATGCTGTGGGAATAATTGCAGCACTAGGAATTTCTAAAGCTTTGCTGCCTTTGTATTGTTTTCCCTGAAACTTGGGAAGGCTCAGTTTTGAGCTGTTTCACATAAGCATGTTTTATAAACATGAAATGTAGATTTTGTTTTTCTTTTTAAAAGCAACTGATTTTAATTTTCTAGCAGAAGGAAAAAACGGTATTGAAAATTATTGGCATACAATGCAGACTTGTAAAGCAAGTTAGTTTATTTTCTGTTCTCCTGCTTTCAGATGGCACTGGTTTAAACATCCTGAACTATCTACTTGACCTCTTTGCTTCAAGACCATCTGATTTTCCATATCTTAATCCAAATGTACAAGATGACAGTGGAAATACAGTGATGCATATTGTTTTCCAAAAAGGATTTTCAAAGCAGACTAAGAGAATAACAGAGTTACTGGCAAAATTTGACATTAACTTTAACATAAAAAACAAATCAGGAAAAGATGTGATGCATAGAATTAAAAAGAGAGATCCACTGCTAGAAGCCTGGAATAATGCTGTACAGAAGAGGCACCGCCAAGATAGAGCAGGGCAGTTGGTTAAAACATCTAAATCCACTCCAGCCTCTGAGATTTCACAGTCAAAGAGCACGGGGCGTTCTTCATCTGAGTTCTCATTAAAGGGACCATCTGGCAACACAGTGCATACTGATTTAAAAACCCCGTGTTCTGTAAAAACAAAAAAAGGTCATTCAGCAGAGCAGGAAACAGAAGGAATAAACAGCCCCTTAACACTGCAGGAAAGTCTAGTGCAGGCAATCACAGCTTTAATTCAGCAACTGAAAGTGAGCGACACTCTGAAAAAGGATCTTCCTCTGGTGCAAAAGGCATCTTCAGCCCAGACTACTAATTCAGAAGAGGGAAGGAGTTCTTTGCAACCTTGTGGAAGCACAGCTCATCCCGAAAGAAAAGGGGATGATTGGGAGAAAAAGAAGGGAGCAGGGGAGTTTAGTATAGCCCTGCCTAATGGAGGGAAGGAAGAACCAGAGGAAGAAAAGAGGAAGAGTCTGGATATTGAGGCATATGTGCAGGAGTTTGATAACATGACTTGGGAAATAGAGTGCACTCCTGAAATGCTAAAGACTTTGAGCAGCAAAGCTGTGCCTCGTTATCTGAAAGCTAAAACCATAATGACAATTAAGCAGCTTGGCAATGGGGAATGGTCTAGGGGCCTCCAGAAGCCACTGAAACACTTGAAAGCTGATATCCGGTTGTATGAAGCCAAACTGGGCAGAGGTGCAAGAATGCTATGGGAACTTGCGATTGACTTTTCTCCTCGTTGCAGTGAGAGTCCAGAAAAGATCATGGAGACAGAACAGACAAAAAGTCATCTTGAAAAATCAGGTAGAGTTTACACAGAAATAATTAGAATTTGGGCCATTGTTCTTGACCACTGCAAGCTGAACCGAGTCTTAGAAAATATATGCATTTCCTACAACCGTGGCTTATCCTGCATTTTGAGGAAAAAGCTTAAGGGTATAAATGAAGGACATCAGAACCAGAGTGTGACAACAGAGAAGCGTGTTCCACGTTGTTATGTTGAAGACATGGAGGCAGAAAAATCAAAAGAACATACCATGCCTGAGTATTTCCCTCCAGCTAGTGCAGCGGAACTGGAATACAATATAATGAAATTTCACAGCTTCAGTACTAACATGGCACTTAACATTATAAATGATGTGCAGTCTTCTGTTGATTACCCTTTCCGAGTTGGGGAGTTGGAGTACGCAGTAATTGATCTCAATCCAAAGCCTATGGAACCAATCATTTTAATTGGGCGAAGTGGGACAGGGAAGACAACTTGCTGCTTGTATAGGCTTTGGAAGAAATTCTATTCATACTGGGAAAAATCCACCTTGGCAGATGGACCTCTGTTGGAGAGGCAGACGTGGCAGCAGAGACAGTGCAGTGAGGTTGAAAAAGCTAGTTCAGGGAAGGAAGAGAGTGAACTGAAACACGAGAGTGATGATTTGAGTGATGAGCAAGGCCAGGATAGCGAGGATGAAAAGGGTCCTGTGGGCACAGCTGGTGCAGAAATGAATTCATGTGGTGACCATGAAGAAGACCAAACGTGTAGTGCGGAAGCATCAAACAGTCTGGAGCACCTGCACCAGATATTCATAACAAAAAACCCTGTCTTGTGCCGAGAAGTTCAGAAGAATTTCATTGAACTTAGCAAGTCTTCCAAGGTGACCAGTCACTTCAAGCCTCTGGACTCAAATGTTCACAGGCTACAAGACATTAAAGATGAAAATTTTCCCCTGTTTGTCACCTCCAAGCAGTTGTTGCTGCTACTAGATGCATCCATGCCCGACCCGTTTTTTCCAAGAAATGAAGATGGAAGTCTTAAAAGAGTCATTGTTGGTTGGAGTCCTCAGGAAGACTTGGTTGTACCAAATTGGCAGGATGAGGATGAAGAAGGTAATCTTGAAGCAGAACATGGTGATGATGGAGGAGCTGCAGATGTGTGCTCTAAGGAAAGTGATCCTTGGACTTTTGTGACTTACAGTGTGTTTGCAAATGAAATATGGCCAAAAATGATAAAAGGTAAAAGCTTGTACAATCCAGCACTGGTTTGGAAAGAAATAAAATCATTTCTGAAAGGCTCTTTTGAGGCACTGAGTTGCTTTGGAGGCAAGCTTACTGAGGAGCAGTACAAAAAGCTAGGCCGAAAGAGATCACCAAACTTCACAGAAGACAGGAGTGAGATCTATCACCTCTTCTGTCTTTATCAGCAGATACGATCACAGAGAGGTTACTTCGATGAAGAAGATTTGCTGTATAATTTATCTCAAAGACTTTCAAAGCTCAGGGAGCTGCCATGGTCCATCCATGAGTTTTATGGCGATGAGATACAGGATTTCACTCAAGCTGAGCTAGCCCTGTTAATGAAATGCATCAATGACCCCAATGCCATGTTTCTAACTGGTGACACTGCCCAGAGCATAATGAAAGGAGTTGCTTTTCGTTTTAGTGACCTGAGGTCACTGTTTCATTATGCAAGCAAGAGCTCTATGAACAAGAAGCAGCGTGTTAGGAAACCGAAAAGGATATATCAGTTGTACCAGAACTACAGGTCCCATTCAGGTAGAGTAACAAATTTATTTATGATCTGAGCCTGTGCTCTTCAGATGTCACCAATGATTGACATTTTCTACTGACCAATTCAAAGCCAGTCTCTATGTGGCCTGTTTTTCAAAATAATCAGATGGACAGCTTTTTCTGATATGTTAGTTCTGTTTTTTGGTATCTCAACTGGAAAACCAAAAATGAATGGTTTTAAAACCGTCATTTTTTGAACTCTCATGTTTACTGGATGCTTTGGCTGTGTTTGAGGGAACATTTAACAAATGATCGTACCCATTGCTGTTATCCTATCCCCAAAGCACTAGATTTTGCAGCATTGGTGTGCTGCTTCTTCTTTTCTTACTTGTTTCTCATTTGTGATCTTTTTGTGAGAATGCTGTCAAGCCATTGGAGCATGTTTTTTGATCTTTAGAGGCCCAAGAATGACATCCACTCAAATTGGCTGAAACATAAATTGATGCTTACAGCTTCAGCCTTCCCTGACTAGTGTTTTTGTCATGATATTTCTTGATTCCAAATTTTTAACAGAATCTTTTAAAAGTGCATTTACAAGGACTTCAGGCTGAAGTGTAAAACCTGTATTCCGCTTTTTGCAGGTATTCTCCGTTTAGCATCTGGAGTGGTTGATTTGCTCCAGCATTATTTTCCAGAATCTTTTGATCGCCTTCCTCAGGACCGTGGTCTCTTTGATGGGCCAAAACCTACAGTCTTGGAGTCTTGCAGTGTTAGTGACCTAGCAATTCTCCTGAGGGGCAACAAAAGGAAAACACAACCCATAGAATTTGGAGCACATCAGGTTTGCTTTTCTTAGGCTTTTTGCAGATTCTGCCAGCTCTGTTGCTAAACAATCTCGTATGAACTGCCCACAACTTTCTTTTTAAAGCCCTTGTCTCACTGATAAATTAGGATTTTTAAACTTAGAAACCTTTATTGTGTTGCTTTCTGTTTCTTTTTAATACGTCTGATTCTTTGTTCTTTTTTTGGTGTGAGGTATTGTCTGAGCTGTTCCTTTCTAACTCCAAATTTTCTTGCACCAGATCTAAAACTGTCTGCACATACCACGCATTTGTCAGTCTTCTAGTGGCAGCTTTGTGACCTTTTTTGTGGTGTGTGCTGAAATGTCTCTGTGAAACGTTGTCTAGTTTTTAGAAGGCTCTTGTGTTATCATCATGTTTGTCTTTCTCTATGCAACTGTTACCTTTTTTTCCCCCTTTTTTGCTTTCTAATTTTTTTTTTAATGTATTTAATGGCAGGTGGTATTAGTGGCAAATGAAACTGCAAAGGAGAAGATACCCGAGGAACTCAGTTTGGCACTTGTACTGACAATTTATGAAGCAAAGGGCTTGGAATTTGATGATGTCCTCCTTTACAACTTTTTCACAGATTCAGAGGTATTTAATTCTTACCCATTTTCTGCATTTTTTTTAAAGTCGATCTTACTTATGGCCAAATTGATGTTGCAGCTGGGAAAGGATTTCCTCATTTCTCTGAAGATGAGTGGTTTCCTCACAGTAGAAAACAAAGAGGTAGTAGGTTTATGAGCTGAGAATGTGTTTCCTTAAGTGCTGCATTTTCTTTCAGTTTAACTGTTACAATTTAAGGGAGAGTCTTGGGGCACACACAACGTTGTACACACACACACACACACACACACACACACACTTCTGCACACCAAGCAAGTACTCCTTACTGAACATGCCTGCAGACACCCCATGTACCCATGCCTGAGTTATTCTGTGATTAAACATTCAGTGTGAACAACCCTGTTGCAGATGTCCTCTGCCTCTGCCCCTCAAAACAGTGTGTCTGTGGTGTTCAGCAGATGAAAACCACAAGGAAACTGAGGACAGCTTACTGGTGGCTCTTCACAGAGGTTAGTAAGTGTTATGTGATGAGGGCAGAAGGAAGGAGCTTGAGGTAAATACTGGCTGTCATGGTAGATTTCACTAAGTTGGTTTTATTCTGGTTCTTCAAGTTATAATCAGAAAAAGAACAAGCCATTTATCAGAATTTAGCAGAATCAGTTTAGTAGAGTTGAGTTGTGTAGAGCATTTTAGCTCAGACTGATGTATGTCAGGCCTGGAGAACTGTTTTCATACAATTCTTCCGTGTTCCTGTGAGTCATGAGTAATTGAGTTGATTTGAGCAGTTAAACGAGCAGGCAAGAAAGCAGCTCACCCTGAGGTTTTCTAATTTAGAAAAGCTGAATCTGTGAACTGTTGTAAACACAGCAGTGTGGCTGTGTGCACTTTGTAAGGTGTTGGGCTTTCTTTTTATTTGTCTTGAAAATGAGGTTTAAGAAGAGTCTTGTTTCAGGAAGCAGATGTGAATGAAAAATCTAGAAGGCAAAAAAGCCAAACCCCCAAAACACAGCAAGCTCTTGACCAAACTGATACCTTTAGCTGGTTGTCATGTTATAATATATATATATGAGACAGGCTTAGGAATGTTTTTATTGATGATTTTTTTTAAATCTTCACTTCAAAATACATTTTGCAGGAAAAAGGTTTCCTGCTTTTTTCCCCCCATGGGAAGACAGTTAACTTGTTTTTGTGTTACTCAAAGCTCAGAAATATATAGATTGTAAGAATGTTGTTTCAGCCTTATTGTGAGCATTTTTAATTTTGTGCCATAAACTTATCAGAATTTAATCACATTTCAATTAAATACCAAAAGGGAAAAATGAATATAACTGAGAATAGAGTAATGATTTTTAGGTTATTGGTTTTGCATGGGATCAGGAACCTACAGAGCAGTGTGATCAGGAGCTGGCATTTCCTACATGGCATGAGGGTGCACAGCACTGATCTGCTCTACACTTAACTTATAGTTAGGAGTGTCTGTGCATGTTTATAGATATCCTTCACATGTCTCTATGTTGGAGTCCAGTATTTTCTGACCACGCTTTTTTAGACTTTTCCCATGAGTGGGCTGTTTTGCGCACCTCTTAGTGTTCTTACAGGAGGAGGTGTTGGCAGGTGCCATTCCACCCCCTGGCAGAGACCAGCACTAACAGTTACTGGTGTTCAACACTGAAGCTTAATACATTCATCACATGAATGACCAGCCAGATCTTTTCTGGGAACCCTGAGCGTGAGAATATGTGCCAGCGTGGGATATGTGTGGGTCCAAGTCACGAGCTTCTCAGCCTTGTAGAGTCAAGGAGACTTGGTGGCTGCCCATCCTAACCTGCAGGTCAAGATCTCTCCAAGGTGTCTTAGGTAGTAGATTTTAGTATGACAATTTGCAGCTTGTGAATGTTATCCCAGCACCATTTCCCTTTCATCCTGTCCCAAGCTGGCAGGGAGCCGCCTGGCCCAGTAATAAGCACTCACCCCCACCCCCATTCCCAGTGAGTTTGCCTGTTGTGGTATTGGGGTTTGTAGGAGAATCCTCATCCCTAGGGCTAAAACTTGAGCCTCCTCCATGATGAAGGTAACTTGATTTCCTCCATACAGGGATCACTGTAAGGATGTTTAGCTGAAAATGTCCTCCAAAGGAGGTTTTCATGTTTAATATCAAATTTTACTTATTTGATATATTGAGCATTGCATATGATTTAGATCTAGAAAAGTGATGCAGCAGGATCCTGAAATCCCAAGGCAAGCATAATATAACAGTGGCAATATATGTTGGAATCACAATACAGATGTGATTCCCATTAGTGGTGCCTATCTATATATATATATATATATGTATATGTATTCCCATCAACTTCTCCGTCACGATGCTGGCTATCTCCAGTCCCTGAAAAGTAATACATAGCTTGTAGCCAGCTCAAGCCAGTTGCACTCCTAAAGGTTTGTTTTGTTTGCTCCTCAGTTTTTAGACAGTCTGTTGGGCTAAGGCACATCTTTGCTTTTGTCTGGGCAGCTCAGATTTGTACTAGCTGTTTTAGGGAAAGTTGTTTATATGCCTTGATGACCACCTGGCACAGACAAGTATCTCAAGCAAAGGTTGTGTTGAGATGAAGTTCGGCTTTCTTGATTAAAATTGCTGATTATTCTTTACATTCTTCCCTGGGATAATTGTTTCCCCCACCCTTCTTCTCTGAGTTGTCTTCTCTTGTAGGGATGAACAAGTCACAACATAACAGCTTGTTGTGCACATGTAGCAGCAGTGGTTAGTACATACAAATAAACCTTATTCTCTTGATATTTCAGGCTAGCAAAGAATGGAAGATAATTTCTTCTTATAGTCCTGATCCGGATGTGCATGTGGGAAGCAACTTGCTGATTGAAGTGCCATTAGAGAATGCCACTGGTATGCAGGAAAGGACTCCATTTAATGTAGAAATGTACAAGGTGAGTTTTTTTGTAACATTGGGAATAGGAAGGAAAAATTAAATTCTTAAATCTTAAGAGTCGGAAAATTTCTTAAATCCTTTCATCCTGTAGTTCCATGTTTATCAAGTTTTCTTTCCCTAAAATACCTGTCTTTTTGATAGTTGTTAACCTTTGTATAATATGATATGACGTAATGTAATATAATATCATGTAATACTATACTGATTTTAAAGGAGCTTGTTTGCAAATGTAGTTTGATTAGAAACAAAACCTGTGTCAGACTTTTGGGTATATTTACAGAACAACTGTGGTTAAAGCAAACAGCAATTCAGTGTGTCAATATTTATTATTCCTATAATCTGATTTCTGTTTGGTGTCAATACCTTGAAATTAAGGAAGTTGCTTAGAATCTGATGAGTCAGATATTTTCAGGATTGTATGGTAAATTAATAATTATATGTGCAAGTGATTAGAAGGAAAATAGCCTGTCACCAGTGGCTGATTTGTAGCAGTAGTTGCTTGTAAGTTGGCTCGTCAATGCCTTATGTAATTGAAATCCCATACTTAATATTTAGACTGGCTTACTTAAAAGCACTTTCTTACTTGTTATTCATTCTGTATAAATTCTGTTTTCTTATAACTGCAAAGTATGTTTTTTTATAATAATTTAGCTCATCTGGCATTTCATTTATTTTATTTAATTTTTTTGTTCTGCTTCAGATGCTGAATGGAGAACTCAAGCAATTGTATACTGCAATTACAAGAGCCAGAGTCAATCTTTGGATCTTTGATGAAGACTGTGATAAACGGGCTCCAGCTTTTAACTATTTCATCAAAAGAAATTTTGTTAAGGTTGTCAAAACAGATGAAAAGAAAGGTAAAAGTGTCCTAAAACTTTCTTAAAAGACTGTCGGAAGGGACAGCCTACTCATGTTTTCTTGCTTTTAGGCTGTGTAATTAAGAAGGTTAAATTCCTTGGTCCTTCTAACAGTATGCATTAATAACTGCTCTTGCAAATTTCCATTTATTTCAGTGGGTCTTAATTATTTTGTCTCTGAAGATCAATTGTATATGTTTAAAGTATAATTTTATTGCTGATTCACTAGTTTAAGTTTCCTTGCTGTCACAGGAGAAGAGTCAGTGATCCCTCAGACAGATCTGATCTTGTAATTAGTTTATGGAGTTCTAACCAGTAAGTTCAGATATGTAAAATACTCATCAATTACAGATGGATTGGTGGTCAATACTCTACTTTTTACATAAGCCTTCTCTGCTTATCCTAAATGTTACATGCATGCAAAAATGTAATTTACCAGCCCATTGATGTCTGGTGTTGGGTAAGGGATCTCTTAGCCTCGAGAGGTGATCTTAAGAGGTGTTCGTACATAAAGGGAGATCAGGTCACTAACTGACTGTCAGGCAGTTACTGTGGAGAGCTCAATGGACCCTGATGGCTGCAGATATTTATAGCTTAAAGTGGTCAATTTGTAGTCAGATTTTCTGCTGTGTTAGTGCAGTTTCAGCCACTTATCAGCCCAGTCTCCAGCCAAACTCTGAGGGGTTTTGTGTTCTGACTGGTAGCTTCACACAACAGTATTAACACACTTGGCTCATAGTTACCATTACCAGGGTAAGTACAAATCATAGAGATGGGAACATTGTGAGATAATGCTTAGTTTTGATACATGATAAGTAGTTTCTGTGGTTTATCTGTTCTAACATAAAATGGTCACCCCTGCCCTTGTAGACTTAGATGACAGCATGTTTGCTAAAACTTCAACTCCAGAAGAATGGATTGCACAGGGAGACTACTATGCCAAACACCAGTTCTGGGAGGTAGGAATGTATGTTTACTTGAAATAAGGATTCTTGCTTATTCTGAAACCTTTTTTTTTTTTTTTTTCTCTCTATCTGTAAAACCATCTGCAAACCTTCAGTTGCTCTGTAGCAGTCTGCCTTAGTTTGTGGTTTGTAGCTGTGTGTCTGCTTGTAAATGACTTACAAGAAGTGAGCGGGGAGAGCAAGCTTATTGTTTGTAATCTTAAATTCACTGTCCAGAAATCAGCAGTCCTGTGAGGGAAAAACACTTTAATGCACACAAATGAGAGACAGTTGGAAAAACAATTATTAGCAAAAATCAGAACTGACTGAAATGTGTGAATCTAAACCATGTTCTTGGCAGTATCATTGCAAATACTGTAGGAAAATGAAAGCATTTCTTGTATGGGTAGGATTTGGCTAGGAAAATGATGGTTTCTTTTCCTTTCTGTTTAAAGAACACGGAGATTTGACAGTCTTTTGTTTCCTAGCTTTCTAGTTAATGCGGTCCAGATATGGGATGACAGTTAATGGGATTGAAGCAAAACTCATATCTCTGAAGAGTGCAGAAGCAGGAAATTCCTAAGTGTCAGAAGTCAGACAAGTTGAGCAGAGTCTGCCTTGGCTGAACAGGAATCTTCTTGAACTTAGGGGAAAAGGGAATGTGTGTGGATATTGGAGCAAGGGGAGGTGACACAGGAGGACAACAGAGATGCTGTTTGTCACTGTAGCCAAAGCTACAGTATTCATGTGGCCAAAGCTTGAGTAGAGTTCAAGCTATCCAGCATTGTGAAGGACAACACAAAGGTCATTTTAAAACACACTAACAGCAAAAGAAGGATTGGATATAACATTGGTCCATTACTTGATGAGGTCATTTACCTCGCAAAGCAGAGACATTTAATGCCTTCTTCACCTCTGTCTTTAACACTGATGATGTCCTGGAAGACTGTGACTTAGGGGATGATAAACTCCCAGCTGACTCTGCACTAGTTTGAGACTTGCTGTTACAGCTGGATGCACATAAATCTATTTGTCTTGATGGGATTCATTCCAAGTACTGAATGAGCTGGACCATTTTATTGTGGGGTCCCTTTCCATTATTTTTCAAAGGTCTTGGGAGTCTGGAGAGGTCCCAGTCAATTGGAAGGTGGCAAATGTCTCAGTTTTCAAGAAGGGTAAGAAGGAAGACCTTGGTAATTACAGGCCTTTGAGTATCACTTCGGTGCCTGTTAAAATTATAGAGAAGGTTATTCTGGGAGTTACTGAAAATAACACTTGAGAGACAGTGCAGCCATTAGTCATAGGCAGCACGGGTTCACTGTGGGAAAGTCCTACTTAACCAACTTAATTTCCTTTTGTGACAAGGTCACTCATCTAGTTGACCAAGAGAAGCCTGTAGATGCAGTATATTTTGTTTTTAGCAAAGATTCACAGTCTCTCTTCATTCTGGATGAAATGTTCAGCACACAGCTAGACAAGTCCTTAATGCGTTGGGTGAGAAACTGGTTGACAAGTCAGGCTCAAAGAGTTATAATAAATGGGGTTATATCAAGCTGGTGGCCCATCACTGGTTGGATTCCCCACTGCTCAGTTTAAGGGCTAGCGCTCTTAATGTTTTTATAAATGATTTGGACACAGGAATTGAGCGTACATTAAATATGTTTGCCAACAATACTAAATTAGGAGAACGCTTAATTGAGAGAAGCTGTTTATTCCCTTGAGGACAGAGAGGCCCTGCAGAGAGCTCTTGACAAACTGGTGGGCTCTCACCAACCATAAGAATTTAACAAGGGAAGTGCTGGATTCTGCACCTAGGATGGAGTAATCCTGGTTATACAGTCAAATTAGGGAGTGAGAGGCTGGAGAGCAGCCCCATGAAAAGAGATCTGGGAGTTTGGATTGGTGGCATGTTGAATATGAGCCAGCAGTGTGCCTGACAGTCAGAAAGGCAAACAGTCTCCTGGGTGCATCAAGTACACCATTGTGAGCCAGTCAAAGGATGTGATTGTCCCGCTCTGCTCTATGCTGGTGCAAACTCACTTGGAGTACTTTGTACAGTTTTGGGCACCACGATATAAGAAGTGTCCAGAGGAAGGTGAGCAAGATGATGAAAAGTCATAGAATCATAGAATGGTTTGGTTTTGAAGAGACCTCAAGAATCATCCAGTCCCAACACCTCTGCCATTGCCACGGGCAGCTCTAGAGGACACATCTTATGACGAGCAGCTGAAGTTGCTTGGCTTGTTCAGCTTGGAGAAGAGATGGCTGAGGGGTAACCTCATCACAGTCTACAACTTCTTCACAGGGAGGTCCTGATCTCTCTGTGGTTACCTGTGATAGGACATGGGGAAATGGAGTGAAGTTACATCAGAGGAAGTTCAGATTGGACACAGAAAAGGGCTGTTCACTGAGAAAGCGATCTGCCACAGGCACCCCAGGAAAGTGGTCATGGCATTAAGCCGTGAGTTCAGAGTTCAAGAAGCACCTGGATGACATTGTTAGTCATGTGGATTTGTTTTAGGTAGTCCTGCAGGGACCAGTAAGTTGGCCTTTATGATCCTTATAAGTCCCTTGCAAGTGGCTTGCAATGTGCAATTTCCAAATAGAAGCAACACTAAATTAATGGATAGAATAAAGAAATCATGGTGTTGCAGAATAAGCAGGGTGATAATGAAGCAAATCTTCCTAGGAGCATGGTAACTCCCAGTGTTTCTGTTTCGTTTTCACAGAAAGAGCCCAGTATGATAAAAAGATTGAGTAAACGTTCTTTGCTTTTTGATTTCACTTTGCGCACATTGGTCTTCCTCACTTTTATTAATATGTGGTAGATGCCTAATTAATGGTTTAGGCTATCATTCAAATTGCATATGCTGTTTGTTCTATCAGCCTACCAGGAATTCTGCTTTCACTACTTCCATGTACAATATTGTAATTAATATTCTAATTTTGGTAGTCACATGTGGAATGACTTTAGAGCTTTTCTTTTTGTCCTAAAAATATATCACAATGTTTTACCTTTTCCTTTTTCCAGGCACCCTGCCAGTCTTTCTGCTTTCCATTCCAGTGACTGTAAAATTAAGTATTGCTTTTATGTGATAAGCCATGGGCTGGATGCACATCTGTGAATGTTGTGTGTGATTTCACCCCAGGTGGCTGCCAAATGTTACCAAAAGGGAGGAGCAGCTGAGAAGTCAAAACTGGCCCTGACACATGATGCTGTTCTCAAAGTGCACGCGAAGAAAAGCAGCCCAAGGTGGGTGTCAGTGCAGCTGAGCCAGTGTCACTCTGCGGTGCCAGACCCCTCGGGGGTGCGGAGGGCGAGTTTCACACCTCAGCTGCGGCACCGGGCCGGAGACACTGGAGAACAGTGCAGGAGGGGTGTCTTCATGTGTTTGTGGGTGGCTAAAGAGATTTAAGAAATTGGGAAGGTCTAGCACAATGGGATCCGGGGCGCTCTCCCCTTGGGGAGTAGTGGAAGAGCTGTCCAAATGAAATGTGGCCCTTGCAAGGGCTTGCTGGTTGTGGGAGAGAAAAGCAACAGGATTTGCATTATGTCAAGAGGCTCTATATCCTTAGATATAGATAGAAGAGCATATGCCATCAGCAGTGCTCAACTTCTTAATTCCACTGCATATTCACTCAACAAAAGAGAAGGAATGATGGTGTGCATGGGGAAAGAAAAGCTGCTAGCAAAAAGTGACCTTTGGAGTAAAATTAGTGTTACAATCAATTTAAACTAAACAAGCAGAACCATATCTGAACCAAAGGACAGTTTTAAAGGAACAGATTTTGAGATGAATAATTTAGTTCATGATTGAAGCTGAGTAAAATAGCTCAAGAGTTTGACAGGGGAGAGAGTTTGCAGTTTCCTGAAGAGGCTTGGAAACTCTTTGGGACTCATCTCTAATAAGAAAAGAAAAAACTTAATGGAGAAAGATCTAGACCTAAGTGAATCAGTTCCTGTTCATGCTGGGGAGACCAGAAGCTAGCAATGATAGCAGAATGGGAAAGGAGTGACTAGATCAGAGGAAGCTGGCACACAAGGGAGAAGAGGGAAAGTCTAAAGAAATGCTATTATTGGAGTTAGTTGAGATTTTATCTTTTTAAATACCTGCTTTATATTAGTGGCCTTGGTTAGAAGTATAAGGATGCTCATAAAATTTCATGATTATAGAGAAATTTTTGATGGGACTGATAAAACTTTTTTCTCAGTTCACTGTGCTTGTCAACTGTATAAAACTTGAGGAGAAGGAATTTGGTGCATTAGGATATGTTTACAGAACATATGTAATAATGAAGCTGCCAAAGTTGAATTTTTTTTTTAATAGAGGTATTAATGCTGGTGTAAAAAGCTTAAGTAAGATTTTCAGGTATTCTATAATAGGAAATGCTCGGTACAGTTCTGGTTCTCCAGGCTTGAGAATTCTAGATCATGCTGCAGTGATACCAGGAAGGCTGGGATTGTTTAGTTACACAAAACAAAAGCTGAGAACACATTTGCTTATGTCTCTAGTGACATTGGCACTAAACAGCAGAAAGGAGAGAACAAGTTAAGAAAAGAAAAGCAGTACAAAATCACAGTACTATACATTAGTTTAAAAAAACTCAGAAGAGTCTTTCAACTGCCAGAGCAGTCATATTTTGGAACAGACTTCTGGACAGAGCAGTGTCAGCCCAAAATATAATTAATTGTAAGATCATAACTCATCAGGTAATGTATAAAGAATTTGTGATGTCAGTGTTGGTTGGATTCAGTGACAGATCACATGATCCTAAACTTAATTTGGATGTTAGTAGTAATTTTCTCTTACTTTCTACAGGGAAAAACAGATGGAATATATGACTTTGGCTAAAACTTACTTGGAATGTGGAGAACCAAAACTATCACTAAAATGTCTGATTCAATCAAAGGAGTTCCGTCTCTGTGCAGAATTGTGTAAAAAATTAGGAAAGGTATTAAATCCTCACCTTATCACTTTCCTTTTCCTACAGCTTTTTTTCCTCTCATATTACTCAGAAAGTAGTAGTATCTTTTTGTGTCGTGGTAGTAGCTGAACTAAACAAGCTCTTTAAGCTGGGCGGTTCAAAAGGAATCATTTGTCAGAGAATAGGCAGAAGAGGAATGAAGTGGAGAATGATGCAATTATGCAGGCTGGCTTTATTTCTTTGGCTTTCCTCAAATGTCATCATCAGTCATTTGCAGCCAAAAATTAGTGAATGGCTGATGTAATGAAATTTAAGTTGTTGCTTCATTCAGCACTCTGATGATACTGAAACTTCACTGATTACAGCCATCTAAATGGAACCTTAAAACCTGGAAGGGCTAAAGTAGTGTGCTAACAGTATGTAATATTTTTTTATTTTCAGTGTATTTCCACTAAAAGAATGTAAAGTAATTGTTCCCAAATATTGAAGTTTAAGATAAATGTTGGGGTTCTCATTTTCCATCCATAACAGTTTTGATGTAGTACTATTCAGTCTGAGAAATCTGTAAATCAACAGAAGCATGTGTGGTGTTTTCTAACAACAGGCAGAACTGGGTGGATAAAATTATTTTGAAAATCCTGTATAATACCTTTCATTTTATACTCAAGTTTTACAGATGCAAATATTTTGAAGGTTTTCTAAACAATCTCTTCAGTTTTAGTGATGGCTACTTTAATATGTAGTTAATTTTATTCAGATACTTTAGTTACATTTTAATAAAGTGTAGTTCTTTATGAGACACATGATGGAAGTACAAGATTTATTCCATTCATGTAGTTTTGACTGTTTACAGCATTCAGTTTCATTATTGACTTCTGCATTGCAGATGAAAGATGCTGCAGTTTACTATCAGAAAAGCCAGTGCTACAAAGAAGCATCTGAATGTTACGAACTAATTGAGGAGTTTGATCTGGCCATTAAAATGTATTGTCAGGAAGAACTCTATGAAGAAGCAGCAAAGGCAGTTGAAAGGTGTGTCTTGCAAGATGGTACTGGAATATAATTCTCTTTTCCATTTCCAAATTCCATATAATGCAGCTGGTTCACTGAAAAATCTCCAGAAGGGTTTTGTCTGCTGACTTTGTTTTACATAAATCCTTTGTGATGTACCTTTAGTAATGGTAATGGCTTTTTTGAATGAGTAAAGCTCTTTAATATGTAGAGATCATTCAATCAAAAAGTTCAAGCATTAAAGTCACTTTACCAACTAAGAAGTTTTCAGATCATCCCCCCGAAAACATTCATGAAAATTTATCAACATAGGCACAAAAAATCTGCACTCCCACGTTTATCGTGAGAAAGATGATAATGAAAAGCTAATGATAATTTACTCACCCAACAGGAAAAAGTTACTCATTCTCAGCATGCAGGAGAGAATATTTCACAAAACTGGCTTAGGGGATACCTTAATAATTTAAGACCAGTCATTAATAATTAATTACTGAATATTGTAAAGTGCATGTTATGAAAGATGCAACTGGGCGTTTTGCTCAGACATTCAATAAGCTACAAAGTATATGCAGATACATACAACAGACTTGAAAGAACTCTCTCAAAACTGACAAGTTTATGTAAATTTTACAGAATATTATATATGTTGACCCATGGAGAATTCACGGACATTCATATTTATTTATAAATAGAATATTAACGCTGATAAAATGTGTTAAAATTATTCATACATTGATTTGACAGCATGGAGAATACTTCACTAATGCTGTAAACCTTGCAATCTTGTTTGTACTAGAAGTTTTAATAATCTTGGTTCTGACAACCTCATGTTGTAATTAATTTATTTCTGTAGATCTGTGATCCTCATTTGCCTGACATGCATATCACATGAAACACCTGGTCCTTTTGAAGGAAGGGCTTATATGGGAAACTATTTGTTTAATGGTTTTTTTTAAATGCAGTGCTTTTTTTGTCTAGATTTGTCATATGTGGCAGTAAATTGATGTATCTGTTATTTCAGGTATGAAGATATGTTGAATGCAAAAGGACAAATGGTTTCCAAACTCTCCTGTACAGCAAATCAGTTATATTTGGAAGCAGCTGCAAAGTACCTGAGCATGAACAGGACTGAGGAAATGATGCAAGTCCTCTCAAAGCTTGATGTAGAGGATCAGCTTGAGTTTCTGAAGTCTCGTGGATGTTTGCACCAAACAGCAGACTTACTGAAAAGGAAGGATCGCCAGGAGGAGGCTGCAAAGTTAATGAAACAACACGGGTTTGCTCTGGAAGCAGCCAACCTCACGACTGTAAAGGAGTTTCGCGCATCGTGTCTGCTTGCTGAAGCACGTGCCAGGCTGAGTCGCGGTTCAGAGTTACACCTGAGCAACGTGGAGAGCATCCTAAGAGAAGCCCTTGAACTTTGTGAGCAAACTGGGCAGAAGTCTGGCATGGCTGAGGCTGTGTTTTTGCAGGGGGCTCTGAAAGGAGACTTCATGAAGCTGAGCAATGCATACTCTCTGTTCCTATCTCTGAATCATTCTGCTGGTGCAGTTGAAGCTCTCTTTGAGTTATGTCGCTGCAGCACTCTCAGCCAAAACATCCTCTTCATGGCAACACGTGGCTTAATGGCTCTTCTGAGTCTTGTTAGAGGTCTGAAGAAAGCAGCCACCAATGCAGAAAAAGATATGGTGAAGTTATGCTTTGCCTATTTTGGCATTGTCCCAACAGGTGACAGTTGCCAGGTGTCTCAAAATGAAGCTGAACCCATTATCAAGTTTTTGTTAGACAAGCCAAGTCTGAAAGAGAGGAAGGTGAAAGGTGATTTCTCAGTAAGCACAGAGAAAGTAAAATCAGCTTTGAAGCACCACTTACTAAGCAGGTTGTGCTTTATCACCCGTGAGTTACTGAACAAGAAGTACCCTGATATTTGTATGAAGTTCATTGCCGGATTGAACTGTGAGGGTACAACCTGTGAGGGTTACCACAGGCCCTTGTTGCGCCATGAAGCAAAGACAATATTTCAGTGTAAAATGCATCTGGTGGCAATAAATGGACTGTTGTTGGAAGCTGCATGCACTTTCCCTAAAGAGCTACTGAATCAGTGCAAAAGCTTTGAGGACATTTTGACTTCTGACAAATATGCATCATGTAAAGCCCTCCTAGGAATATTTTTTCCTAATCATTTTCATTTGAGAATACTGTCTGAGAACCCAAAGGCTTGCAAAGAAATACTGCAATTCAGTAGTGTTATTTCCAAACCTTGTAGAGAGATGTTGAAGAAGTACATCACATTTGAGTTTAATGATAAAGACATTGCAGCCAGAAGAGAATCAACTGACTTGTGGCTAACTGCCATGAAAGTCCTTATCTTATCTTCAGGATATCCTGAAGAATTTGAGAAACTTCTTTTTAAAGAAGAGGATAATTATAACAAAGAGCTAATGTTTGCTTTGGCAAAGGCAGAAAGCTCCCCAAAGAATAAAGGCCAGGGAGAAAAGACCAAAGGAATAGAGGGCAGGCACGGTATGTTGCTACCTGACAAAAATGCTGAATATGCAGGAAGAACACACTTGTGCTTCATTCGACTTCTTGAAAATTCACTTGAGCAATTCTATGTTCATAAGAACCCAGAAAACTGTAAAAGATTTTTTTTCCGTTTCATGA
The DNA here is from genome assembly GCA_013390045.1 of Picathartes gymnocephalus. Taxonomy (NCBI): domain Eukaryota; kingdom Metazoa; phylum Chordata; class Aves; order Passeriformes; family Picathartidae; genus Picathartes; species Picathartes gymnocephalus. The sequence continues at coordinate 7,257 of WEKY01021059.1, read as the reverse complement.
ATGTCCTGATCAAGAAATGCACAAGATACCTGATTCCAAGCATAGGAAATACGGTGATGTTGTTGGAATACCAGTATATTCTCTGCTGTGCTGTCCTGATGCGTCTCTCCAAGAACATTACTCTCTGCCTTCCAAAGAGTTACATTGCTCTCCTTCATTACTGGGAGTTTTTGTTCAGGCGCAAGGACCATTGCAAAGAACTTAAAGACACATTTTCTATTATACAGGAGTATAGACCAAAGGACACAAATGCAGCTGTATACCATTTCAGATTTCATCTCTGTTATCTAGCAGAGGTCTTATGTGGCATTCATGGAAGGTTCAATGTCCTCCTGGATGCGTTCAGGGATCCCCACTGCATAACTTCAGGGGAGGCCGAGCGGACGGTGGTGCTGTGCTTAGTGATGTTACTGAATGCTGACCAGGTGCAGAGTTCTAAAGATAGATCCCTCTTACGCCACCTCTTCCCCAAAATCAAGGCGATGCTGGAATCAATGAGAAAAGACACTCCCTCTAAAGTGCCTGAACGATTGCTGAGGGTCGTGGAACAAGTGAGTGATGCTACCCATGTGAGAGAAGTTGCTGCAGGCCTGCAGGAGCTGCTGGCAAAGCGAGATGAAGAGCACTTGGTTGACTGCCGCTGGAAGTGGGACACTGCCTACACTCAGGGGCATCCACCCATACGGGGCATCCAATATGAACGTGTAAATCTTGACAGATTTATAACCTCTTTGGATGAAACAGAATATGTTGATGAGCTGGAAGAGGAATTTGAAGAGCTTCATTGCTTAGAGGACCAAAAGGATCCCCTGGAAGTCATTGCACTCAGCAAGCAACAGAAGCAAGAGCAGAAAGCATCTGCTCAACGCCAGCTGTATCGTGTGTTCCATTTCATTTCCATATATGTGAAGTGGAAAAGGAAGGCCCGTTCCAGAGTTCATCCTGTTGCATTGAAAGAAGAAGAATTTTTATCAGAGATATTCAAAAGAGCAGATATTGACCAAACCCAGTGTGACCTCTGTGGAGTCAGATTCATCCAGAGCTCTGAGAACTATTTCAGCCGGTCAGAAAGCATGGAGGCAGACACTTCTGAACCTCTGACACCAACAGAGAACAGTGGGGAAGAAAAGCTACATGCAGAAGGAAATGCAATTTCTGTGGCCAGTGAGGCCTACATGGAGCACAGAAACACAGAAGAGCACAAGAAGAACCATACTGCCTACAGACACTATGCCGAGTTTTTCAGAAGAAGGATAGATCCAATAATTCACGATGGACTGAAAGTAGTGGAGGCCATTACAGAAAGGGTTTACACTCGAGACCATTTAGCATATAAAGAAGGTTCCAACTTACGTCAGAGGAAAATCAAAGAGAATATTAAAAAAATTTCAGATGCAGTAGAGGAAATCTATGAGAAAAAAGCCTGGGCTAAAGGTAGGACTCTTCCAGTTTTCTTTAAATGATTTAATATGTCATATTTTGGCCAAACTGCTAGACCTGACAAAGCTCCATTTGAAAATCCTAATGTGGTCAAGAGAAAGGTATTTCCAGGTATCTCAGGTAGCTGAGGAAAAGAAGAACTGAGAGAACTGGAAATATTGAAAATATATTCTAAACTCTTCTAACTTATTAAATTACATAGTAGAGGTAGAATGAATAATAGTGAATTTTTATAGATAGTAAAGTGAATTTTAACCATGTGGTCAGATGTACTGTGTTCTCTGAACTTACAGTTTTACAGCAATTTTTCAGTTTTACTGATGGGTCATCTTTACTACTTTTTCTATTCTTTCTGCTGTTTCCTATTTACTTTTGCCAGCCATAATAATTTGGATATGCAGGGGTAGCCTGGTAGGAGTATTTGGAGTCTTTGAATAAGGATATCTCTGACTATTCTGCCCTTGAACTTGTAATTTTGCTAGGGCTGAACAGAAGGGGATACTTAGCTACAAATATGTGGTGTGTCATGTACTCAAAGGCAACACTAGTATTAAAAAGTTTAGTAAATGATGGTGCTTGAGATACATATTTTGATATTAGATTCCCCCTCCCCACCTTCTGTGCTCAAAGCATTATTCTATGATGGTTTTTGCAAGCAAAATTGAATTACTGAATGAGTGGCCTAGAAGCAAAATTTGTTTGGTGTACTTGCTTTGGAAAAGTGACAACTTAAATCATAACATTGTTACTGGCTTCAGTCGTAGAAATCCACCAATCCTGTCAAGTTGTCATTTTGCCTGTGATGTCTGACAGTAGTGAAAAACTGTAGTATTTGATATGTTCATCAGCTCTGATCAGTGAAATATGTTAAATTTGTAACTAAATGTTAGGTTGTGGTCTTCACATGTAAGCTTTATCTTTACTCCTAGTAGAAAGTTTTACATATGGATGAAGTCCATGAAATTATGCCTATTGTTTACTTGGCCTCCTGCTCAGTGAACCATGATAGTGATGAATAAGATGGATATAGTAGGCTTAATTAGGTAATAGTGGATTTCATTATGACAGTTGCTTGATGAATGTTACCTTGTTCTTCCAGTCAGTGAAAATATATATACAGAAATTATTTGTCTCTGAGATTGCTTTCCCCTCTCTTTATATCAGGCATTTTTCAATGGTGCAGTTCAGCAAAGGCTCTAACATCTCAGGTTTATATTTTACTTTGATTTGTAAAATTTCAGAGAGATAATGAAAGTCAGGAATTTTAATACCCAAAAATAAAATAGAATGTTTTCAGGATTCAGATGTAACTCAAAAAGGGCAGCACAAGGATGTAGAACTTCTCCTCTGATAGTGCTGGTAATGTTGATTGGAATGGGGAGTAGTACATTCATCATCTTCACCCACATTAGTGAATTATCCCCCACATGAGATCGCTGGTGACTGTGACTTCTGGGTTGGCAGCAGCGTCATCCAGCATGGCTCTGTGTAACTTCATTTTGTGCTTGACTTTTAGCTGCTGTCCATTTCTCAGCTAAGTATTCTCACAGAATGTTAATTGTGCTCCATTTCAGCTGAAGAAGTAATAACCACACATGCCAACAAATTGGTTGGCACCATTGATGACGCTCGTAAGTGGCTGAAGCAAATGGACTCTCACAGGATTATAGAAGAAGGTATGTTTTAAAATTGCACAGCTTTACTGTTCAGTAGTGGTCTCTAAGCATCACTTCAGTCTCCCAGTCAGCAGCATTGTGGATATTCACTGACCTTTGAGAGGCACTCCCACAGGGGCTTTCTGGAAAACATGAGATAACCAGGCTTTATTCAGTGGCTCTTCAAAACAGAGCAGCTGGTTGCACGGTGGCCAGAGTGGAGCAAGCCTTCTCCCTGGCCCTCGGTGGATCCCAGCCTGATAAAGGATGCTTGTGTTTGTTTCTTTTATTTTCACTTCTGTTTCTCTTGGTTTCATACAAAAAGTAGCATACATTGCTGCAGTCTATTGCATCACAGATCTCTGAGGGCAAGTTTAAGACTTCATTGTGCCTCCCTGAATGTTCAGGTTTAACCATATATTTAGGTAGTGGGATTGCAACAATTGCAGAAACAGGCAGCAATGAAGTGATCAGACTTACAAAATGGACAATATGTAATGCATTAAAGTAGCTCAATTTTAGAAAAATTGGTTGTGATAAAGCCTTGTGTTACCTCTTCCTGTTCCAGCAGATACAGTTAATAAGACTGGGAGTGCTCTTGTAGTCTCAAAACCAACCTTATAGTCCATCTTGAAAGTCAACAAGGAAATGTAGTGTCTGCTGAAACTGAATCTTAAGACCGAGATGAGACAGACTTCTTAGAAAAGTCAAATGAAATAACAATAGAAACATATTTTCAGTGTGAAAATTAATTACTAGTATAGCAAGTGGCTTAGCAGTCGCTGCTTCCTTGCAGAGCTCTTAAGCACATTGTCATATTAAGCTAAATACTTCTTAAACATGGTTGTGCACATATGAAGGTATATTGCTGACCTATAAAATAACAATGACATAGCTTGTCATCCATTAAGAGAAAAAGGTGCTGGGGTTTTCCATTCTGCATTAATTTATTGTTTTTAATACAGGCTTGGTGCATGATAAAGACTTAGAAAATGAAGTGGAAGATGAAATTTTGGCTTTTGAAGAACTTGTCCATAAAAAACTCTCAAGGAAAAAAGGAAGACATGGGAAATCATAATTTGAAAAGTTATTCCAGATGGCTATTTTATCCTCATAACAGTCTAAGTTTAGAATGTAATTTTTTTTTTAAAAATAGAGGGATGGGACCAGAAATGGGAAGAGTCTGAAGAAAAAGAACAGTTCATGCTGTGTTTTGTTTTGGGGTTTTTTTTATTGCTTGTATTGTGTCAGAATAATTACCTATGTTATGATAATGTAGTTGTTAAAATCTATGACTGGACCAATTATCTTTCAAATCTATGTGGTAGCTTAAAAGTAACAAAAGCCAAAGAAACAAGCAAGTAGAAAAAAATATTAATGTTCCGACTTATCTCAGGGGTATTTTTCCACTCAGTCTTTTTTTTCTTCCTTGTAAACTTGCATCATCATTCTTCTGAGCTGGAATCCTCAGAAAAACAGGTTGATAGTTTCTCTGCTTTTAAGAGTGTTGGTATGTTTAGAACTTCTTGAGTCTTCAGGTGACATATTTGCAGTATCCCTCTTTCTATTTTTATATACAAGAAATCTCTAAAGACATTCATATTTCTGACTGTATATTCTTCTGATTAGATACGTATGAAAGTTAGGGGTTGTCTTTGATAAAGTTTTGATATAAACTTCTACCTGTATCTGTTGAAAAAATGGATAATCTTAATTTTAAAGAATGTTACACATTTTAAGTGCTTTGTAAGGTTTAATTGATACATTTTTGTAATGTATAATGTTTTTATAAAACCTGTAAAATTTTTGAAATCACTTGATCCTGTCTTATTTTTTAATGCTTTCTGAAAGCTGTGTGTAACTGCATGAGTGAGATTTGTAAATTGGGTCCAGAGTATCAGTTCATTCTGATGGGATCTCAGTGTGTCCAGCATACTTTAATGTCCTGGTTTTGGCTGGGATAGAGTTAGTTTTCTTCTTAGTATGTGGTATAGTGCTGTGTATTTGAATTTAGGATGAGAATAATGTTGACAACACTCTGATGTTTTGGTTGTTGCTGAGCAGGGCTTACTGTAGGTCAAGGTCTTTTCAGTTTCCCATGCTCTCCTAGAGAGCAGGTGCACAAGAAGCTGAGAAGGAGCATGGCCAGGACAGCTGACCCCAGCTGGCCAAAGGGACATTCCATAGCATAAAACATCTTCTCAGCACATAAACTGGGAGGAGGTGGACAGGAGGGGCTGATCACTGCTGAGCATAGGTTGGGGGAGTGAGCAGTGGTGTTGTGCATCGCTGTTTTTCTTGGGTTTTATTCCACCCTCTCTTTTTTATCTCCTTTTTGATTAAAATTATTATTATTATTGTCATTATTACTGCATTTGACTTAATTTCAGTTATTAAGCTGTTCTTATCTCAACCCACAGGTTTTACCTTTTCTTCTGATTCTCCTCCCCATCCCACAGGGAAGGTTGGAGGGTGAGTGAGCAGCTGTGTTGTAATTAGTTGCTGGCTGGGGTTAAACCACAACAAGTAGTCTCCTTCAGTAACCTTTTTAATTAAAACATTTGCATGTTAAACATAATTAGAGTATTATTTAGTTGTTGAAATATTTTGCCTTTGAAAGGGTTCCTCTTTGTATATGTAACAAATTGCTTCAATAATTACCTTTTGTCAAAAACTTAATCACTTATTATTATGCTCAGTGTTGTGGAAATGGAACATTTTACATGGGTAAAAATGAAATGCTGCTGTAGAATGGAGCTATGTGGGTAGCAGTAATAATTTTCTATTGCACTGTAAAAGTCTCTTTCCAGGTGTTCCTTCTTAAAGAAGTCTTATTGCTCAAGCAGGCATTTAGAAGATAGTTTAGAAACATACATTGATGAAATGTAATGCAAGTCACTTGCGCTGTATAGAAGTCAAGAGTTAAGAAAGCTGGATCATTAATGTAACTTATTTGACTTTGTTTTCTGTAATGATGGGTATTTTGCAGAAACTTTCCTGATTAGTTTTCTAGCTTCACTATTTACATTTGTGGCAGTAAACGCTACCTAAACTTTTTAAGGACAATTACAATTTCAAAATCCTCGCTGACCACATTTTAAAGATTGAATTACTATACTTTTTCTTTCTATTTATGGAAAAAAACCAACATAAACATTATCACAAAATACCAAGCAAAGTGGAAACAAAGAATAAGAAATAACAACAGAAGTTACCAAGAACTTAATCTCAGGTCCCTTTCCTTGGAGCAGGGACCTGTGATTCTTGATGTGGTTCCATTCAACACACTGCTTTTTCTTGACTTTGAATCAGCATTCCCAGATGGAAATTCTTTCAATAACATATGAAATACTGACTGCTAGACAAAAAAAAAAAAAAGTAATTCAAATTTCAGAACTTACAATTTCAGAGATATATTAAGTCAAGATTTCAGTAATGTTCAAGCAGAGATGGGAAGTCTAGTTAGATCTCCAGACCAATATCACTGCTTCGAGGGTTTTTTCCCCTGTGCTGGTCTGTATAAATAAACATGACTCTTCCTTTTCCATGGCAGCCTCTTCAGATAATAGCAATCCCAGTGCATTAATTCTATTTGCATGTTACATTAGCAAAATTACTTTGTTCAGACATACCCTTGGGTTGTGGGATTTTTTTTGTTCTGTTTTTTTCCTTATTTTTTAAAAATCTTTCTCACCTTTGGTGGAAGCCCCAGTGTTCTGGCATCAGCTAACACCTATGACTCAAAGGGCTTAAGACCCACAACAGGTGCCTTGGTATGTGTGAGATGCATATTGCACTGAAACCTTGGAACTAAGCAGTGGATGCAGGCTGTCAAGCTAATCCACCCACTTCTGCCTGTCTAAGCCATTTTGAAAAGAATTTTGAAAAGGCTTCAAAAGCTCAGAAACTGGTGACTTAAAATCTCTCTCTCTCTGGTGATACAAAAATGACACCTAAATGAAAAAAAAAAAAAACAAACTATTCCTGCAATTGGAAGATGGGGTGTGTGGTCCTAAAGGTGGTAAGTCTCCAAATTTCAGACTCCCCAAGAAAAAAAACCCTCTTGCTTGCTTGAACCTCGCATTAATATAAAGGACTGTGTGGTAAATGATGTGTACTTTTCAACTTTTCCCTTTATTTCTCCTAAAAGCATTTCTTCATT
>WEKY01021055.1:91878-120434 GCA_013390045.1 Picathartes gymnocephalus | reverse complement strand
GCTCGCGGGGCGTGCGGTCAGCGCCGCGCCGCAGCCCTCGGAAGGCTCTCGCCCGCCCGCCTGCCCGGTGGTCGCGCTCCCTGCCGCTGCCCCCGCTCCGGAGCGGGCGGGAGGTGCCGGTTCTCTCGCGGCAGCTCTGCGGTCGGAAGGGGTCACCTGAGTTCTTGCCCCGGTTTGCTCGGAGAGGCACCGGCCTGCGCCAGCGGGGAAGTTCTCAGGGAGCCTTTTAAAGGCGTCCCGGCGCGGGATGTCACCTCCGGTAGCTGGAGAACGGCTTTTCCGCTTTCTTCACGCGCCTGCATCCACAGATTTTCAAATCAGTCCACCCGAGGCAGGTAACTTATTTTTTTTCCGCAAAAAGTGAACGTTTAGCAAAATACTCCCTTCCATTATGGTCTGTATTACCTCCAAGAGGTGAAACAGTGGAAGTATACCCACTAGTCCGTTCCAATTTCCTGTAGTGTCTTCACTTACTAAATGCCCCCTCAGCATCATAGAATCGTTAAGGTTGGAAAAGACCTCCAAGATTATTCGGTCCAACACTTGGCAAAACACCACCAGGCCCCCTGAATTTAAGCTGCATTGCAAACAATCTCCTTAACTTATTAAATGCCCCACCCTGCCCAGCACCCACCAGCCATGCTCCATTTTCTCATGTTTCATTTCCAGACACACCTTTCCCTCAACCAGTGCTCCTAGCAGACAGCGTGTCCCGGCTGACACTGCTGAGTCAGGCAGATAAGGATACTTTTCCTGCGGAACCTTCCGTGTTTCCATTTCTAGCAGGTACATGAACAAGTTGCTCTATCAAATCTGCAGCCCTGCCTAAAAGTACCACTGGTCTGACCCCAGGTCAGTCAGAGTAGATGGCTAAGGTGTGATACTGTTGCATGTTAAATAAGGGCATCTTCCATTCGGGGCATATTTTCTACCAAAGGAGGAAATTCTGTTCCCTTAGGCACTGGAGAAGCCTTGATTAACCTACTGGATACAATTTTGGGCACTGCAGCTTAAGAAAGATAGCACGTGGAAAGAAGCCATAGGAAAATGGGTAACAAAACCTGGTCAGAAAAATGTGTCCTTCTTTGTAGAAGAAGAAACCTTTGAAGGTTGGCTATTGTGTTATCATAGGGAAAAGCAGGGAAAGAGGATATGGTAGTGGTGACCTGATACACAAAAGGTCACAGAAGATTGTTCTTCCTCTGTAGAGAGGGTAATGAACTCTTTAGGAAATACTTAATTTAATCTAGATATTTGGGGATCAATGAATTTTGTGGTTAGGATATCCTACAGTAGCTTACCCAGGGGTACTGGAGTCTTTTTAAGAGATGAGAAAGACTTCTTTTAGCAAGTCTTTTAGTCTTGCATTTGTGCTCAGCATCCAAGACCTAAAAGCCTTTCAAAGTCTTCATTATGGTCCTTTCAACCCAGGCAGGAGCAGGGGTTGCTTGGAGTTTTCCAAGTTTTCGTGTTCTTCTGCGGAACCTTAGCACTCTTTAAAATTTCACCCAAATGTGCAGTTCTGCTACTGTGGACTGCTCTTAAGGAGCCAGCAATACCCAAGTCTGTGCCCATGCACAGGGTGAAGCAGGTAAAAGCTGTGCTCAGCATCCCTGGCCACGGCAGGTGTGGCAGCACCTTGCTGGCTGGGTAAGGTGTACCTTCAAGGAGAAGCAGGGAGAAACACAAACCTCTCCCTACTGCAGAGTTCATCTCCAGTCTTCTTCTGGACTGTCTTTTATGGTTTCCCTCTGCCATGGTCCCTGCCATTTTCAGCTACACATCCTGCAAGGGTGTCCAACGCCAGGAGTCACTGCCTTGTGCAGAACTGAGGCACATCCAAGGGCCAAAGCAGGGAAGAGGCTGAGAAACAAAAACAGCAGGTGAAGGGCGAGGAAAAAGTCCAGATATGAAGAAAAGTGCAGGCAGGCAGTCAATGTGCTTATAGGTCGAAGATTTAAATTTTTTTATGTGTATGGAAATGGTAGCAGTACGCTGGTTTCAAGGACGCTGCAGGATGGAGACAGGAAATGTGGGCCATGATGTTACAGCATAAGGAAAGAAAAACAATAAATGAAGAAACACAGCAAAATGACTATGGCAAAAATAGAAAATCCTCGGAGCAGACCTTTAAAGAGGAAGAACAGTAAAAACTAGAGCATAAAAAGAGACATGTATATGTAGTAGACTAGCCAGGATCCCAGGAGCAGAAACAAAGCACAGTCAGACTGAGGGAGTAAAACAGACTATGCATGGGCTAACGCAAGGTACACTTCAGAATTCACTTTCATGTGTTGGTTCTTTCATCATCTAAATTTCTAGTAGCTCATTACTCTGTCAAGGGTGTAAGTCAAGCAATTGAAATAAAGTAAAGCTGAACTATTAACAATTAAACCCTGTCTTGCTTCTTTGTGTGTTGTTTTTCATTTTGAAGGAAAGGATCTGGCTTAATGCATAAAAAAGTTTAGAAGTCTTCAAGAAGCAAGGAAAACAGTGTCAGAAGGACACTTTAAATGAACTGCAATAAACCCAGAAAACCAATATCTATTTTTACGTAAGAATAAACAATAAATCCTTACCACAGATTTACATCTGTAACCAGATGTTAAAAGTTAGTCCCAAAATTGCACACCTGCCAAATGGGATGGCCAAGAGACAGGGTCCATATCATCTGAATGAGAAGGTTGTATGTTCCTGTCTTCTGGAAGTGGAGTTGTGTTGTGTCTGTGGGGTGTCGGGTGGAAAATCTTCAAATAAAAAGTGTGAGGTTCATCTGAACAGTAACTTTGCCACCCAAAAACTGAAATCTGCAGAAAATACTGTAGGAGAAAGGATGTGTTGTTCTTTTCTTAAAACACAATTCTGTGGCAGATATTTCAGTTTGCAGTGGGACCTGTTAAATGTGCAATTCACTTGCTGGAGCTAATGGAAGGAACGTAAAGAAAGTAGAAATTAAAACATACATAAGGAGCATACAGAGAGCTACATAAAGGAAGCTAATTGCAGGCCCAAGGACTTCTGTTGGTCTATAAAAAAACAAATTGTTGCCTAAAGGGATGTCATCATCCACATATCTATTGCAGAGAAAATACCCTGCAGAACTCAAAGGCTTAGGAGATACTATAATTAAGGCTGGTGTGCAGCTGTGATTTATCTTTCCTTGTGAGTATGGTTCTATCCTGCTATTCTTGTGAATATGGTCTTTCTCTGTGTGATGATAAGCAGTTTCACCCACACAGTGTCATTTAGGGAAAAGGCTGCATTTGTCCTGAAAATAATATGCAATGAGATTTGCTTACTTTGGGATTCTGACTTGTTTCAGGTAGTGGAAGCAATAACAAAAGCTTTGCCTTGACGTTAAAATGGTTAAATCTGACTTGAAGACCTAGATTCCCGTATGACTTCTCCCATGAAATAGATTCTGGACAATGTTACAATGGAGACTGCAAAACATTCCTATGTGAAAACTCTCTCTAAGAAAGTTTGTAATAGGAATAGATAGTAAATCAATGTATAGACCTGCATATAGAATAATTATGAGGGCAGTAAATACTCAACAGTTATTTATTCCATGAGACTTGTCCATCCTTCATACTGAATGAAGAACTGTGCAGGAAAAATGTCGACATAACAATAGACCATGTCATTATGCATACATGTGAGGGGTAGAATTGACATTGTACAAACCCCTCCACTTTGCTAATTATTAACCTTTAAGTAATTAATTTCCTACATTTTGGAGCTTGATTTCACAAGCATGCAAGGAAGGTCTGAGAAGGGAAGGATAAGATTGTGCTCAATACCACACATCTGGAACACAACCTGCGTGACAGCAAATGGAGATCTGGAAGGAATAGTGAGACTGATGGGATATGTGTTTCCTGCTGTCGCTGAAAGTGTGACATCCCATAATCCAGGTCATTAAAGAAGATGTTAAACCCTGTGGGCCCCAGCATTACCCCTACCAGACACCACTAATGACAGGCCTCCTGCTGGACATTGTGCTCTGGATGAGAACCCTCTGGGCCTCACAGTTCAGTCAGTTTTCGTTTCACTTCACTGCCCACTTAACATGGCCTACGCTTCACCCATTTCTCTGTGAGGGCATCACTGGAGACTCTGTCAAAAGCCTAAATGAAGCCAAGGTAAATATCATCCAGTGCTCCATCCTCCTCCACTGAACTAGTCTTACTGCAGAAGGCTATCATGTTGGTCAAGCCTGTCCTTGTCTTCATAAATCCTAACTGACTACTCCTAATCATCCTTCTGTATTTGGAAATGGTTTCTGGGATAATTTTTTCCTTCTTTTTAGGGACTGAGGTGAGGCTGACAGACCTGTAGTTCCCCAATCCTCCTTCTTACCCTTCTGAAAGACAGAATCGATAATAACTTTTTTCTCATTGTCAGGAACCTCTCCCAGTCTCCGTGACCTTTCACAGATTATCAACAGTGGCCTCACAGTGGCATTGGCCAGCTTCCTCTGCACTTGTTGGTACATCCTGTCAGATCCCATGAACCTGTATGTATTTGATTGGTTTAGATGTTCCCCAACTTGGTCCTCCTCTACCTAGAGTAAATCCTCTTTTCTCTAGACCTTCCCACTGGTGTCTCAGAAAGCTGACATTCCTGAAGGCAAATCTTGCTAGTATAGACTGAGGCAAGGAAGGCATTCTGTACCTCAGCTTGTTCCATGTCCTTTGTCACCAAGTCTCTTTCTCCTTTCAGCAGTGGGCCCATATTTTCCCTCATCTTCCCCTTGCTATTGACATACTTAGAGAACCTCTTCTTCTTACCTTCCACATTCCTCTCCAGATTCAGCTTCACAAGGCCTTTGACTTTCCTAACTCCCTCCAGGAATGTTTGGACAGCATCTCCATATTATTGCCAGGCCGCTTGTCACTGCTTCCACCTCCCGCATTTTTCCTTTGAGTTTTGTCGGGAGCTCCTTGTTCATCTATGCCAGCCTCTGGTTGTCTTTGCTTGATTTCTGGCTGTTAGGGTGGGCCCATCTTTAAGGTGGAGGAGGTCATCCCTGAAAAGCAACTGATCTTCTGGTCTCCTCTCCAGGACAATCTCCCATGGGACTCTTCCAGACAGATAAGTGACAAATCCAAAGTCTGCTCTCTTTCAGTCTGGGTTGTGATGCTTTTTTTTGCCTTGCTCCCTCCACTGATTATTGCAATCCTAGGATGATGTCTTCTGAATCTCTGCTAAACAATTGTGAACTGAGATGTTTAGTGAGTTTTACTTTCAGAAAAAAAAAAATTCAGAAAAATTGTATTAGATTTATCCTTGACCAGATTACAGGGCTTTGCTTCAAAGAAAAGCCTGTCAGATTTTTAAAAGACAGCTTGTTTTCCTTTGCCTTGATTCTCAAGTGGTTTCTGTGTGAAATTTCAGACCAAATGATTTAGCTTTTAGAAGGTTGAAAACCTGTGTCCCCAAATAAGAAATTCTGCATAACCTTTAGTATAGGCCCGTCTACCCTCCCAGAGAGTAATATACAGGCATCCCTTCTAGGGAGCCCTTTGAGAATAAACATAAATGCTTAAAACCTGAGCAATTGCATGAATCACATCTACACTTCTAAAATTTACAGGGATTATTATTATATTTTCTAGGCTATAGACCAAATTTTAAAAAACAGAGAAATGAAACTAAAACTGAATTGACTTCCTTAGTTTGTAAATTCTTCTAAGAATGTGATCTGAGAATTTAGAAGTGAAATGACTGTTGCAAGGAGCATGTGATCTAGTTACTGCTTGTATTTACTTAACAGTTTGTGCAAAAATTTAAAGGATTACAACCCCTTAATTTTTAAAAGGCATCAACCTTGAAATGTCACTTTGCCATAAAATTATATATACATGAACACTATTTTTTTTATTAATGATACATCTCCCCTATTTCAGTAGTATCAGAGAAAGCAGGTGATCACCTAACTAGAGCAAGGACATACACAGTATCACTTTGTAGCATCTCCTCATTCCTGTGTAACATCCATTAAACCTAATTATCAAAAAAACTGTATGGTGAAGAAATTATTGCCTGGTTCAGATGAGTTTACTTTTCAGGGTTAATGATGTTTTTTTTAACCCTAGGCAAGGTTATCACAATCTGTTGATATTCTCAATTTCAATTCTTTGCATGTAGCCATGTAGTTATGTTTTAAAAGATCCTGTATACACTTATAAACTTATTAATGTCTTCCTTTTATATACTTCATTACCTACATACATTGGTAAAAATATAGTTTTGATTTGCAGCAAATGTTGCTTATGAAAATAAAACAGAAATCATGCATGCATTATAAATGCTGTATGTCAGCATAGTTCTGCTTTGGGGAGGGTTTTAGTGAGGCATGTTGAGCCTGACCATGTGCTTGATGGGAGGGAAGGGCGCTGTGCCCCTATCATGGAACGACAGAACATACACTTGACCTTATGCAGGCTACTTATCACACGGTGACTTTAGGTGTCTGTGTGTTGCAGGATTAGGGGTCTGGCTACTTGCTAGAGTGCTGGTCCTTCTGTTGCAACTTTCTGCCTTTCCCTTTGTGAGATTACTGCACACCTTACAGTTCTTACCCTCTGAGAACATGGCTCAGCACAGGCGGTTTCGCTAGGAGTGAGAAGAGACATCGGGTCTGCTCCTCTCTGTGCAGTTCCCATCCCTTCTGTCAATTCAGTCCAACTCTGCATAAAGAGTTAATGTCCACAGTAGCCTCCTGCGCCATGTCCTGACACAGTAATCAATTGAAACCTTGTTCCTCTTGATCAAGTGCTATTTAAAACACAAAGCAATTTAATGTAAAGCTGCTCTCAGCTCCTCAGACCTTCAATCTTTGTTTCAGCCTTTGTATAACTGAACTGTCTGCCTCCCAAAAGAACAAACAATCTCCTTGCAATAATCAAGCCTAAACAACTGTTTGTGAAGAGACTCTTCACCTCAGCTCCTTGGGCTCTAGAGTATGTAGATGTCTGTGGGACAGCTACTCATGGAGGCACTGAACCTCTCATGCTCTGAACTTCATGAGAATAACTGGTTTCAAAAAGTTTTTGAGATCAGGTATACAGTATTAAGAATATAAGATTTGTTAATTTTTGTGTATTGTTGTATTAAATGTTTCAGTTTCAAAAAACAAGTTGTTTAGTGACTTTTTGGGTGAGTTACAGTTTCAGAGCATTCTGATTAGGAATACGTTTCAAACTTCTGAAGTTTTCTTCAGTTTTCCATATTGGGCTAAGGGCTTCAATCCAGGTTTTTGGTTCAATTCCTTGAAACCATTTGTTGAGGATTTGCTCTGACAGTGGTCTGGCTGGCAGTGGAACAACTCCCTCGGAAGGTGCCCACAGTCTGTGCACTTTCCTAGGGCAGAGACACACTTTCAAACCCATGTTCCTAAGCAAGCAGAACGCAAATTTGAACCCAGACCTCTGATATACCTTGTTGTGGGCAAACAATGAGAGGAAACTACAATTTCTGCTCAGTAACTTGCTGTGAAGAACTGGAGTAGGAGCCTCCCTGAAGCTTCTTGCTCATTTTGTTGGGCTTTTTGGTTTTTTTGGCCTCTGAGTGTCAGTTTCTGAGTGTCAGTTTTCTCTGCTGAGTGTATAGGAAGAGCTTGAGTGTTTGGTTCAGACCCGTAGGTTTCACTAGGAGGCCAGGAATGTTGCTGAGCTCACAGCTGCATGGTGGAAGCCTGGCCTGAGGATGAGCTTAGGCTGCAGGCAGAGGATGAGGCAGAGTACCCATGGCCAAGTGGCTGGCAGACTGTTTCCTTCCCTGCATCAGGGCCTACAAGACAGGCGCCACAGTGCTCAATTTGTATCCCCTCCATCAATCCAGCTCGAAATTACCTCCAATTAGAGGATACATGAGCAGAACTACTTTACTAGGGCGCTGCCTCTTCTGTAACTAGAAGACTTTCATCTCTGTGTACACAAGGTCTCCTTTATCCTTCTTTAACTTATAAGTGGGCTTATTGTAGGAAAGTTATACTAGTGGAATGTCTTAATTCAATCCAGGTTTGCTATGTCTCTTTTCCACATGCATCCAGATCAGATAAATCGCATGCTGTGTTTACTTTTTTGACTAGTTGCCTAAAGTGTCCAGGCACTGAGGCTGTTTCTCATAATATGCTGACTTTTGGAATGAACCCTTTATTTACAGGCTTGGCAAAATGGTTAGAGTTATTATTTATTAACCAGAAAACCAACAACAATTTCTCTTAGAAAGGTACAGGGTTGCATGAAGCATACCATGCTATCAAAATTACAAGTTTTGTTCTGGATTTTTTTCATAATTAGTATTATCTGTGTTTGATAGATGTAGAAATCACCATTTTTGGAGAAGGAAATTCTGTCCTCCCTTCACTTTTGCTTTCAAACTTCCCTAACACTTCAGGAACTCTTTTTGCATCAAGAATATTTGTAAAGTTTGCTTTGAGATCACAGCTAGATTTTTTTGTTCCTTGTGAAAAGGCATTTCTTTACTGTTTTATTAATCTTCTTTCTGAAATAAATCCACGTTTCACCTCACAGTGGGTTTCTATAAGTAAAGTTATGCTCATCATTATCTTCCTCTTTTGTATGCCTGTATATAATATCAGTTAGTATTTTTCTTTGGTTTGAATTGATTTGCCAATATAGCTTTTGCAGGAATATGGCCTTACTTCTCCAATACCTGGCAACTTGTCCAGAATCTCATACTTCATTATCACAGGAGTGCAGCTGCAAGAAATGTACTTTGGAGGCATCAGAAGTATTTACAACAAATAGTACTACTTTCAAATAATTCTTCAATATTATTTCAGCATGTAAGGACTTCAGAAACTCATTCTAGTTAGCCTACAGTAGAAACCAAGTTAGCAAGACCCCAAGGTTTCCACATGCAGTCAGAACTACTCCTGTGGGACTATCTTCTATCTTCCCTGCTGTTAATGTGCCAAGACGCTTATGAAGATATTTGGGAATTTCTGTTTTCTGACTTCTGGCCTCTTGCTTTTAGGAACCTCTTGGAGGCACATGAACATGGCGTAGAGGCAGGGCAATCCAATGTTTCTTCAACAATTCCAGCTTGAGCACTGAGGCTAGGAGCCTCTGCTCTAGGACTGTAGGTACATGCACAACTTGAGCAGGCAGAAGCTGTCACTGCCAACAGCAGTGGTAGTCCTGCCTTTCACTTATCAATTGTTCCTGTTCCTGTGCTACCCCTCCCTTTGCTTGTGGCTGGGGAACTGATCTGAGTTAGAGCCAACTTTTGCTTGGGCTGGGTTAGTCTTAGCTCCTATCGGTTCCTGATCTGTCTCACTGTAGTGCTGAAGAGACTTTTTCTCACACCAACACAAGGATGGAAACAACGTGGAGACAGGGATGATCCTGGTGCCTGGAAAAAAGGGAGCTGAGATGACACCAGCTAAAAGAGTTAATGGAACTCCAGACTTTTTCTCAACTGTGCTTTCCAGAAATTCAGTTAATGAGGCCAATGAGTTTAATTTTTTCTGTCTTGCCGCGTTCCTCATCCGTTTCTGTACAACAGGTGACTCACGCAACTTCCCATTCCTCTGGGCTTAGCTTGCCTAGCACTCCTGCTTTCCAAGGTGGGACGCTGGGAGCACCGGGCTCAGTGGAGCCGTGCGTGTCCCAGCTGCCTGCATCCCAGGCAGGAGAGTGGAGTCTGCTGGCCAAAGAGAAAACTGCAGCCACCGAGACCTCACCTGCCACCGCAGGGTCCAGCAAGCAGCTCCACCTGCACAACAGCCCCACAGGAAACAGGTTTCCTCTTGGCTGAGCCACAGCTGGGCAAGCTACTCAGCACTGCACTCACAGCAGTCTCAGTTCTCTGTAGAAGGGATCTTAACTGGGCTGATGAATTCTCTTTTTGCTGTGGCCCTGGGCTGTGTTTGGTTTGCTTGAGTGCAGCTGCAAAATTAAATTTCCTCTGACCTGGCAGTAAAAGCTGATATAGCAGAGACCAGCTTGCATTGTCCCACTCTCCAGGACTCTTCTGCATAAAATGCACGTAGGGGTGATGCCATCTGCCCCCAAACTCGAAGGAAGAACCAGCTGCAGATACAGCTGCAATCGACAGGAGCAGCTGTTGATTGGTCTCTCAGTTTTAATACATGCCTGTCCCTGGCAAGGCCCTGTCTGCCTACTTTTCTTATTATTTACTTAGGTTGGCTTTTCTCAGAACCTCCTCCCACCAAACCATACCATTTCCTGCCACAAATTCATTGCGCTTGACTTTGCTTTGATCTTGCCAGTCTTTGGCTTTTTAAAATAAAAACAACCTTTTTATAACCAGCTATCATTGCACTCCATGGTTACCACTGCAAGAACAAGGATCATAAATATTAGAATAGCTGGCTGTTGAGGTTGTGCTTGATAGTGGTGAGCTGGGAGAGATTCTGAGTAATATCACAGAGGTGGGCAAATCTTTCTCCCCTTCTTTGGAGAACATCCATATGCATAAGTGGGGGTGCAATGGCATGGCTGTCAAAGTCTTATTAAAAATGAAGCTCATGGAATGGACAGTTGTGAGACAAGACACTAATGTAAATTGTTCTGTACTTCTAGTAGGGAACAGTGTGTCTTGAAAGGCACTCCTTCCCCACAAGGAAAACCTCTTTGTGTCCCCATGTATCAGCACAATCTGATCATGCATAAAGAATTTAGGATTCAATTCTCAAAATGATCAATCTTGCTATGCATCTTTAAAAAAAAACCAAAAGAGATTCAAATCCATGAGAATCTCATTAGTCAGACGTCAGTATTCTGAGACTAAAGAGAGTAGCTGTTGGGAGAAGCATATAGTTGCAAAACATATTATTATTTATAAATATTTACAAATGGGAAATTCTCCTCTGATTCTAGTTCTTTTATTCTTTTAATTTTTTTAAAGTATCTTTTTCTTTTTAAATGAGAACAAAGATAATTTGCATCTCAGCTTTAAACTCTAAATTTAGCAGAATAGAAAATAGAGTCTTGTGCTCTGTTTTTCATAAACAATTTATCATTTCAACTTCAGAAAATTGTATGATGCAGGTTACGTTAGCTGTGCTGGGTATAAATGCTTTCTTGTTTTGGTCCTTAATTCACTTTTATGTCTGACTCATCTGGGAAGATGTTGTCTTTCTGGAAAGGAGATGGCAGCAAATCAGTTGGGAAGGGAGCAAATTTCTTCAGATCTCACCTTCTTCTGGTTTTGCAGAATGCCATTTCTAAGCTTGTGAGACAGATGGGAAACCTTAGGAGCTTGAAAACTTTGGAGACTGTTGAACTGAGATTAGTGAGATCTTCATGAACTAGTCAACCACTTCATCAGGGTTGTATAAAATGTTATGTCTTTTTGCATTCCAGGAAACACCATGGGTAAATATGCAATCTCTCAGAGATACAAGAAATCTCATTTTTGAGGTAAAAGGCAGCAAAAACAACAGGATAATTACATACTCCTGATTTACCCAATGGGGCAGCACTACTGAAACACACAAAAAGCCTGAGAAGCTTTACAAAATGTGCTGTCTTAATACTTCTTCCTTGATCTAAGGACTGCCAGAAGCCTCTGAAAGGGTGCCATGCTGCTGCAATGAGCCAAGCGTTGTGCAGAGATGCTCTACAGGTTCACATGCTGGTGATAGAAGATGCTGGCATTAATTTAGCAGAGAGTTGTAGAAGCAGAGAAGGCTGCCAAGACATGTGGTGGTTGTGCAGGTCAGTCTTCTCCTTGGAGCTGAGCTATTGCCTGACTAGATCAAGTCAGATGTGACCTTGAAATGGAAGCATCATGAGAGACAGAAAGAACAATCCCCTGATTATTAACTCCCCAGTAACAAATTGTAGATTTTGTTTTTCTTCCACATGCACTGGTCAGAACCTTACCCCCACACACTTCCTCAGTTCACTTACAGCTGTCTGTTCCCTTCCAATTTATAAAGCTCTACTCACCTACCAAAACACCTCCAAGCAAAATAACAACAACCAAACAAAAAAGTACATATCCAAGTTTTCTCAGCTGTTTCTCAGAATCCCTTTCCACCCACTGCCAGTTGAATATAGTTTTAAATTATTGTGCGCGTAAGGAAGCCAGGATTGCTACTGGGAAAATACTTAGAAACATAATAACTAAGTGCTTACTAAGCTTTTTTTAGCAACTAGGTTTCCTTGGTGGTGCCCATTTAGGCTGACTGTGATTTAAAGTTAAACAAAATCGGCTGCGCTAGTACAAGTATGAGGTCAGTGAATAATTCTGTGGATACTGATTTCACAGGAGTGACAGCAGAGTATGTTAATAAAGTGATGCTGAGCAATACAGCTTGCTTCTGCCTGCTGCTGAGGCTCTTTGTCTAAACCAGGGCTGTTTCTTTCAAGTGCATCTTCTTGTGCTCATTGAAATTATAACAAGTTGAAACTGTTACTGCACCTGCTCACTCCTAGGCGTCTGAAGACAATGTTAAAATGAAGTGACCCTTCATACAGAGTTAACTGGTTACATCAAACTGACATATAAGTATTAATGGTTTCAATTGGGATGTAAATGAGAGGAATAGCAGAAGTAACCCCGCTGTTAAGAGATATGGAATGGGGTGCAGGCTAAGGAACAAAAATCATGCTGTTTCTGAATGTTGATATTTCCTGATCTTTTGTTTCAACAGGACTCATTTACCTTCAGATGGTGCATATCTTGGGATCTTTTCACAACAAGTCTGCAATGTTAACTGTCTGGGCAGCATACATTTAGAAAAAAGGGGTTGGAGGGTGTTGGGAAGGGAAGTGTTTTTTCTTCTTCCCCTTTCCCAGCTGGCTGGAGATGGGCCCAAAGAAGGTAGTATGAGATGAGTGGGTGTGTCAATTCAATGTTCTGTACTCATAAACTCTTCCATTGTGTAATTATTTCCCCAGGTTTTGTCTAACTTACAGTTTTGCTGAGGAAGAGCTTAATTTTTATGTGCTACTGAATCATGTGGTGTTGCATCTTAGGCCTGAATTAATAAAATGGCCTAATTTGTGCCTGCTTCTGTAAGAGAGAAATAAACTAAGAAACCTAGATGCAAAAATCTCAAGTAAGGTTATCTGTCCAGAGACTTATGTGTTACTGAGAAATTAAAAAGCATCAGGGAAGTCTTCTGGACCTTGATGTTTTCTTTTTTCTTTTTCTTTTCTTTTTTTTTTTTTTTTTAACTTTTAAATTATTAGAATATTTGCTGGCATGGTCCTGATCATTATCCCGAACCAGTTCTGGGCATAGTTCAGGAATTGTTGCAGGCCCGGGACTGTTCCTTGTAAACCATTTGAATGTGGCCATTCTTTTTTGGAGGCCATTATGCATTCTTATTTTTGACTGATATCTCCTACTAATTCATTCAATGAGTCATATTTTATTAGAATACTACACTGCAGTTCCTGGAAAGAAATTTAAATTATATTTTAATATCAAAAGATATGGAATATTCCCCACTTTTTGGACAATTTCTTCCTTTAAATCATTTGGGCTTACTGTCTGTTTCAAGGTACACAGCTCCAATTTCCAGTCACTGATTGTCATTTTAATTTTCTTTTCAGTACTTCATTCTTCAGAAGATACTTATGCACTGTAATCAAACATGATTTTTATAACAGATTGTGTTTTTCAGATCTTTGTTCATAAGGTATTTTCTATAGCTCTGTAATAAATACTGCCACTCTCCTCTGTGTCAACACCCATTTTCAACACCCTTTTAAATAATGATAGCTAATGCAGTTTTCATAGAATCATAGAATGATTGGGGTTGGAAGAGATTTTAAAGATCATCTAGTTACACCCACCCTGCCCTGGGCAGGAACACCTTCCACTTGACCAGGTTGCTCAGAACGCCATCCAACCTGGCCTTGAACACTTCCAGGGATGGGACATCCACAGCTTCTCTGGGCAATCTGTGCCCATCCCTCACCACTCTCACAGTAAAGAATTTCTGCCTAGTATCTGCTCTAACCCTTGTCAAAAGTCCCTCCCCTCTTGCAGGCCCCTTCATTGTACTGGAAGGCTGCCATAAGGTCTGCAGTTGTGCAGATTTCTAGTGCTCTTCATTCTCAACTCTCTCTCCTTCCTACCATTTCTCTCTGCATTATTTTCCAAGCCGTGCTGCACCTCAGCATTGGAGGCTTTGTTCAGCTACAGTTTCCTGCAGTTCCTCCCAGAGTCACCACTGTCCAGTCTACAGCCTCCCACGCTGCAGGCAGAACCTCTGTTCCTTGTGAAATTGTACATTTAGCTATAAGTTGTTTGAAAAAGTCCAGGTTATCCCGGAATGACTCAGACCACTCTGCATGAGTGCCCTGTCCCTTCAAGTAACCAGGCAAAACTTTGTTGTCCACAGATCTTATGGGAAGGCGTACTTACGACTTTGAAACCATTTTTCTTTCTTTGTTTAATAGTACCTACAAATATAAGAAAAATGTCAGGCTAATAAAGCCCTGAAAAAAAAATCTTTCTGCCACAGGAATTCATTGACCTTTATTTCCATTAAATACAATTTATTTCGTTTTTAGTCTACATTGGGTTGCTATCTCTTCATCCCTTTTCCATTTGTTAAATATTTATTTGAATATTGTCTATTTTTTTTGTTAATATGGGGTTTTTTTTCTTTAAAAAGCATTATTAATAAAATCATAGTATCATTACAGTTGTAAAAGACCTCCAAGATCATCAAGTCTAACCTTCATTCAGCATATGTTTTAAGAGCTACTAGAAATCAGTTGCTTAGTGATGACATTCAGGCTTCAGCATCATATTTTTTGGGGCAGATTTCTGTGGGTATGGATGGTTTCTTAAGATTAAAAAAGCCTTAGTAAGGGAAAGTCCTGAGCCAGTTTCACTGTGAACTATAAGGGGAAAATGTCAAAATGGACAATGAAATGGCAATGAAAATAGTATTGTGGAGAAATTTTTGCCTCTTATAAAGTATTAATCTAATTCTAAAAAGCAATGTATTACAAAGGAAAAACTCCACAGTTTGATCTAAGTAACAGCTGATGATTGTGATTGGTTGCAAGTGGAGTAAAGTAGAGGTTAAAAGCCTTTTCCTCCTGTGTTCTGATGTAACAAACACGGGGCAGAGCCCTCAATGAAGTTCAAGGTTCTCAAGTTTCCCTAG
This sequence comes from Picathartes gymnocephalus, assembly GCA_013390045.1. Taxonomy (NCBI): domain Eukaryota; kingdom Metazoa; phylum Chordata; class Aves; order Passeriformes; family Picathartidae; genus Picathartes; species Picathartes gymnocephalus. Next base: position 105,298 of record WEKY01021055.1, on the reverse strand, counting down.
GCCAAAGATATATACATAGTTTATAGAGTAAAAATAAACAATTAGAACAACTTTTAAAAAATGGCTCATGTGTTTCTATTTGTTATTAGCCCAGCTGGTCAACTATTTGCTGAGAAGCCTGCTAACCATCCAGAAGTTCGTACTGTTATGCCCCTGACTATGGAAAATATACAACATTCAGCACTAACTATTTACAAGAGACTTTATACTTTAGCTGTTAAATAGGCCCTTGAAATATTTGCTTGGAGTAGTAAGTACTTTCCAGACTATAGTTTCTAGATTTTCCTGTTCACAGTCTTGAATTCCAACATGAACGTCAAGTGCTAGAAGGCATTCAGTTTTACTTCTCAGTCCTAAATAACTGGGGCTATCTCCTAAGTTACAGAAATTTGCACCGGACAAGCTGCAAGCAAAACAATCTTCAAGTACAGTCACATACTTAGGAAATAATTGCTGGTCTTTCCTTACAGCCATGAAGCAGTAGCTGGATTTTTCTTGTGCTTGGGCTTTTCAGGCTGAGGAACCCCAAAGATGATGCCAGAAACTAGAAAGTTATTCAGTGATGCATGGGACAGCCTCAGACACAGAGTGCAGGGGTACAGGATGGTTTGTTTTCCTAAAGGGAATATCCCTGCCAGCAAAATTATTGCAATTTGCAGATGTTGTACAACAGAGAGTTAGCACCTACTGAAAGGATGACACTTTTCAGAACAGTGTGGTTTTTGGATCCATAGCTTTTTTCAGAATTCTTAGCAAGCCATAATAACTTGACATCACAAAAACATTTTTATAACTTAGTGGTTTTAATTTTGTTTTCTTTCTCTTACACCCCTTGGGAATATTAGAATTATCTGTGTGTTTTGTACTCTTTGCCACATCCAAAAGATGAACGCTGTATCTGCAGGGACCTTGAAACAACAAAATTTGGACTTTTTAATAATTTTTCTTTTCTATTTCATGGTACCAGGATGTGTGAGGAACCAAAGAAACAGTTTGAGCAAGCAGTCAGCTCTTAATTATCTGCACACCCAACTTGAGCTGAATTAGGCAGAGGCAGATTAGAATGGGAGTTGCAACATTAAGTCATAATTTACTGTACTGTAAATACTAGCACAGGCTAATTTTAACCTTCCAGAAGTCTAATTTAAAACACTGGGATGCTTTTACCAACCTGCCCTGCCACTCCTATGATCAGTAAAATCTTGCAGGAGAAAGATTTGTAAAGAGGACAAACAACCTCGCTTTTCATTCTCACCCCTAGAGTCAAAACTACAGTGTGGAGACTCATGGAAAAGTTGGCAAATCTAATGGAAAGGGAATCAACTACAAGTTGTGGGAGTTCAGGGCTGAAGTCCTGAGTACTGCTGTGTTTCAGATACTGTCCTGATGCCTCTTCCTTTCCCTGGTCCCACAGCATGGGTGTGGAGAAGATGCTTCCCACTGGTAGACACAGAGGAACAGTGGAGCTGAAACCACTCTGTCCTCTTCAAGACAAACCTATGGCTGCATCCCTCTGTTTACATGGCAGATATAAACTGCAATCCTCTATGGTTTGAATTTAAACCAAAATCACTACATTGCTTGGTTTCAAGAGGTCAGGAAGCTCTCTCTGAAAATCCAAGCCCAGGCCCCTAAAATCAGTAGTGATGTTTGAAAAACCAACATAGCTGGAATATGTTGTCCCTAGTGGCACTGAGCAGCAATCTGTAAGACGTTATCTGCAGTCTAGCTCCAGAAGATAAATTCAGGTTAGATCAGAAGCCTAAATGCTTCCTTATAGGGATAACTCAGGCAAGCTGCAGACATCAATGGAAACTGCAGGAGTACAATAACCATGTAATGGTGATCCCCCTCATTGTCAGCCTTGCCTATGCATGGGACGGAAAAGGAGACGTTTCATTAACTGTATAGGAGGCTGGCACTACCGCAGATCCATATCACACCGTGTCACATAGAATGCAATTTGTCAGTTCCTGTGTAGCTAATGACGATGATATCTGTTTAAGAACACGTTTGCAAGCAGTCAGCTGGCAAGTGCATTGTGCACTGGCCCATCTGTTACCACAATAATTGGGTCACCCACTTCAGAAGAAGCTGTTTTGCCCGTGTAGTGACAGAAGCAATGACCTCATATAAAGAAAGCCTGCACCGGACCAAGGATTCTAACAGTGGGATAGAGGAAAGAAAGTATTCCTACGGAACCAGCCGGAAATGGCAGACCCCCGTTAGGCACATGTTCACCTGAGGCTCTGGAGCAGGTCTAATTGCACCTCAGAAATGATGTTGAAGGAAAGAACAGAAAAAGGTTCTGAGAGTTATCATTACCAAGGGGACTGCACTCTGCCAAAGAGAAGGTTGCCAGGACTAGCTGTCCTCTTGTCCAGCACCACAGATCTCCAGCTTCAGCACCTTTCTCTTAGCACCTGATGCTGTCCACGTGAAAAAAATTGCACTGGGATGGTACTGGAAGGTATTTTTAATTTGTAGGTTGGCATTCTTGTTTTGGAATTTCCTGTTTAATAAGAGTTAATAACAGAGTTGGTTTCTGGTTTAAAGATAATCGGGATTGTGGTTACAAATATTACAAAGTTATAACTTCTATTTTACCTGTTCGTGACAGGTCCTTCTCCTATATTAAATATTAATTTTTCACCTCTCTGTCTGTCTCTCAGGGCAACTACCCATTAAAACAACTTCAATAAGACTATAACTCTTTTCTATCCCTAGCAATTTTAAAAGCTAGAGAATGGGCCATTCTTAAAGTTAGCCTCTGGTCTGAATGAGAAATACTTGTTACAAAAAAGCTTATTTTACCTCATCAGATGGATTGCCCCCCCCACCTTCCCTTCCAGTCTTTAACCCATAAACCTTTTAATTTTCTGAGACAAGCTCCATTACCATGTGTGCAGAATGAGTTTCTGAGAGTTCAGGTGTCCATGATGCCTTGGCCACTTCCATAGTACAAAGTAGTGTAAAAGCTTTTTTTAGTGAAACTCAACAGTTTCCCACTAATGGAGACATAGGGAAAACATACAAACTGAAAAACTAAGCAAAACTTCTCTTCATATGTAAGGCAAGCATCTTATAGCTATAATTTTTGGTGTTTAATCCCTACATATAGTACATATTCTCCAAATGAAGTCCAAAACTGATTTAGTGGTAAGAAAGCACCAGAAGGAAGAAAAAAGGAAGCATGAATCATTCTAAAATGAAGCTTGTTCAGACTTCGTGACCATCAGGGCCACTTCTGGCCTCATAGCCAGTAAATCTCTACCAGCAGTATGTGAGGAGTGAAGCTTTCAGCTACATTAGCCATTTCCATCACTTATTTTACACTGGATTTATAAATTCCCCAAAGTATTTAAGAGAGTCATCACTGGAACAAGACAACAGGGACTGAAAATCAGTAATGTTTGATTTCATCTAGAAGAATACATCACTGCCAATCAACCCATTTCTTAGATGAGCTGCAAAATATGCAGTGAAAAAAATTCAGCAAAGACAAGCTCATCACATTTCTGCCAGCTTAGACAAAAGGACAGTTGCTAGTGGTAAGGGACCGACTTTTGAAAGAGGAGCGAAACAATAGGACTGAGGCAGAGAGGGAAATCTTTCCTATCAATACAATCATGTTATACATATAACATCAAGCCCCTCATTGTGAATGATCTTGGTGTACTCTTCTGTTGCACCATTCTGATGGCGCTTGGAGACCCAGTTTTCTATGCATCATCTTAACCTTGTGGGAAATGCATGCTATGTTATGAGATTGGTCTAGCTGGACCACTAATAAAGCTAAACTGTTATTTGGATGCCCAGCTTTTTCATAGGACAGACGATTACTTTTTATTTTCTTGCACTGCTAAGAAACCTGGAATTTGTTCACTCAATATTTTAGTCATGGTGTTCTCTCTGAGCAACTGCTAAAGCAGACAGTGGTCAACTTCATCTAAATTGTTTTCCTTAACCATGCCTCCTTTTTTAAATAGAAGTAGCCTCACACTTATGAGACAGCCAGAAGGTGTGCCAACATCCACGATAACTTTTTAAAATATCTGCTGACAGATGTGATTGACATGAGACTTTGAATGTGAGCATCCCAGTTTCTCTTTCTTAAAAGTATCCACAATTTTTCTTTGATTATCCCAGCTTGTGGGAGTAACATGGACTGGTTAGTGGCTTTAAAACAAACATCATCAATGTTTTACAGATCAATCAGCAGGGGTCCTGCCTTCGCAAGTGATGAAAATACACCTAAATGTCTCATTGTTATTTAGGTCATGTTCTTTCTGGTAGGAGTTTACTGGGTGTTGAATCCAGACCTTTTCCCCACATATATAAATATTGCATGCATAATAATAATCACAGTGGTAATATGTTTATTATGTTATTATCACTGTGCCAAGCAGCTGCATTCATGGAGGAAGACCCTGTTGTGCTGGATGTTACACAAGCCCAGAATAAAGCAGGCGGCTCTGGCTGAAGGGGCTAATGATCTAAGTAGGAGGCAGGACTCAAAGCTGGATATAGACCAGCTGGCAGAGAAGGCCAAGGAAAAAATAAGACAGCACCAATCAGTGAATATGCTGTGATCTCAGCATAACAAGTCTCCGTTGACAAGCTTTCGGTAGAAGCTTATTGTTCCTCCCCCTTGGAACAATAAGAAAAAGAAAAGTTTTAAGAAGTAATTAAAAAGGGGATAGTATTTTAATCTTGCATGGTTATTGGGGTCAAGTCCTAATTGTAAAACGGCAAGTTTAGAAGAAAACCCAAGAGTGCTCATTTGAAAATCTAACATAAGAGCTAACGCTTGTCTTAGTGTGGATGAATAGACAATGGGAACCTAGAAAAGGAAGAATGACATGAGAAGGAGGGAAATAGAATATGCAAAAATAAGAGTGACATGTTCAAAGAAGTGAATTTGGAAAATACAGTTCTCAGTAGCTTTCTGGTAGAACAAGGTGCGATTTACCAATGCTGGAGAAAAAAATTTTTAGTAATCACAGCAAGAGAGAGTGAGAGAGGGGATGAGATTTTAGCTGAGCAGGTGTTAACCAGATCTCTATAGGTATTACTCAAGCAGGGCAATGAAGTACCAATTTAATGTAGAAACAGTCAAAAAAAAGTTAGAAAATCTTTACAACCCAGAATTTCTTGTAATGACATAATTAATACATTGGTCATCTCAAATAACCCTCATCAACTTCAAACCATCCTTATCCCTAATTTATTTTTTACCTTTGGATGTTATTTGAAGAAATTGTGACTACCCACCACTAGAACAGTAATGCACAAAATTAAACCCCTTTATCAGTATACTAAGGGACAAAGTGTTCAGTTAGCACTAGTATTACTGGATATCTTATTCAGGCTATACATGTTGCTGAGCACTGTTATCTGATAGCATTAGAGGACAAAAAACTTTGTAAATCTTGGCTCTCTAAATCCATGCACCAGTACTGAATGATTCCTGCAGTGTAATTGAATCTTTTCCATGAGACTTCTAACTACAGTTGAAAGGCCTTGTTTGATTATACCTGTTTCTTTTCTCCTTCCATAAAACTGTAGTATTACATCTACAGCTTTAAAAACACTGGAATATCCTTCTTCTAACTCTAAGTCTTGACTGGTTTCAACACCTTTCTTTACCCGCCTATTATAATTACTGCAAAAAGGATTTCTGAGCAAAAAAATTATAAAGAATTTAAACTATTCATCTAACTTTCTGGAAAAGTTGAAATTATTTCTGTCTGTGCTGTACAGTTTCTCCTCTAGATGGTAGCAGAGAACAAACTCTAAGGGACTTGCACTGTGAAGACTGGGATGACATTAAATAAAAACGTGCTCCTGGTGAATTATAATTTAAAGAAGCTGAAAAGTCACTCTACATTAAATCACATTGATGTTCAGTTTTCACTTGACATAGGTAAGAACAGTTATATTGGATACACTGATGGCTCTGAGTAAACTTAAACCTGGAGTTTTGAACAAATTTTATTGTCAAAAACCTTAATGCACTATGATTTGCCTTTACACAACTGTTACATAAACCTTTCCTTAAAAACACAAACATCATTATTTTAATAGTTCTAGTCATCTTCTGTTTTCTTTATAAAACCTTCTCTTGATTTCCTTAAATGTAGTTGAACTGAAATCTCCTGCCATGTCCAATTGTTACTGGATCCTGAAGTATTTGCATGAACAAAGGTTCATGCAAACTTTTTTCCATATTAGCTATGAATAATTCATGTTAAACTTCAATTTTTGCAGTTTTTCATTTTGTACATCACAAAATGCCCTTCCAAGTTTTTACTTTCAAGCTGTATTACACAGGCTTCTACATCTCAAAACGTTCTGGAATGAAGAATAGTAGAAGTCACAAAAAGATCCCATGTAAACCACCTTCTTTTCAATTCACTAGTAAATTAAAAAAGTGAATCCTTCTATGGGTACATGTGCCTGCCTCATGACCACTGGTTTTATTAAAGTCAAGACATCCCTCTGAGCAGCAGGAAAAGAAGCTAGGCTGCAAAATTATCTCAAGCCTGGACACGGAAGGCCTCATGTTGGCAGAATGAATCACAAGCTACAAAGTGTGTGTAAGCCTCTATTCACTGTCTTCTGTTGTCTTTAATTTCGCATCAACAGATACAGATTTTAATTCACTATTATTTTCAAATACTAAAAATCATTATCCCATGATTTCTGCAGACTCCTTCAGCAGGTAACATTCCTTTTTGATAAGGGCGGGTGCTCCTTCACAGCTGGAGGGATCAGCAGCAGCAGCAACAGGAGGAAGGAGCTGCGCTGGCCCTTTGCTCTGTGGTGGAGCTCAGTGGCTGCTGCCCAGGGGCCAGGCCAGGTGTGCCCTTGAAGAAAGGGCTGATGCAAACCAGCCCAAGGGATCTGCAGGGCGGAGACAAGAGTGGCACAGAGTCTCTTCCTGCTCCCTTGCACCTGCAGACTCCAACACTTCTGCTTTAGGCACGCGCTACTGTATCCAGCCAGCCCAGGGACCATAGGCTGTCTGGGATGCGCAGGAGAAACAGAGGGCCTGACAGAAGGAAGAAGCTGAAGGGAGGCAGGTTTGGCTAAATCAAAAGCTGATTGCACTTGATCCTACCTTTCCCAATCTCATTCCATTGTGGGGTGGAAAGTTTTGCAGACTCCTCAAAAGAAAACAAAAAGCCGAGGAAAAAGGAAGAGAACTGAGTCCTGGGCAGAGAAAAGGGAATGGCATCCAGCAAGGAAAAAGGGAGGTAGGATACTGAAATAGAGCACAAAGGTCCAGAAAAAGAAGGGGGCCAGTTGCGAAAAATGGGCTCTGCTGCCCATTCTTCCCAGCTCTCAACCCTGCTCTAAGTCAGTCCAGCTTGCTGGCAAGGGACAGCCAGGGATGGTGCTGCACAGGGTTTGGGAAGAATTCCATGGCAGCTCCCTATTGAGTCCTGTGCCTTGGCCCTAGGACACTGTGCATCTCCGCACGTGCATGGATTCCTAAGGATATTATTTCCCATGGGGATGAGGTGCCAGAGCCAGCCTGTCACCAATGTCAGCCCTAGCTCTCTCTTCTGGGCTGTAAAAGATTCCTTGGCAATCATGTTTCCCAGAGAAAGGGGAACCAAGGCATGCCTATTCCTGCCTCTGGGGCTTTATCAGAGCTTTCTGTCGTTGCAGGTACTGATCTCCTGTCCCTGGCTGAACCCCTGTGACCCCTGGCCTCCCGCATCTGATGTCCACCAAAATAGAAGGGGCTTTTCTCTCTCTCTGTTTTACTTTCTCTCTGTCTTCTAATCTGTGCCTGTTGCCTCTGGTGCTCTCAGCGGGCACTCTGGAGAAAAGCCTGGCTCCCTCATCTCCATTTCCGCCCAGCACATTTTGAAATAGACATATATTTTAGTTTTTAGTTTATGTTTCTAGAGAGATACCTATTGCCAACACATACACCCTGTCCCACAGTGAAAGAGGAAAGGCTTTCCCTGGGGAAGAGCTGGCAGTGAGTGGCTGGGAGGGAGGAAATCCTCACCACCTTTTGGTGGTAGCTGGGAAATTCTGAATCAGAGAGGAAATCTCCATCTTCCAGGGCATAGCACATGTGGCTGTACCACAAATGCTTTAAAGACCTGGCTGGTGCTTTTTTATACACCTGGGAGCCTGGAACGTAGCAGCACCACTTTCCTGGAAACAAAGAGTGTTGAGGCTGTAACTTGAGAGTTCTGGAGAGGAATTTAGCCTCAGATAAACTTTTTCATAATTTATTTTGGAGTATGGAGAAAGTAAATGGCTTGAAAAATTCTTCTACAGACAGAACTTGGATTAGGAGCTTTTCTTCACCTGCTGCACATCAGTGCTGGTACAAAAGCTGGGGTCCAGTTCATAAAAGTGAGTGTCCAGTCAAACTACTCTTAAAGGCTTTTGTAAGACAGTGGTTTATACATTGAAATTCAATTACACTAATCAGAGAATTCACAGTATAAATAGTATGCATAAAACTTGTGCCTTTGAAAATCTCTTAACCATAATCATGAAACTACATGTTCTTGATATACAGAACTGTGAATTGTTTTATAGAGAATTAGTTTCCTTCTGCTTTATTCCAAATAAGAGATTTTTGAAACCTGTTTAGAATTAAATGGTAGAAGCTCTCAACTAATAAAACATGAATTTTTAATTAAATTTTGTTCCCACTGAGGACAAGGGAAAAGCAGGGATGCATTTATAAGATTGCAAATATTAGTGCTAAGTATCATCACAGGTGTAGGTGACAGCAAGAAAAATAAGAACATCTAAAGGCATTCCTGGTAACCACAGAGGTTGTTGGAACTCTGCCTACTGCTTAAAGAAACCCCTTTGCTTAAGTCAGATGTTCCCTGCACTGTAGCTAATATTAAAGACCTTTCAATGTTTTGGTATCATGTGTGGTAGTAAAGGCTTGTGCTTTCTTTCTCGAATTTTCCAAATCCTGTCCATTTCCTTATGACTCACGTAGCTCCCAGTTGATTTTAGGCCACAATTTCCATTTTACTTCAAGGCTTCAATAATTCTGAGCTTGGTTCAACAAAGTACCAGATTTCACATAGCATAGAAGATAGAGCACCCTTTCCACGAGGTCATTACTAGATTTAGGCATATTTTCTTGTGTAATTATAGCAAATTTCAGCTACAACCAATAATATTTTCCCATCACTAACATTATAAGAAGATTTAACTATTAATATGCACGTGATTTGTGTGCAGTGTGTGTGAGCACATAGAAAATGCCTTCAATAACAGCACTCACATCTGTAAGTTGGTGGATACAAACGTGCACACATCCAACAATCTACAGAGAGCAGGTGGCTCCAGCATCTATTGCCATGTCCACAGCTCTTCTTTTGATTAAAACTTAGATTGAAGGCTGTCAGCCACCCGAAACAAAACATCCTCTAGTGCATCCCATTCAATCATTCTAATTGCAAGAACTACTTAATAAATACACCCTTCCTGGTGATACTTTATTTGGATTTGGTATTTATATTTATTAACTAACAGTTATTTTAATGTACATTTGGGGTAATCAATACCTAAAATACCTAAGCAAAAATCCCCTCCCTATATCTTCAAATAATCAGAATACTCATACTGTTCTATTCTGCACACAGGTTTATTTCACTGTACTTTAGATAAGACTGAGCGGGGATTATATTTTCCTTATTTTCACCCATTTTTTTCCACAAACTAACTTTATTTTGGCTCTGACATCAAGGCACCAAAGCATTAGTTAAAATTCAATGAAAACTGCAGTCCTATGGGATTTAAGCCTACGTTTAATGGTTTGCTGAAATTAGGACTCTCAGCAGGGAGACACGTAGAAGTTTGGTAATTTTCCCAGGAATTGCCAGTGAACAGATAAAACTCATGTCATTTGCTGGGTATTGCCTGAACAGTACACACATACCATAACCCAGGCCTAACCTGAATTGTGACATTAAAAAACTCCCTGGGCAAATTTAACTGTGCCCTTAGTCTTACATTTATAACTATGTATCAGCTAAGTTGTCAACATATTTTCTTTCACAGTTGCAATAGGAAAACTACCAAGTCTTTTTAGGATTTTTCCAAGTTTGAGTGATGGGAGAATCCTATCAGCTGCAAAATTGCCAGGTTTATAAAGTTAGTTACCCAAAGATAGATTTAATATCAAACAGGCCTCCATATGAAAGAGAACACAGGAATATCTGTATGCTAGTTCTCTTTAACAGAAAATTACTTAAAAAATAAAACCAAAACAAGAAAATAAGTCTTTAAAAGCTCACAGCTGCATGTAAGTTTAATAGCACTAGATAAGCTTAACAAAGTAATGTATTTCTCAAGTAAAACTGAGTTTAGCCTTCACACACAGCAGATTCAGAGAGAAAAACTATTTGCAAGATCACCTGTATGTTTCTTCCTAAATTTCCAATTTTGATTCAGAATCATTTGTTAGTCATAATCAGTTTCCCTAAACAAAAAGAACCTGATACAAAATTAATGTTGTCAGTGTTGTAAGGTGAATAATAAAATGGTTATATCTCTATTTCCAAACAGTCTGATTTGCTTTTCTGAAGAAATTTATCCTGTCCTTCTTACAAGAAAATAGAGGGGGAAACATTTAAAAAGTTGAATAGTGGTCACAAGGATTTTGTGTTCCCATGGAAGAAAATAGTAATATTAGACTGTATTAGAATTTAGTCTAAGGTTTTAAATTACTCTTATTGATGTCTGTGAGTCTTTTAGGCATGGAAGACACACAGAAAACTATGATATAATGGGGAAACTGCAGTCATTGTATAGAAGTTACACATCACATATCTATTAGCATTTTCTAAACACTAAGAGTGACCCTGTCAAGAAAGTATATTTGTATTTCCAGATACAAGAAAGGGTAAGTTTTCACACTCAAAGACATTAAATAATGACGGAATCCCAGGAAATACTGCCCCCTAATTTACTAGCTGTTTAAAAGAAAATAAATAAAGGATGAGAATAAATGTTAAATTGGAAATTAATACAAAGAAATTTGTCCTGTTGAACACCTTAAGTTTTTGGAAAGGGAGATAAGAAGACCAAATTAGTGAGAATATGAAGTAATTCAGCATATTCAGAGCTTTTTTATTGAGCTGCAACAAACTTAACAATGTTGTATGTGGTGCAATAAGAGTGTTAACATTTAATATTGGTAAAGGTAAGCAGGAAAACACAAATCTTGATTATATATACACATTAGGCTGTAAATTACCTAGTACCTCTGAGAAAACAGACTTTGAAGTCACTGGGGATGATACTAGGAATTCTTGGTAAAGGAATGCAGAACAACATATTTCATTGCCACAAAACTTCAGTCTCATCCTTTCAGAGAAAACAAAAGGGTGAAAAGGAAGGACAAAGATACCAATAACTTCCATGTAATGAGAGAATAGCTAGAGTCCTCAGTGAGGACAAGAGGCAACTCGGGGGGATACGAAATTAAGAAAAGCATGGGGGAGGTGATTAAGCAACGATTACTTGTTTATTTCTCATAGCACAAGAACAAGACAGCCCTCAATGAAATTACAAGGCAGCTGCTTTAAAACAAACCAAGGGAAGTACTTTTTCATACAGCACATAATTAAACAGCAAAACCCATGGGATGCTGTGGAGGTCAAAAAGATAAGTTAATTCAAAATATATTAGAAATATAAGATAGGCCTATGAGTGGCTATTAAACACGGCATTCCAGATGAAATATCCATCTTGGAAATCCTGATGGCTACAGTACAAGGTAAAAGGACTGCTCTGTAGCCAGCTTTGCGCTAGTTCCCTTCACCGAGTTTCTTGTGCTAACCCACTTCAGAGTTGCCATCTCCTTCCTTCTTGTGCTCTTGTGCCTGACTTTCTCCATCTGTCTTTCCCTCCTTCCAGCTGTTTTCCGGATCAGCTGTTTTCACCACTGCACAGAGCCCAGATGGCTGAGCACTGAATACAGAGAGACACGCAGTTCCTCTGCCTGAAGTTGTGTGATAACCCATCCTGCTCCTGTAGTGGCAGAAATAGGTGGAGTCCAGTCACACAGAGGAAATATGAAGGGGAGAAGAATGCTTATGGTCTTCAGAAATAATATGTGCTGACCTCCTGGGTATCCACATGGATTACGTGTGGCTTTTCCCCCAGAACTCTGGCAGTTGATGACTCTTGAGTAGTTCCACAAATCAAGCAAAAGGCATTTCCTTGATTCCAGAAAAACTACCACGTCTAAACTTGAAGTCACCCTCCCAGAGGGTGACTACTAGATTTCCACAGTGAAAAAAGCATTGATGTTATCTGTACTGTGTGTGTCATAAATCACTTTTATTCTGTTACCAAAAGCAGATCAATGTTTTTAGCCAAAGCTCAACAAACAGCTTGCTCGTGGCAGACACAGCCCATGGAAAGTTCCATCTGGATAGTTTCAGGCTGGCAAATTTTAAACTGGGAAGAGCAACTTATAATGGAAAACGTTGAGACGCTCATGCATGGCTATCCAGTTCTTCCAAACCACTTACTTTCCCCACTTAAAGTACGCGTGTGCATGTATGTATGCATATATTTTCACATACATTCAAACTGGCACCACTAAAATACTATTAAGAGAATGTTGTTTCTGTAAATCTCCTTCCCCACAGAGCAGCCTTTGCCTGGATTCTCCAGCACAGCATTCCCTTGCTCAGCATAAGCAGGGCGTTTGAACATGGCACAATACCATTTTAAGCCACTATTACAGTTTCAGCTACCACAGTCGGCAATTACTTGAAGAAGAGGAAACGACCGGCCTATTGAAGAGTGTGTAACCAAGCCCGCAAGGACGCTTTGGGATATTCCGGGTTCCGAGCATGCCTGCAGCTGTGAGCTGAACAGAAAGTTTGCAGCGCTGACCGAGCTCTCTTTGCAACACAATACCACATTGTCCGGCTCAAGCTAAGAACACTCCTTCTGCAGATAAGAGGAGCTTGGCAGAAGTACCTTTTTAATGGGCATATTTCACTTGCCAGATAAACATATCACTTACGGCTTACTACTCATTTTTCCATCCCCCCCGCCCCGTGAAGGGTCTCTATATAAATAAATAAGTAAGTAAATAAATACTTCTTCCTAGGACTGTTTTGGCTGTGACACCCCAGCTGTCCTCTGCTTAGGGCAGCTGCGAGCGGGCGCCTTGGCCCTGCGGGTGCCAGACGAGGCTGTGCTTTTGGCAGGACCCTGGGGCCGGGAGACTCCGCTGCGGCAGCCGCTGTCCGTGCGCCCCCGGCCGAACCGAGTCCGCGGGGTCCACGGCGAGCGCAGTGCCACCGCGCCAGGGCACCGCGCCCGCGGGCGGCGGGAGGCGGCAGATGCGGCCCCGGGGATGGCGAGGGCTCCCCGCTCCCCGCCCCCGGAGCCCGTCCCG
>WEKY01021055.1:47887-91859 GCA_013390045.1 Picathartes gymnocephalus | reverse complement strand
AGGTGGCGCCGGGGCCGTGCGGCGGCCGGAGGGGGGGATGCGGCATGGCCGAGCCACCCGGAGCCCCGCACCGCACCACCGGCTCCACCCTGCTGCAGCCGCTGAGCGCGCTGCTGGGCATCCCGCTGGACCAGGTGAGGCTGCGAGCCGCGCCGGCAGCGGCGGGGCCCGGCCCCAGCCCCCCCCCGCAGNCCCGGGCCGCATCCTCCGCCGGCATCCCTGGCCGGCAGGGACGGCGGGCCCGTCGCTGTCACGCCGTGTCTGCCCCGGGGCCTCGGGAGCTGCGCGGAGAGCCCGCGGTAGGAGCGGGTTCGGGAGGGGGTCGGGCTGCTGTTGCCGAGGAAGCGTTTCATTTTTCCCGGCAATGCCTGGCGCTTTTCCTGCTCTCGCAAGAAGTCGCTGCTGGATGCTGTCAGTCACGATGCTAGGCTGACTGCGGCAGAGTTTGGAATGCTTCAGGGGCTCGGGTGCTGGCCCACCTCTGGGAACCGCGTGGGGAGATGCGGGGTGCCCTGTAGGGAATCCTTACGTTCAGGCACTGCTTTCCTGGCTACAGGACTGTGGAAGGGAGCCTCAGAAGTCACTTCCAGCATAGTCCAAGTGCCTGACAGAATTGCGAAGTGCATATATGGAGATAGGCAGAACACACAGACGCACACACGAGTGGTCTTCTGGGAGGGCAAGTTTGCATTAAATCCTTAACAGCATCATAGATTTTTGTCTGTGGTGGTGTTTTCTAGACTTCTTTATAGTCTCCTAGTTAACTTTACCCCTAACAGGCAGAAAAACCTTGCTCTCCCCCACCCCCTGCCTTTTATTGTCTCCCAAGCCTGCATGCACCTGCTGCCTTCCTGCATTCTTTCAGCGACAAGGAAGCTAGGTCTGGAAGTTTGTGCTGACCAGAAAAAGACTCCACCAAGCTACTAGGAGGTTGAGCTGTGCTCTGAGAAAGCAGGGCAGCAGAGGTATGCTTGGTAAAAAATCAACAGAAGATTGAGATTTATTTGCTTTCTTCTGTTTGCAGAGTGAGTGGTGCTATGTGTCATTTTTTACTACTGTTTGTTTTTAAAGCTGACTAAGGAATATGTCATTTTATGGATTAAACACCTTCATCTAACCCTGCCAGTTTTCCCTTTTTTTGACAGAAAACAGGTTTTGATGCAAGAAGAGAGATGTGTTGCTCAACACTAAAACAGTCAAACAATAAGAGCCTATAATTATCTGTGAGCTATTAGTTTAGGAGAAGGCACATGAATAGTGATAGCTTCCTTTTGAGGTATCCCATGCCATGATTGAGGAATACAGGAACACCAAAGAAACCAGGAGTAGCAAACGTTTACTGTTCCAGCTTGTTTGTGGTGCCACAGCGTACATACAGTGGTAGGCTGACTCAGTTCCCAAAAAATGAAGTCTTGACAGACTGCAGTTTTTCTTTCTAAGCTTTCAAAATCTTGCCCTTCCATTCAGCCAAGGTGATACAAAGATGGTGTTGTCTGTGGAGAAGGTTGTTCTCATGCCCTTCTGGGCATGGGGCAGTGATGTGCCAGGAGGAATACCCCTGCGTAGCTGCAATGAAATAGAGCTTTCCTCACCTGAAAATCCCCCCTATTTAATTGTCCCTGTGAGATTATGCCATCAATACTTTTTAAAAATTTCCCCCGCTCCTCTTGCCCCACTGCAGTGTGCTGTACCATGCCAAGCATCAGGGATTTCTGCTGTCCTGGAATAGGAAATACCCAGATCGTGGGTATACGTGGAAGCACTGTGCCACCACTGTTCCCTCAAATGACATGAATCTCAACTCTGGCCTGCAGTGCTAAGGCCCTCAGAAGCAAAATAAAAACTTTTTCACGCAGCTCTTCTGCCAGGTGGATTGCTTACCTTCCTCATAAGAATGAGAGAGTGTTTTGCTGAAGCAGGGAGAAGTTCAGTCACTTGCTCCTCTGCACAGAATGGAGCTCTGTATATGAAAGACAGCTTTGCCAGATCTGAATCCCATGTGGAGCTGGGTCTGGTTTTATGTGAGTCCCTTACGGCACTGCTGACGGGCTCCCTGTGCCTTCTGCTCAGTGCCCAGGCTGCAGCAGGGGAGGTACCTCTGGTTTGCCAATCTGTGTCCACATCATCATGCTCAGCCTGTTGGGTGGTGACAGCCCCTCTGGTCCATGTGGCTGGCAGTTCCCCGTGGCTGGCCCTGAACCTTCAAAAATGCTAGGAAGTGCTTGGAGAGCAAGAGGCAAAGGTGGAGCTTAGACCCTCCAAGTCACTGTGGTATTTGAAAGCCCCATGTGCCTGTGTTAAATGAACAGAGGATTTGTCCCTTCTTTTATAGAGGTGGTTTTCCCTGAGAACTCTGCCATGAGAGAGATTTCACTTTATATAAAAGACCAGCAAAAAGGTTGAGCTGAAGGTCTGAGAAGTGAAGGCTGTAATCATTACCCTTTCATTGCCAAAGCAGAAAAGCTGTGGTAATAGTACTTGGAAAATGTTTTGTCATCTAAGAAGCAGCTGTTGTATCACTCACTATGGGAAGCATGGATGACTATGAAAACATCGTTTTTCACATTGGTAGTTTTCTTAATTAAAAAATTGCAACTTGGGTTTAAAAGCAGTGCAGAATTACAGAGGGAGGAGTTCCTATCTGCACTGTGTACCTGGCAGACTGCTCACATCTTGTTTAGCAGACAGTCCATTGCAGGAGAACATAGCAGTGTTGTCTGCTTCAGATGCTAAAACAATCCTGATGTGTCAGCCTCTTTGCATGTCTCTTCAATGGATGATTGATCTTTGAATTTAGCATTGAAATATGATTTTTAAAGAAGTGCTGTATTTGGTTATAAGATTAATGAACTTGAAAGAGGATGAAAAGACTCTCTGTGTTCAACTCATTCTCATATCTCAGGAAAGCAGACTTTGAAGTTCAGCTGACTTGTGTTCTAAAAATATCTGTCTAGGTCAATGATATACCTTTAGCAGCATTTGAAAAAGAATTTTGGGGTGGTTTTTATTTCCATATCATGTATTCCCCAAATTGTTGATGCTGAAATGTCATCCCTCCAGTTTGCTTCTACAGTGACTTTTGGCAAAGTATACACTTTTCTGTTATAAATGCCCCAAATAACCAATTTTGGGATATAGTCCTCTACCATAAATCAGTGAGATAAGGGAAGTTAAACATTAAACTTTTAATAGTGTAATTTATGTAAACAGAGCGTGTGCATGTAAAAATACTATGAAGAAATAAATATATTATTTAAAGCTATATTAAAAGTAAATTTAATGGCATTGTTTATTCATATGTAGTTTTGCCATGCCCTAGGCATCTCTAGAAGTAATTCAGGCTCAGAGAGTTAAGACACAATTAAAACGTTTCACTTCTCGAGGTTATTTTGTAGTTCCCTTGATATGCCAGGTTACCTATTGCTTTAGAAGCAGCAATCCTAGTGCAAATGGTCAACTGCTGTACAATAAACCTTACATTTTAACAGGCCTTATTACCCTGATCCATTTTCAGACAGTACCACGGTTGTTGACTTTGAGGGAAATATGTTCAGAAGAAACTCCCTCAAAAACTGTATGAGCATCTTCCCATGTTTATATCAGAGGGCTCTTATCTTCGGTGTTTTCATTGATGAGGCCAGCCATATTTCCCCAAAGTGGAAAAAAAAATGTTCACTTGAACTTAATTTTGGCTTTGTCTGCTGATGGGAATGAAAAATTTTTCATTTTAATTCTTTCATTGTAGGTCATCTGCATATTTATATTTTGGCAGCAGTTTAAATAAAAAAGTGACAGTGGAGGAATTCCAGGACATGCCTCTGAATCTTGGGATAGTTGGAGTATTAAAGGTGTCTTTCCACCATTCCTTAAGTTTGATAACTCTCTGCACAAAGCATGCTCGTGAACTGGTTTAAAAAGGAGAAAGAAGAAAATAGTATATGTATCTTTTTTAACTTTTACAAAAATCAGCATGTATTCCGATCCCAAAATCAGGGATGGTTTCGTT
Organism: Picathartes gymnocephalus; assembly: GCA_013390045.1. Classification (NCBI taxonomy): domain Eukaryota; kingdom Metazoa; phylum Chordata; class Aves; order Passeriformes; family Picathartidae; genus Picathartes; species Picathartes gymnocephalus. The sequence goes on along the minus strand of WEKY01021055.1, from coordinate 87,853 downwards.
AACTTTTTTTCTTAACATCTTTCTTTTTTTTTCCTGTCTGACTTAAGTTTTACTTCTCTGCCTTCTGATTTAACTAGTCAGCAGATCTGTTAGTCCCAAGCTTCTTTCCTTATGCACTTTTTGGGCAGTGTAAAGTGAAATAAAAAACTAGCTTTCTAGGAACTCATCAGACTTTAGTCTGTGAGCTTTGAGGATCCTTTAATGGTTGCCAATAGAAACATTTGAAAATGTAATGCTGAGGAAAAAAAGGTAATTTGTTACAGACCAAAGCGAGATAACTGAAGATGGAAGTTCATTAAAGATTTAAGTGGGGTTAGTATCAGGTTTTTACCTGAAAAAGCTGCTCTGAAGCAGTGACAACAACTGTCATGGTTGATATGAACTATGCTACATTTCAATTTCCTAATTCCAGTCATTTTACAATTGAAAATTCTACATTTCCATTTTGAATTGCAGCAGTATTTGTTACATTAAATGCCTTCCTGCCTAACACACTCAACTGCAAAAAAATAAAGCTATGTAAATTTTAGTTATTTGAGAAACAGTAAGAAAAAATGAAATTTGAATTCAACACATTTATAGAGAAATATTACTTACATTGCCAAAACTAACTTTAATTTTGATATTTTCTGACTTTTGAGTACCTAGATTTTGTAAATTGCTTCCCTTGAAAGAAACCATTAGCTTTTTATTATAATGCCATGAAGGACAAGGCATGATGTATAGAACAGAGGAAGAATCTGGCTGACCCTAGTTTGGGTCCCCAGTTGAAAAGGTGCTTGTGAACAGGGCAGTTCATAGTGCATTTAGAGTAAATCCAGTCTCTAACTTGTTTCATTCACTTGTGCAATGTTCAGGATTCTGTACCTTCCTGGGACAGTCCTGGGACAGAAGTATGGCACTTTCCAAAGATTTAGGCCGCCTCCAAAGCATTTTTTCTGTTCAGGACAGCTGTCACTAACAATTGCTGTAAATATGCATCCTCCTCTGCTTTGGAAACGTGTGCTGCCTTTTCCAACGTGTTCTCTCTGTGTTTGGCACTGTAGTCTTGAACCTTATGGCTGATGTCTTGATATCTTGATTGTGTAAATATTTCCACATCCCTCATGCCTTGAAAACAAAGTCTGTCCTATTAAGTTTTTAATTTGGCAAGGGACAAAAGTGCAACTGGAATCAGCTGCTTACAATTTTCCCCCTTTTAAGCACTTTCCTCCTCATTTGTGTTAAACAAGATCTGGAAAAATAAACGTTGAAGGGCTACATGAAGTTTCCTGAAACCTTTTCTGCACGCCAGCACTGATTTAGTGGTGCTCTGCAGCTATTTTGAGAAAGTCTAAAGTAGTGATGAAGACTCTTGGGCTCCAGCCTAGAGGTGTAGGCACTGAGCACAGAGCTGGCTCTGTGTTTTCAGGGGAGCCCCTGATGCTTAGGGATTTGCTGTGCATTTGCCAGCCTGGCACGGTATTTAATACTCTGGCTGCTCCTTGGCTCCTGTTAGAGTTCACAAGGACGGGCAGCGCCGGAGGCAGGCCTGCCAAAATGCAAAGTGGTGCTGCTGGTCCCTGGGCAGGGGAGGCTGCAGCACTGGGCTTGGCATTACTGCAGGAACCCAACCTCTTGTACTTGTCCAAAATCAAGTAAAAAGCCTGACTTTTAAAACTTGCCAATGGGCCACATTTTACTTTGGAGTTAAAAAAAACCCACTCTCTGTTTGACTTAGTAGTTACAGATAACCTTGAGGCTACCAAACCTCAACTGCATGCTTGGATAGTCTAGTGAGGGTCATTAAGGAGGTCTTCCAGAAACTCAGTCCTGCCCTTAAAAGCACAGCCTGATGCAAAAATTTCTACCATTGTTTACTAATAGTGGTGGGGGTGTTTATGTTAATATGTAGTTTGGACCAGGAGTGTGCTTTGGGAAGGAATCCCTTGACTGTCCCCATTTGGCACACTTCGGACACAAAGTGGCCCTGGAGCATCTGCACAGGGTTGCTTTCTGGGAACGTGAAGCCAAAGGGTTCTCCCCAGGGACCTGCAGTGCTTCAGCTGCTGAGGGGCACAGAGCACTTGAGCTCAGCTCCTCTGAGCTGAGACCCTCCAGACAATGAGTCACAGGAATGAGGATCCTGGCCCTCAACTGCTTTGCTCTTCACACCCACTTTTGCTCCACCTCAGCACTTGCTAAGATGGACATAGTGGAATTCTCTGACCTTCATCTGGTGGTTTCTTCAGAGTGCAGCACTGGTCAGGCTTGTTTGGTCACTTCTGAATAGGTGGAATCCAGCCCGTTCTGCACAGGGCTCAGCCAGGTCAGCCAGTCCTGCCTCTGCCAGCAGAGAGAACAGCACATGGAGAAAACAGTGAAGGGAAACCCTTTGGGTGGTCCTTTCCCAGAGCAAGACTGCATCAGTCTCCCATTGTATGACCTTGATTGGAAATGTTTACTTTCATCAGTCCTTTTTTTCCCAACTTAAAACAGTTTAAACAGTTTTTGCAAAATCACAGGTGAGCACAGACGCCAAAACAAAAGCACACATTCTGACATAAATGGTTTTTTTAGAAGTTTTTTGGATGGGCTCTACTTACAGTATGTTACAACCTTGATGGAGTTGAGTGGAAATATTTTTTCTCCTGTGTTTTGGGCTTCCCTCATGATAAGAAAATCCCAGGCTTTAAAAAAACTAATCGTAATAATGTGAGAAAAAAACCCTTGTAAACATATTTTTGAATCAAATATGTTGAAACATTTACAAATTTCCAAAGAATTTGTTCTCAGTCATTCCTCTAAGTGTTAGTAAAATAGTCAAATAGAAAATAATTTTTAAAACCAAAATTCAAAGTATTAACTAGACAGCTTTTCCAGCCTGGAATTATTTTTATTTTCTTCTTCAACAGAAAATGGTACTCATTGTTCTGAAAACTTTTAAGAAAGTTAATCGATCAGTCTGTAGCGTGAGTGTTGCCATGTTATCTGGTCTGAGGCAAAACAAATACTAAATATTAGAACAATTCTTCATTTTCCTCTTTCTGAATGCTTTGTCCTCGTGAGATTTGAGCACTCTCAACATTTACCTGGTGTTTACCCGGTGACAGAGTGGCTGGATAATGGGAGTTTCTCCTCTGCCCTCATGTGACACCCTCCAGTGTCGTGGGTGGGAATCTGTTTCAAAGCATGTGAGCTGCCTACCTAGATGACTTAAGCAAAAGGCAAATAGACCAGAGTGTGTGTATCTGGCTGATAAAGTCCCAGACAAAAACCTGGCAACCCTATGGAATAGCAAGTTCAAAATTTTTCATCCGTGTGAGATTATATTCTATGCTCTTCAAGTTCAGTGAGTGTGTCAGGCTGGGGACATCTGGGATGGAAAAGGGAGGCAAGAAAATATTCTTTTAGATAATTTCTTTGGATTATGTGCAGAATACTAGAAAAACTAATTAACAATTTCAGGCCAAGAAACAGACTTCCAATGCTGACTGTCATGAAGTGGGTGAGTGTTTGCTACTTTTATAGGCCCTGGTCTCGTGTCAAAGCTCTAATTGGACTTGAGCAACTTCTTCATTTGTGGTTTCTTGTTCAAGTACAATTTGCCCCTGGTATGCAGATAGTGCAGGAATGGGGAAGGCAAAATGACAAGGCAAAACCTAAAACAGTTGAGGACCCCCTGCTTTCAACATTTCTTTAATAGCTCCTGTGCTTGTTTTCATGCTCATGTATTGGTTTTACGTAAAGCTTTTCCTTTTTAAAGGACCACTGAGTAGAAGAGTTTTAATTTTTAACTCTTACATCTGGCTTAAATGACACGGTAAACTGGTGAAAGTAGTTTTTTTTCCTGTTGCCAGTGTGAGGTAGTGTTAAAGGGAGTAGAGTAGTGACTGTTTATCTCGTGTGCGCACACACGGAGGGCAGGTTCAAATCCCTGACTCCTACAGTTTGTATTAAGTATTTGTACTAGCAAATTCCAGCTGATAGATCAATAATTCATATGTTTTAGAGAGATTTTTTATAATTACTCTGTTCATTCACAAGTGGAGTTTAAGTAGTATGACATTTACACTTCTTATGTGTCAGGGTTTCTCAGGATATTTTGCCAACTATGCTGTATTGAAGGTGAAAACAAAGTGTAGACAAAAAGTTTGGAGACAGCAACTGAGGAGTTAAAGTTCATTTTTATGGAATTAAATTCAGTTTTTGATGGCAGCATTAGGCATCCACAGTGAGTTGTAGGCACTGTTAGGACCCATAGCTGTCTATGCCTTGGTGTGTATGTTTGTGTTCATTCTAATTCCCTAGAGGCAAAGAATCGTGGTCTGTAGTTGCCACAGCAACAATAACACTGCTCTCAGAGTATGGGTAGGTTTTGCCCTACTTTATACAAGTATGTTGAAAGTGTAGGCATATTGCTGTGAGACACTGTGAAATATGATAGACTCTTCTGAGACAAAACACTCGTTTGTTTTTTGTTCAGAGAATATAATTTTAATTTTGTGTTACCTTTATTGCCACTTCTCTGCTAGGGTGCTATTTCCCAATTTGCAAACTTAACATCGCAGAAAGGAAAATGGGCTCAGCAGTTTGGAAAAATAAAGTTTCAGAGGTGTTCTGCTGATGCTAATCAGTAAATAAAATGAGAATTAGAACAAAGAATGGTCAGGGCAGAGTGACATAACTATACTTCTGTTCCATTGTGGTTGTTTTTGTCAATCAAAAGATGACTGTCGCTGTTCTTTGCCATGAACCAGAATGAAAATATGAACCAGATAAAAGAGAAAAAAATACAAGGGAAGCTTATTTTCTTAAACCTGCTAAAGCAAAATGAAGGAACTGAGAGATTGCTTTAGAAATGTGACTTTTAAGAGGGATCATGGTGCAAGTGTATGTGAGCAGCATGATAGAAATTGATCTAGGCCTTAAGAGTAATAGAATGCGTTGAAAGATCATTTAGCTTCATTCCACTAGACCATGTTACTCAAAGCCCCAGGTGGCCTTGAACACATCCAGGGAAGGGGAGTTCACAACCTTTCTGGTCAAGCGAAGAAGGGACTTATTCCCTTCTATCTCCCAGTGTTTCTTCAAGTTCAGGGAAACGTGTGATAGGCTGCAGATTCAACAGTGATTAAAATTAAGGTCTTTTTCGTGCAATCCAGGCTGTGGAACCCTTTCAACAAGAGCCTGCTAAGGCCAAGAACTTGGCTAGAGCCAGTGTGGACTTGGATGTTTATATGAAAGGCATGAGATTCTAGGGTAAGCGTAGCTTAAAAGAAAAAGCTTTTGGAAGTACCTGTTCTTTTTCTGGCTCCTTTCAGGGCTTGTTCCCTCTGCAGGCAGTGGTTTCTGTCTGCCCTGCCCCTGGTGTTGCTGATGCCTTTAGGATCCCAAGTCGCTGCTGACAGCCTGAAGCACGGCTACTTCCATTATGGTTGAGTGGCTCTGCTAGAGTCACCATCCCCTGCCAGACCTTGACTCCATGCTGGATTTATTACTTGAGTTTCTTCACATGGTGATGATACAGCAGGAAGCACCAGATCTCTGCAGGGAAGATCAGCCAACACTCAGGAGAGATCACTTCTCCGACACCCCACTTCCAGGCAGCCCCAGCTGCAGCTGCCCTTCTGGTTATTAGTTTATATAAAAACTAACTGGCTCCTCATATGATTTGCAATGTATTCCCCTGTTGGGTTATCATCTTACTTTTCTGTTCTGATTTTTAACTGCTGAGGGATTTTTATCCATATGCTGAGCACTTCCCCTCTGTTCAGTTCATGCTGCGTATCTTTAGTGCTGTGTTTGATAGTTTCTTGATCTGCATATATTCTTGGAATAGACTATGCCAGCAGGTATTTGGTGAAGTCTGCCTTCATCCTCTGATAGGGTTCTGACATCCTGGTCTGTAGTCTGTTATCTCTCTGTTTCTTAGTCATACATATTTATGTGCACCATTACCTCAGTTGCCTAGGTGTCTCAGGCTTCCTGGTTTGTTTTTTTTTTTTTGTCTAGACAGAGTTGAGTTAGGGTTTAAATGATTATCAGGAGAAAATAGATTGTGTATCTTCCTTCTCTCTTTCCTTTTCTTGTGGCACTTCGGTTTTTGAGCATAGTCCCTAATAAGGATGATGTACCTGTCCAGTTTCGAAGGCCCTAAATGACAATTGTGCCTGTGTGCTGTGTCTAGGATCATGGTTTTGCAATTGCTTGGAGAATTTCTCTCTACGAGACAGTGGCCTCCTTTATTTGCTGACAAGTGGAACTAGTGGCTTGTGCCCTGGAAAAGCTTCAGGTGCTCATTGGGGACCCAGGTCGCTGGTCACCTCCAGCTCTCGAGTCTCCTCTCCCTTGTCCCATATAAACTCTATGCTGCTCGTTGCTCGGGTGCCTTCCAGCATCAGAGAAACTGAAATGCTCCCGGAATCTGAATCTGCACCTTAGTGCTACAGCAACAGTGGAAAGAACACCATGTGCGTTTTGAGATAGCAAAGTTTGCTAAAAATCAAACCTGAAATGCTTTCTCAAAGTGCCCCTGAGATATCCAGATGTTAGTGGTATAAAACCTTGCAATAGAGAGGTGCAAATACATTTTGTAAGCCAGCTGGGCAGATCGTGCAATGTCCTAGTTCTTTCAAAGCATGTTTTTTCAGGCTTTATGTGTAAAGGGCTTGCTTGAAAGGGAAATTATGATTGTTTATGCAATTTAAAGGATTGTTGAATTTCTTTTCCCGGCTATGTTCAAATTCTTAGGGTATTTTAGGAAGAGTTCATTTGGAGTTTTTGGAATTTTGTTGTTGTACTTTGTTTCTTGGATAAGAAGTTGCCTGTCACTGCATAGTAGAAGCATCAGTGTAATAATTTTATAATGTAAGAACATTCTTCTCTTTTTTTCCTAACTGTTGAAGAGGAAAAAGTGAGACTTATTCCTGTTGCCTAAGAAAAGCAGGTTAAGTTTCTGCTATTTCTGATTCATAAGCATGGCAAGAATACAAAAATACTGTGATTAAGCAAATGTGAGTTTTTCCTCCTCATATTGCAGTTATCTTTGGAAAATATCTGTGTTATAACCCAAAGTTCTGCTGTGCTGTGTGCAAGTAGAGCTGTAGTGCTCCAGTGGAGGGATATGAAAAGAAGGCTTTAATGAGGCAAGGAAATAAAATATTTTTTCCTCAAATATAGTATAGTGCAAATTAATTTATAGCAAAAGTCAAATATCTCTGATTTTTGTTTGCATTTCTTTATTCATCAACAGACACTTGTTCATGCTGTGTGTTTTCCTGTTAGTTTTTGTTTTGATTTGGTTGCTAAGTTTGAAAACTAGGAAATGTGGGCTTTTTTGGGTTTTGTTATTTGTTTGTTTAATTTGAGGGGGCAACCCCTGAAATTCCTTCAGAGCATGGCTCTTTTGAAAGGTACTGATGATTTCCAAATATGTTAGTTTAGTGGTGGTTGAGATGCTTGACTTGTGCCAAGTCCTGAGCACTTGTCATCTCTAAGTTACTTGTTTTCAGTAGTGTCTGAAGCTGAGTGCCTAAAATTAGACATGCTCCAAAGTTTCAGCTTTCAGAGATATTTGCTGTAGATGTAAGGTGCTTGTAACAGGCATAGCTAAACAGCTGGGGTTATGTTCTTGTCTTTTTGCATGGTTCACCAACCAAAATAAATGATCATGAAGCAAGTATGCTGCAAATTCTGAGCAGAAATAAGGAAGGAGAAAAAAAGCCACAACAGGATGTTGTCACAGTACATGTTTTGTTGGTGTCTTCTCTTCCTGCCACAGTTCAGAAGGGATTAAAAATAAGTCTGCAGCCCACATAAATGAAGGTTAGATAAACACGTCATATATTGAAAAGCATAGAGCAATAATTTTACTTTTAAACTGTAGAACAATAGGAAGGAGCAGTATTTTGTGGTTGTGAAAGTGAGTGTCTGGAGCTGACAGTTAACAGAGGTTTGCTGATTCTACATGGTCACTATAATAGCAAAGGAATGAAACAGAGATAATTGTGCTTGAATTGAAAAAAGCCAAAAAGCACATACACAGCTCTTTGGAAATAGGCTAAAAATGAAGAATATAGCTATCTAGAAAATCTGCTGGCCAGCAGAATCAAGTGCCTTGGGGGAAATGTGTGACTCGTCAAGCTGCTGGAAAATACAAAGTTTTCATTGTTTTTGGAAGCAAAAAGAGTGATTTTTACTATCTCTTATGTTTGCTGACATAATTGTCTAAATATAAACTGATTTTACCCAATTAAGTGGTTCTGACTAAAATTTACTGCCGAAAAATGTGGTTGTGCATATATTTCCTGCCCTTTTGCCATGTTTCTTTTTCTTCCCATGTGAAAAGCCTCTCTATTGTGCATCTGCGCAGGTTGAGCTGACTGAAAATTAATTCTAAAGAAAATTCTCTGCAGATTCACCGTGCATTTTCCCTGGCCTTTGCTGATGGCTTCCCAAAAGTTTTGTGTGTCCTCTTCTACCTGTGAAAGGTAGCTGGGAATTCTTTCTCTCCTTCAAATTCTGTTGACTGCATTATTGGAAAGGGTATGGTCTCCCTTTATTTTGCTAGGTTGGAGCATAAGAGAGCAACACAGATCTTCACCTTCCCATGTTGATGTACTCCAAAATTATGTTTTTATTCTCATCTAAAACATTTGCTTTGTTCTTCGCTCCCTCTGCAAGTGCTGTTCCTGTCTATTTCAGAGACAGAAAACTGCTTAAGCAAGGAAGAGGACAGGAAGAAGTGAGGTTTGTAGCACTTGCTTGGGGAAGCAGGAAACGGAGCATGTTTGACTACACCCATTGTGTGGGAGCATTGTTACCCTAAAATTCTTCCACACATATCTAGCAGTAGCTATGCTAGTTTGCTTTTCTCATGACTGGCACAATTTTTTTTTTTGTTTGGTTGGTTTTAGGTTTGTTATGTTTTGTTTTGTTTGTTCCCAGTTCTGTTCCAGGCACTTGAAACTAGTGTAGAATACCAGCTTCTGGAATACGACACATTTTTATGGTGTCCTTAAGTGTTAAACCAAAAACTGAAGCATGAGAAACTACGCATCATTTTTGAAAACTTCATTTCTTACAACTAAATGAAGTCCAGTTTCACAATCCAGGTATTTCTTTTTGCTTCTGGTAAGGTTAGTGAGTGTAGTATAAATACTGTTTATAAGTCTGCGGTGTACATTTCTGCGTCTAAACTTACTTGTCTAGAGTACTTTTATAGTGGAAGTACCTGTTTCAGATTTATGCTTCAGGATTTGATGAATTGTAACCTAGAATTGCCTTTTTTCCCCATTGAAATGAAAAGAATTTTAGATGGACTAGCTCTGGTATGGAGATGAGTGTTAGGGGAGATAAAATCTACCCTTTCTTCTAGCAAAGTCTGTGCATAAATTTTTTAAGCACATCCTAATACGCTAATTTTTACGGTGCCCTTGTTTTAAGTTACTGTGAACATGACTGAGCATTTAAATACAGGATGTTCCAGATTTTGTGTGTAAGGGCCTAATAAAGTATTACATAATACCATTGCAATGTCTGAAAAGTTTAGTCTTTGATCAAGCCATTAATTCCAAGGATAATGTGCTTAAATTTAGCACAGTGCTGACAGTTTCTGCAGTGGGGAAAAAAGACCAACTTTCTTCTGGCTTAGAATAACCTGTCAAGTTGGCACTTTTTCCCCCTTACTGATATTTGTTTCTTTCTGTTGTGTGCACTTACTCGGATATCACTGAGATAATGTGAACAAAACTGCTCTGTTTGTATTGGTTTGTATTTTTAAAGACCACTGACATTTTTCTGTAGAAAAGGAACTGAAAATAGAATTGCACAGACATTGCAGGAGCAAGAATGGGGCACGTTATTTTAGATGTGCCAGTTCCCATTCTAGTGATGGATTGCACTTTAAGCCTACTGTTTTATTTTTAAATTGATGAATATGTGCAGGCTCAAGGCTTTCATCTGGCCAGAAAGCTCAGTGTGTTTCTGAATTGGGACCTTACAAACGCTGCTACAAGGACCCTGCCATTCTTGCATTCAGGCAACCCCCGTTGGTATTTGGGGAAGATCATTTACCTTGAAGTCACTGAAAGACATGCTAGCAGGGTGGTTGGGTAGACAAACATTTGTCTGTATTCCTTCTTTGTGTTTTGAATCAATCAGCTATGTACTTATCAGTTACACGGACAAAGTGAAAAGGTGCTTGACTTACTGTGTTGTGTTCTAAGTTTTTTAAAACTAAACCTTTAAATATGGAGGGAGAAAAGTCAGGTCTGTGTTGATGCTATCCTTAGTGCTGCTACTTTGAAGTTATTTGCTCAAGAATGCAGATGTAGAAACTGGACTGAAATTTCAGGATCAGTTAGTGCTTGAGGCTGGTGAACTGGACCTGGATCATGTCTAATGAGACCTGTCTTGGTCCTGCTTCCTTTTTGTTGCTGTAGTGTCCATCCATTGTCTGTGGTGGATGAAGGGACACAGTGTTGTGGAGTGGGAGCTCAGCAGTGCTCTTGAGAGTTGGTGTGGAAATAGCTGTTTGGGATTTGGGGCACTCATCACATCTTGAAAGACCAGCTGGGGTCAGTATCTGTTATTCAAGAATTCATTTGTGAGAAAAAGGTGGGGAAGTGCTGTATTTAATGATTATGAAAAGCTCCAGATAGGAGTCTTGAGCCCTGCAGGTGGCTTAAAAAGGGAGGGGGGAAGCAGTGCTGTGGTGTCCCCACCCTGGGAACTTCCTAGGATTCTAGGGACTTTCAGAGCAGGCTTTGCAGGCACTCAAGTATCTGCTTTGTTGTATTTTACACTCCTGGAGTTGTTGTCTTCCTTGTTGCTGTTAGTTTTCACTTAAGCATCTCTCTCCTAACTTTACATATGCTTAATTGGGGCTTTCTGAGCACACCTATCAGAAGAGCTGGAGTGATGGAGTAATGTGGTGATAAGGTCAGTCTGTTCCCTCTTCATCAGTATGAATCTATGCTTAACCAAGGAGGGTAGATGGTACAAGATGCCATCTTTCTTACCAGAAGTACTTGATCCAAGTGGCTGTTTTGTGAGGAAGCAAGGCTGGAGGTGGTTTTTTTTTTTTTTGGTTTTGTTTTGATTTGGTTTTTTTTCTTGTTAGTTTTGTTGGGATTTTTTTTTCTTTAATGTGTCAAACGTCTTGCTTGGATAACAAAATTTCACTCCTCTTTTCCTTTTCTTATTAAAATACCCTCTATACTCTGACCTGCTGGCTGTAAGTTCTGCTTTTAGATATGTCTGACACATAATACTGTGCAATACTCCACCTGCACAGAGGTATGTCAAATTATTCTTTTAAAGTGTTTTTTGGAGTTGAAGTTACTGTAATTAGTGTGTTGCCTCACTGCTGAGGAGTCTGAAGAAACAAGACAGATCTTCCAATAACCTAAAGGCATTCTGGTTTAAAAGAACCACCAGAATGACTAAGGACTCCAGATTGTTTGATTTTGCTGCTGTTCCTATTACAGGTAGGAATTAGTGCTGGCTATCTTAGGTACAAGAGAATTTTGTCATTTGGCATCACTCGCTGAGAGAGCAGTAATTAGTGAGTTACAGGTAGTGGCAGAACATTGCTGCACATAAATGATCATTGCTTAAACATCTGTTCAACATACAGAGTCATTACAGCTCAATGTGAGAGCTGTTGACAGGGAGCTAAAGATGTTTTTGGATCAGGTCCACATATTAAATTTATCAAAGGTAAGTGTATGGGAGTGTGACCTAGCATTATGGTGTAGATTTGACTTCTCAAGCTTACTTTCGTCTTTAATGTTTTTCTTTTAAAATTTTTGATGACTCAGGGTTGAATCTATAACTATATTTTGTGTCCTTCTAGTGATTATTCTGCTAGTGGCTTCATAGAGGTAATCCAGAAAGAACATCTGTTTCAAGTTTACAGTCTAAATCATGGAAGGATATTTGACCCTGTAAGTAGGGAAACAGAATTTACCCAGGAAAACAGCACAACAAGCCAAAATAATGTCAATTTTGTATATTCTACTTCACCAACCCCATTTTCTGCATGCAACTGCACAAAAACCACCAAGGCTATGACAACTTAGTGCTGCTTCTGAAGAGGACAATAATCTTAAATTAGTCATGCATATACACTTTTCTCTCTCTGTCTCTCCCATGAGAGAAATTTTATTTTCAAGCCTTTGCTTCTCTCCCCGCAACATCTTCCATAGCACTCCTACAAGACAAAGTCAGAGAAATGAGTTGTTTCTGTATAGTACTGGAGATACGACGTGTCAGCGGTGGAATCAGTATTTCCCCAATGTAAATTAGTTTGTCTCCTCTCTGATCCATGCTGTTTGCAGGCCACAGTGCCTGGCTATAAAGAGAAAATTCAGCATCCTGTAAGTGACAGTCAGTTCTGCTTCCTTTACAAATGCCCGTTTGTGCTGGCTCTCAGTGCACCGAGTTCTGTGCAAAGCGATACCACTGTGGGCAGTAAGGGGAACTGCACAGATGATGTGACACAAATCCTTCTCCTTCATGGAAGCCTAAGTGAGAATTCTAGCAGTGGGAAGCTTGACATGGTCTCTATGATATTGCCCTCCTTTTTGGGGGTGCTTGTCCCCTCCCTGTGTAGAGCTACATGATCTCTGCAGAGAATATTTGTCCTTATAGTTCATAAAAATAGTCTAGAAGATCAAAATATTTTGAGAAATTCCAGAAAGTATCAGGTATCTTTGAGATCTGATTAAAGACTATTCCATCACTCATTCTTAACACACCCCTTTTAAATATCACACTTTTGATGTTATGAAATGCTGTAATAACAGCAGGTCTGTTTTTCAACATCAAAGTAGAAATGTCTCCAGCAAAGTGAACTTAAACATGTTGTTTGCCAGGTGTCTTTGGTTATATGTGCAAAATAATATTTTAAACATGGAAAACAAATTACTGCATTTTTGTAGTTCTTGCTTTATTCTTTGAGAGAAAGGCATCACCCTGGAAGATGGGGGTGATCTCTGGCAGAGTGGAATGCTTTATTATGGCATCCCCTGTCCAAAATACTACTCAAGCACTGTTGTACTCCACAGACAGTGGTTTGACTTGAGGGGTTGCTATTGCTGTCAGTAGTTTCCATCAGCAAGGTTCTTTATGCTTTTCCAAATACTGAAAAGAGCTTTTTGGTCATCTGTGGTAAGTCTGTGAATAGAGGAGAAGGCTAATTTACCATATAAAAACCTTGTAGCAGTCTGCTAATCTAGCACTCAGGAGCTCCTTAGTACTTGGCAACAAATACAGAGTATCTTGACCATGAGCTGTTAGCTTCATCTTTGTACTGAGCCACCATGAGAGGCCTCTCTTCTTGTACTTTTGTTCAGCAAATGAAATGCAGATTTAAACCTCTATTCTCTCATTTGACTGCTAACTCCAAGGCCTGCAATAATAGTAGAGGTACCCTCTGCCGTATCTACAACCTGACTGCATCATCTGCTGCATGTTGACGTGGACATGGACCAGAATGGTAGCTGGAAATACTCTGACAGCCTGGCTGTGCTGTAAAACCTTTGTACCTCTGTCTGTGAATGTGTGTGAATGTGCAACATGCCTGGTTTTTATCCAAAGATTGTGTGCCCCTGGGAACACACCAGCACCCTGTCATCCAACAAGGGGCAAGTTAGCAGTGTGACTGCTCGTAGTGATTGTCAGGGTGAAGGAATTACAGCATTAGTAGGAATTTTGCTTACAGAGGACTGTCCGGTTTGGGTAATGGACTTAATTGCCATTGGGAGTTTGGAGAGAACTGCGTGGTCAATTTGTTATATCCTCCTAGATGTTTGGAAAGTGAGATCAGATTTTCTGGAAGCCTAAGGGAGGAAAAATGTAGTAGAGGAAAAACAAAGTATTTTTGTGGTCAAAACAGAATGCAGGATATTTCCTTCTGATACTTAACTATAAGGAAAAGGTTAAAAGCACTAAAATAAGAGACTATGTGTTTGTACTTAACTATCTCTTCCTAGAGTGTGATCTAGTAACTCTCAAATGTATATTGCCACTTTTTAAATGGGAAGATTTGCAGATGCAAGGCTTATGGAGTGAGAAGAAATGAAACTTCCTGAAGTGGGTTATCAGTAGCCTACCTTCAACTACAATAAGAAGTGACCACAACTCTTTCTAATGATTTGGTTTAAATGTGTATTGTCAGGTTTTGTCTCCTCTTATATTTTCTGTTTCCTATCTCAAGAATTTCTAGCTAGGAAAAGCACTTTCTGTTTTCTCCTTTTAATATTTTTGTGGGTTTTTTTTCAGGAATTTTTCAGTGCACCAAGCAACACATTTACCCCTCTCTTTGGAAATCCACTATGGCTCCATGGTCTTCCTGTTATAGGGATTTGATAAGTTACTACTTTTATTTGGGTTTTTCTTTCCTCCCTGGCCTTCACCATGGAGCCAGTTTGCTCCCAGAACAAAAAATGATAATTTTTCCTATTCAGTGTTACTGACATTGGGCTCATGTCCTCCAAAGGGTGATATTTTTAGATGCACCTCTTTGACTCCAGGTATTTGGAACCTTTATTTTGGATATGCCAACTGGCATTTGCCCTTAGAAGTGCCCACCTACAGATAGTTAATTGGACCAAATAAAATACTGAGAAAAAATTCTATGTTTTTCCTGAGAGTGGTTAGGAAGTTGAAGAGATGACTCTCCTATATGAAAGGTCCTGCCTGTTGATGGAGATGACTGAAAGGGTGGCTCCAAATCCTTAGGAGTTAGTGTTTCCCCTTCTTACAGTACCAGTCCAATGTTTGCCAAGTTTCGTCCTGTTAAAAATGGGAGAAGATGCAAAGGCTCAAGGCAGATGGAACTGACCTTTTATGTACTTTGAGGGCTTGGATTATAGCATAATCCAATAGGAGGATCTTGAAACAACTATGTTTGGCTATTCTTGCATCAGCATCATGGGTGCTTGGAGGGGTGGTTTGACCTGATTGCTTTGTGTAAAACTCAGATTTACAATCTAAACATCACATCTGAGTTATTGCTACTACAGAATTTGAAAGAATAAAGGGAGGAATTACGGTTTCGTTTTTTTTTTTCTTTGTTGTTCATACCTGCTCTGGATCCATCCAGCCTTTTAAAGTTGAAACGAATAAAGAATTAAAGGATTCATTAACCAGACAACAATAGCGATCAACTCGGTTGTGCTGGAGCTGTTCCAGATTTTCTCTCTCTCCAGAAGTGTGGATATCTTGTTTCTGCATTGCAAGGCTGTCTCCAGCTGGCTGTGACTTAGATACAAGTCTTCCAGATGTCGTTGCAGAATACTGTGATGAGACTGCCTTTCTGTCTTCCAGTGTTTAATCATGGAAAATGAAAGAAAGATACTGTCTTCTTTTGGCAGCATATCATGTGCTCTGATTCGTAATTTTATTACATCTTACTCTCTAGAGCATGTAAGAAAGTGCCTGTAAAAAGCAAAGGTGTTTCCTTTCTTCTAGCAAAGTTGAACCAGATGTGCAAAATTTTGTTGGCAACACCGAATAGATGTGACTAGCTAAAAACACAGGTCAAATGACTTGCAATTCTGAAAAGGGTTAATTTGCATAAAATTTTTATTTCCATGTTATTTTTTGCCTGGACACCATTCATGAGTGTTCAGAAACCCTGAATTTTCTGTTTATAAAGTGTTTTTAGCAACAGTGGAAATAACCAAAAGGGAATAGTATGAGCCCTTTTCTCTTTAGAAAGGGAAAGGAAGGAAAGTGTGATTTAGTTCACTTGTGATGCAGCACATTTCTTAAATTCTTAGGGATCTGTTTACTTGGATGCCTTAAGTATGTAAAATGAAGAATAAAACGAATGTCAAATGGAATGCAGTAAAGGCACTGTCAGATGAATTGTCAGCCTTTGTGTGTATGCATGTGAACACTGCACGTGCTTAAAATGGTACACAGAAATAACTAAATAGAGTTGGTTATATGAAAAGCTGTTGTGTCTCTTTATTCCTGTGTGTAGAACAGAGCAAATCTGGTTTATTGCCAGATTACTGCTTGCTGACTGCACTGGGTCTGTGATGTTTGGCTGCTCTGCAGAAACAACCCTTATAAACCGAAAACTGATTGAAATGTAAGGGCGACATACTTTGCTTTTGACCTGGCATGAGGCTTTCCACCAACCCTTGCAAAAAGAGCACAGAGAAGGAATTGTCTTGGTTAATTTGCACAACAAAATGAAGGTGCGCTAGTGGCACGTTTGGTAGCACAGGTACCACATGCTCAAAGGAACTGATGGCAAAGGCAAGCAACAGCACATTTATGCGAGGCTGCTGAGCTGTCCTTTGCTGGATGTGAGCTTGTGATGAAGTCGTTGCTGCTTTTGGGCTGTTGCTGCCACTGTCATCCCCTGCCTCAGCTGTTTAAATGCTGTTACAAGCGTGTCTGCTCTGGGATCTTGCACTTTCCTTGTGCTGTGTGCGTGAAGCTCTGAGATCCCATCATCCTTAACATCTCGAACGGGGCGTACAAGAGCCGGATGAAAGTAAATAGCAAACGCCTGCTTATCGTGATGGCTTTTACTCGTGTAAATCTTCCGTGAGTGACGCTGCACAGAGAGGGGTATTGTCTTTCAAACAATCAGCCATGTCAGTTTCTGGGAGTCTTTGCACTTTCCTTCTTTACACCAAATCAGAGAAGCTCCTCATTCCACAGAGCTGAGCTGCTCTGGGTGTGCCAGCGTGAGCCTGAGTGGGAGCAGGATGGGGGGATTAAGGTTCACTGGATTGTCACTGATGAGTTGGCACCCATCAGCCTTGGGAACTTGTTTAGAAAGGATACAGTCACAGCAGCCCTGTAGGGCTTCAGCACTTTCTGCGGCACCTCTGCCTGTGGAAGGGTGGGAGTGAGGTGTTAGCATTTTGAATGTAGCTCTGTGGTAACAGACAAGTTCAGAATTTCTGCTACAGCATCTGGGTTTTGTGAGACCAGTGGAATTTTGTTCTTTTACTTTATAGATCTTGCACTAAAAATGAGAACTACTTGCTTCAGTTATAATTCTGTGGTACTATTTGTTATAAATGCTTGTTGCTTGCATGAGCAAGAAATAAATTGATATTGTCTCTGCTCCAAAGAAGTAAAATTCAGCATACCTAAGTATTTAAATTATTGCATTTTTCTATTGCATGACTGCCTGCATCACTGAAATAAAGCAACTGCACCAATGAAGCCAACAAACCTTTAATGAAAGCATTGGCATGAACAGCTAACACCATGTTGGATGTAGTCTACCAGAATAAAAACACTTTGGGGCTATAGTATCTTGTTAAACACATTGTAAATGTTTTTGACAAGAAGCCTGGCAGAATCCAACCACCCCTGGACAGCCAGCATGTCAGAGCATTTCGGAGTGAGATGTATTATCCTGTCCTGAACTGATAGCTTTGGATAATCCTCTAATCCAAGTGATTGCTTAAATGTTGCAGCCTATTTAGTTTTGCTTGGTCTGGGATGACTTGCTGCTGGAGAGCTCGGGGTGAATTTAAAAAAAAAAAAAAAGTCTGCAACTAAATAAATGAATTTAGCTCCAGCTGTCTAGGGGCCAGGTTGGACTTAAGAGTGTTGTGTCCCAGTGGTGTATTTGCTCTGTTAGAGACAGCTGCCGAGCTCTGTTTTGACTCTTGACTTTGCTCCGTTTTCCCTTTGACTTCTAGGATTTTTGCTGAGGCTGTCAAATAGAAGGTAACTTGAAGAAGGCAGTGTGATGTCAGTTTTGCTCTGGAGGACACTGGAGCTTTCGCTTGTCCTTGTGTCTGACAGGAGTAGCCTCTAGTCCTGTACTGTTTGCCCTCTGCACGTCTTGTGCTCCCACTGCCATTGCTACCTCCTTGCAGAGAGGCCAGACTGATTTTCACGTGCAGCAGCCAAAGAACATTTGAGAAGCATATTCCTTTAGGTGTCTACTTGATGGTAGAGCAAAGTTGTTTTCTTTGCACTCAAACCACAACAAAACAGGGAGTTGGAAGGTCTGTGTGGAGGATGCTGTGGAGGGGAGGAATTCAGCTAAGGTGGCTGCCCTGTTCTCACTGCTAGTGAACAGTGTCACATCAGGGTTGTTGATTTTGTCCTTGTGTTGGAGTGGGGGAAAGCCAGGTACTGGGGTGAAATTTCGGAGTCCCAGACTGCTTTCTGGCCTTTGCCTCTCCCCAAGAGGAGTGAGAAGGGGCATGATGTGCCTTGCACCTGGGCCAGGCTGGCAGCAGAGCAGATCCATCCTCCAAGGAGAGTGAGAACCACCAGAGCCCACCTGTACCCTGGGGTAGCTGGAGCCTGCCCTTCCTCATCTGCTTTTGGGTGTCTGTGTGCTTGTTGAATCCCTTCTGTCACTGGCCAAGAAAGGTTACCACATGAGTTCACAAGTGAGAATGCTGAGAAGCAGAAGATTCGTAGCTCACGATTTCCCCCCATTTTCCTTCCTCTACTCTTAATTGTTCTGACAACAGAGAGAATCCTTCCCCTTCTCCTCCAAAGAATCAAAATAGTTTTTTGTTTTGCTTGTCTTTTACAGATCAATTTTGTAGCCTGTCAGCTGTTTGCACTTTTGGCTGCATTTTGGTTTCGTATTTACTTGAGTCCCAGTCATGCCAGCTCCGCTGTTCGCCATGCATTTGCCACCCTCTTTGGAATATATTTTGCTGTCTTCTGCTTTGGGTGGTGAGTATTTAGTCACCATTTAGACAAGGCTTGGGTAAAAATAATTTTAAGCTTCATATCAGCTTTTCTGGATTACATCTTTTTAATCTTAAGGCTCTTAACGCTACCTTAAAAAAAGATAGCCTAACCAATATAACCATTCCAAACCCTCAAAGTAAAATGACTCATGAAAGTACTTTTAAGTGAAGTATTAAATTTAATTTGTGATGTTTGTTCTGGAAGTTAAAGGCACACCAGTCCGCTGTGAAGATACCTCTTCTGGAAAAGATGTATCCAACTTGAATCGGCTCTTTGAGCCAGGCTACTCTTTCAGTTAAACACATGGATAATATCTTTTCAATAAGTATCAGTCTGTGTTGCATAGTCAGGCTATAAAGATGTCATGTGGTAATCCATGTTTACTGGTGGCTTGACATGACATCACATTTATGTTGTTTGCATGGAAAAATAGTCTCTTGCTCTGAACTTCCAGCACTTCCAGGTAATGTAGAAATTATCTAAATACTCACTTTGTTGTCTTCAAGGTATTCCATTCATCTTTTTGTCCTGGTGATGATGAACTATGGCATTATGAATATGGCGAGTATTCCCAACATCCACAGGTGAGCTGATGTGGCTGCAAGTCTGCAGCTGCCCCTCTGACAACCTCTCTGCTTTCAGGGGGAATCGTGAGGAGTTTTTAGAACCACCTTCTCTTCTTTCCTTCTCTTTGCCAGCTACTTGCATGAGCTTTGTTTATGGAATTACAGAAGCAGCTGTAATCTCAATTTGTGGTTTTTTTTGATTGATGTATTGCATTTTCCTATTAAATTGCTTGCCTCAAAATATGACTTTTGCAGGCTTAATAATTTATGGACAAACCTTTGGTTTCTTAAACATAATGAAGTCAGGTTTTCCTTGGTCTTGTATTCTTCTGGATTGCATTTGATAATCATTTTTAATGTGTTTTTGCCCTTGCTGTTTGGCCTTCAGGTATTTTCCACTTATTCTTTAGTTAGGTAGTTCAAATAAGGTCACTGGGGCAGCTTAGCTTAGTGATCCATAAAATGAGATCTTGCTTTTGGTACTGGACTTTGTGTAAAAGTAGAAAATACCAAAACTGTTATTGCTTCAAAGTAGAAGCTTATGGTTTGGGTGTGTGATTTCTGTCTCTGTGCTGTCTGGCTGTTTCTGTAGCTGCACCTGAATGCTCAGAATCCACACCAGTTTGGGCTGGGGAACAGAACCTTTTCTTCACTTGCCTTCAAGGCCAGGGCTGTCTGAGAATCCAAGGTTCAGATAATCATCTTGCCTTCCTTTTTTTTCTAAAAAGACCCCTTTCTAATATCTAAATGGGAACCCTACTTACAATTTTTCTAAGATTATTTAGAAATGTGAACCATAAAAAACAAGCCTGTCTACAGCAGTTACTAGCATTTTTTACTAGCAAGATAATGTATTAAGGAGGTATTTTTTCCACCCCCTCACAGAATGCAAAGCCAAGAGGTCCAGAGGTAATTAATAATGTCCCCAAAACAAACCCCAAAAAATGTAATTGGACAGTGTTTATTAGAGAAATGCCATCCAGAGACTAAAATAAAAAGATGTTAAAAATTTGTGTTTTGGTTTCCTGATCATTGTCCCTGCCTGTCACTTGAGGGAAATGTAGGAGTTAGTGGCTGTAGATCAGAGGAACCAAGTCTACAAAAGAATCATCCAATAGTTATTTACATCTTCCTAGAAAAGTTGAGGTGGTGATAAGGAAAAGGATGCAGCTTCAACGGGAAACCCTCTCACTCTTCCTCTCTAGACAATTAGCCACAATGGCTACTAGCAAAATAGCTGTATACTGAAACACAAATCAGGCCAGTTCACATAATGCTGCCCACTGCTGCAAGACAGGCATGTGTTGGTTTGAGTCACTGTGAAATGTCCCTCCAACGTGCTGAAAAACATCAGGAGGACTGAGGGAGGATTGGGTTAGGACTTTTCTGTTGTATTCTACTAGCCATAGCAGTGTGACGCAAAGTGCATCCACATTATTAATTTTGGCAAAGTAACAATGTATTCAAACCAGCTGAGAGTTTGAACAATGCCACTTTAAGGTCTGGCATACAGGGGACAAGCACCTGTTCATACAGGGGAGCAGATCCTTCAGAATGGCACTTCAAGACTTGGCTTTTTATTCCCCCAGAAAAATGCAGTGGAAGAGAACAAATGAAATAAACTGCATAATTTAACCTTCATACTCCTTCACCTGGTTATTTTTTCTGGTTTGCTCTCTAGTGAACCTGCTAGCCTTCAAGGCCTATAAATGGGTGAATTAATCCAGCATCAGAAATGCTCCCAGCTGCAGCAGCAGTTCAGTGTGTCTCTCCCTGCTTGCCCCCCTTTCAATCTAAGTGCTTTACACCTCAGCACGGGGGCTCATTTTATATCCTTCATTCTGTCTCTCGCTGTTACATGTCTGAGCTGGGTGACTTGCCTTTGGATGGATGCTTGCCATTCTCCGTTGATGAGAGAGGAATCCAAGGACCTTGCTGAGGCAGGACTGGATGCCTGACCCAGATAAAATACGATCAATTCTACTCTGAATCTCCTGAAGAATCTGTCATGTCCTTTCAGTCTGCCTTTCCTCCAGCTGTTTGCTGTGGGCCGCATGACCCGCAGGTTGCCTTGCGATCCATCACTGTCACTCACACTGCAGTTTATTAGCCCCCAGGGAGGAAAAACTCATTTCTTTTAAAACCAGCCATAATTTGACAAAGGCCTGGCTCTTTTTCAGTTGTCTGCTGACTGATCCTCTTGTCTGATTTCACCTTTAGTTCTCCCCTGGGGTGGATGCTCTCATGGGTCCGGGGGATCCCAGTGTGTGCATACCAGCCTCCCGAGGCCTGGCCCTACGGGGCATGCAGGATGTGCCCTCTCCTTCTGTAGTCTGTTGGTCTTTGCCTCTTCTCCCCCACAGGGACATAACCTCTGCTACAGGGGACGCCATAGGCTTGGTCCTGGCCTGTCCATGTGGTGCCAGCCTTTCATTGTGGTGTGCCAGCTCTCCATTGCACTGCGTAATTTGCTTCGTGTGTCAGTCTGTCTCCAAACATCCATCTGCTCCTTTCCTCCCCAGTATCCTCTTTCTTGCTTATGTAAACACAGGGAGAAGTTCCTTGTATGAAAGGCTGCATCTGCCCATGCAGACACTGCAACATTTCCCATCTTCAGACTGTTAGGATAGAAAGAATCATGCTACTACCCTGCCTAACAGAAGTTTGCTATCATCTTGAAACACAGAGTTTGTCACATCCTACCTAAGGAATGCTTCTTCAGTTGGACACAGTAATCTTATAGGTCCTTTCCAACCTATAGGTTTCTATGATTCTTCTGGAAGATGGTGTGCTTCAGCGTGGAGAGCTGAAAAGATTAGGCTGTGTGCCATCATCTGCCTTAAAAATCACAAGAGAGAGAATACCTTAAACTTGAAATACTTTAGTCTCTGATATTAGATCTGAGGAAGAGTTGTAACTAAAGAACATTTACAGATGAAAAATGCAGTGGATAAATTCACTGACTGACATACAGCATCATCTGTATCCTCAAATACTTAAGTTGGACAGAAATTTCAAAATAATATGTGAAGATGGGAGCTTTGAAAATTGAATTGTGCAACTTGAATTGATTGTATTTCTTCTTCCATTATTTCCCCATGCCTGGAATGAGGAGACACCTTTGTAAGGTTTCAGCTGGGTTTACAAAACCATCAGTCCCCTTTGAGAATTTCTTCAAGGTCTTGTAGCATAGCTTCAGACTTTTTAACAATCTGGTTTGAAATAATCAAAACAAGCCCAAGCCAGTTTGAGTTATTCTAGTTGTTGTTGGTACTTGTGTTGGTAACTATGTGTTCTGTGTGTCATGTTTTTAGGTACTCCTTTGTCGTAGCTATGGGATACCTCACATTGTGCCACATAAGCCGAATATACATATTTCATTATGGTATTCTCACTACAGATTTTTCCGGGTGAGTGAGTCTGCAAACTGGTTCCTGTGTCAATCAGTATTAGTTGATTTCAGTAAGTTGTAAGAATAACTTCTATGTTATCTGTGGAGCACCTGCTATTTTGGTTCCCTTAAGCTTCTTCTGAGGCTTTTGTTGTGATATTTGGGGTTTTGTTGTTTTGTTGGATTTTGTAGTGGTTTTTTGTTTGTTTGTTAGTTTGTTTTTGTTTTGGTTGGTTTGGGATTGTTCTTTTTTTTCTGTTTGTTTGATTTTTGGTTTTTAAAGAAGGAATAAGCACTGTATGATTTTTGCACTGACTCATTGTTTCTACTGTTTTCTTGCTAGAAACTGTGTAGTTAGGAAGGTAGAGCTTAGTTAGCTACGTTTTCCTGCAGGGCAGCTTGGGCAGTCTCTCCCTGGAGCTGTAGGAGTGACGTACTTGGCTGCTACTCTGCTTGCTAGTGGTCTGCCCAGAGAGGTGGGGTGGTCTGCTCTCCTTCCAGCTTCCCAGGCACAGCTGTCAGCTCTGCCTCCTTTCCCCCATTTTGATTTATCTTGCAGCCCTGGCTGGGAAGATGTTTCCCAGCCCAGGCACTCGAGGGCGTGAGGGCAGGACTTGGGCAGGGGTGAGTTGTTGGTGGAGCTGGGTGAGTAACCCAGGCAGAGAGACAAGAGATCAGCTTGGGTTGTCAGCACTGGTTCTCCCGTGGGGCCAGCTTGAGGCTGCTGCTTAAATAGCACAACTTTTTGTATGCTGTGGTATCTGTGAAACAGTGGTTTTCATATATATTGTAGTCTCTGATTTCACTCAGATAAGCAGTAGAGGATGCTTTACAAAGATAGAGACAGCTAATCCTTTGTGCTTTGTTTGTGAGAGGAAGGTATGCTTTTGCATGATTTAAAAACAGCGTGCTAATCTGTATTCCACTTGTTTAATTGAATGTCTGAAGACAGAGTAATTAGAAATACACCTTCAAAAATTTCTGTAAACTCACACAGTAAATTTTACATGACTCTCCCAAGTCTCTTTCATCTTACAGGTACAGAGTAGGAGAATGAAGGTTTTTTTCTGTCTTTGTGCACGTGTCTCTCTCTTTGAGGTGGTCGGTTTAAGCATTTAATTAAATTTTAGGTGGTAGAGGGGAAGTTTCTCTCACACCCCTGAGATTTTTTTATTAGGGAGGCTGCAGTAACGGTAACTGATATGTTCAATGAAATTTAGTTCTGTAATTTTTTCTGCTGTTCTTTTAATACACAAAAGCATGTCCTCAAAGAGCATGACATGCCAAGAAGCCTATAAATGGGATTGGAACACTATAGCTCT
Organism: Picathartes gymnocephalus; assembly: GCA_013390045.1. Lineage (NCBI taxonomy): Eukaryota > Metazoa > Chordata > Aves > Passeriformes > Picathartidae > Picathartes > Picathartes gymnocephalus. The sequence continues at coordinate 63,890 of WEKY01021055.1, read as the reverse complement.
GTGTGTATAAGAGACAGAGAGAGAAATGTGAGAGATCATGCTTTTCTGACTAGTGTGTTCAGAAATGCACTGTGAGGCATATTAGCTCTCTCTCTGAATACATTTAATAAAGATCCAGCTGAGACTGGGGGTGGAGAAGAGGAATGGTGGTTGTTTATTATAGACTAGGTAGCATTTTCTGCTCCCTTGATGAAAATGTAACTACTCCTATTTAACAATGAGCTTGAGGATAATAATAGTAGTGGAAGAATAATGCCTGAACTTACTCTGTTATTTGATTTTGTCTTGGTGTTTCAAGATACACACCAATTCCTAAACTTCAGTCAGACATAGAACTACCAAATATAAACAAGTGTAAAATGTACTATGGATATGAACTGCACCTCCATGGTACATTTTAAAAGCTAAGAATAAATAAAAACACTGTAGTGGTACCAATAAAATCTTGCAATCCAAAGTGTTGAAACCAGATCAGCCTCATAAATCTGTCTTAAAACCTGTTTTCCTCAGCTGTAAATATGTGCCCATTGAAGCTTTATGCACATACCTGAACAGATGTGATGATCCAGAGAGACAAAATATACTCCCTGGACAGTTTTATCATGTATGACCAACAACTGAACTCCTCTTGCTTGTTCTCCCATATTTGATGACTCCTCATCTGTTGCATGTGGTAATAGGGAATCATTAGGACAGGGCCTGGCTGGGAGGATGGCATTAAAACTCTCCCTCAGGGTTTCAGAAACGAGTGAGACAGAAGCATGGAGCTGTGCCCATCTCCCTCCAGCCTCCCACTGTTTTGGATGAATGTGGCTGGGGATATACAGTGAGAAGGCAAGACATTGGATTCAGGGGCATCTTTAAGATGCAACAAAAAGCCTGCAGACTTGTGTTTGAGGTTTAAGCATCCCATAAGTCTGGTGATATCGGGTTACAAGGGGGAAGTTTTAATCCACATCAAATGAGCACATAACCAGTTCTATTGCCATCAGCTTTCCAGTGTCAGTTCCCTAAAGCGACCAGCCAGATGATCAATGAGTGTTTCCCAGCAGCAGTGCTGAAAGCCAGCATCCCTCATTTGCTCTCTTGACCTGCTTTGTGCACTTCACAACTTGCATGCATAACCCTCTTGAAATGTGCTTGCAAATACATTTTTGGGATGTTTTTAGTAATAGGTGGTTGTGCTACTTGTTTGAAGCCCTCCCATTTTGAGAACAGAGGTTGTAAAATGCAGGTAGAGATGGAGAGAACAAGGTATTTTTGAGTGATATCTTAAGCAAACTGGAAAATGAAAGATCAAGCTATGGCACATCACTTCCAGGTTACAAAATAAGATACAAGGCATTTGTTACCTGCTGGTGACTAGTTAATTCTTAACTCCTGCAAAGGATAGGTTTGGTCACTGAGTCCCACAGAACTGTATTCAAGCTGCTTGAACCTATTTCTTGATTTAAGAGTTTTTCGTGTATTGCATAGTACTTAAGGAAAAAGTATTTTTTTTTTTTAATGACTGCCAAGTTTTAAGGAAAACAATTTCCAGCTTGCTGCACTTAAATTTTAATTACTTAAAAATGTGTATATATTTTGTCAATTTTCTTTAAATGATATTATTTCTCAAATAAGTGGTGGTATAATTTAGGAATTTTCTCTTTATTACTTCCTCAAAAACTCTATTCATTTTTGAACACTAATTGCACAGTAACTGAATCCTGTGCTTCCCCCTTAATCCAAATCAATCTTTGAGAGAAACATGCATGTTTTATTTTGCTTGCTTTGCCATGACATTTATACATTGTACCTGGAAAAACTAAATCATAACTCTTTCTCTCTCTTATTTCTTCTTCTTTATGCTAAGAGGATTATGCTGGTAAGTCGCCTGCCTGTACAACTTTATAAAAACAGTAATAATATCAGACAGTTTGTGTTTTTTCCCTTTGTATCACAGGCTCAGATTGAGTATAGTAATATGATAGATTTAAGGAAAAATTAGTTTAATATAAGGAATATTTATTCTCATATTTGGAAATTAGTAGTGGATGGGGTTTCAATCTAGCAAGATTCATGACCAAATGCCAGATGCATATAATCATCCAGAGGAAATTCAGAAGATACAGAACTCATGTCTGTTTCAATCCTTTGCTTGATTAAGGCCATAGAGCTTTTTAGTTTTCTCTTTGAATTCTTGCAATGTCTGAGCAAAATTTCCTAATATTGCAGATTATTCAGTGAAATGTGAGAGAATGATTGTGCCTGTGGGAGTTCCTTTCATATATGAGGAGTGGCTGAGAGAAATGGGGTTGTTTAGCCTGGAGAACAGGAGGGGCTTATCACTCTTTACAACTGCTTGAAAGGAGGTTGTAGCAAGGCTGGAGTAAGTCACTTCTGCCACGCAACAAGTGACACAAATAGAGGAGATGGCCTCAGGTTATGCCAGGAGAGGTTTAGATTGGATTTTAGGAAAAACTTCTTCATGGAAAGTGTTTTCAAGCATAGTAACAGGCTGCCCAGGGAACTGGTGGAATCACCATCCCTGGAAACTTTCAAAAAAGGTGTAGTTATGGCACTTGGGGACATGGTTTAGTGGTGAAAATGGCAGTGCTGGGTTAAACAGTTGGACTCAATGATCCTAGAGGTCTTTTCTAGTCTTAATGATTCTATGATTTTTGCTGCCATTCCGTACAGAAGGGAAACTTGGTTTGTGAAGATCACCACTGGCACAGTTTTCAATCCGTTGGTCTTAGAGACCGTAGCTGAAGTGCCTGGGAGACTTGAGCAGTTTTCCTCCCCATATGTGTCATATCTGTAGCTCTTCCATGAGTGTTTTGGTGGACATCACTCTCCAGACACCTTTGTGTTCACCCTATCCCAAATGCAGAGCAGCAGCAGCATTCTCAGCAAACCCCCTAGACAGGGATGATCAATGAGAGAGCCCTCTCCAAAAGCCATATATATAAGTAGATGCTTCAGTAACAAGTGTCACTTCAGGCAGTGAATTTTTGCTGGATGGTTAGTGCTTTGTTGCTGTTTTTTCCTCTCTCAGTGGCTTTTAGTGTCACCACAAAAGGAAGGAATAAAAGAACAGCCGTTTTTCACAAAGGAAATATATTTGCTGATGAAAGCAAAGGAAGATGTACTCTGTTACCATGTTAAAACACAGAGCAGAAATGCTGTCTGGTCCTGCAAGTTCAGTTGGTTATTTTTATTTTCTTGTCTTCTAAACGTGTGACATGCAGTAGATTGCTGCAGTGTCTGTTCCTGCAGCACTGGGTAACCTTGGAGTGCAGCTGGTCCCTAGAGGCAGTGCAGCAGTGCAGGTGCAGGGTGAGTAAGGGGGGATCAGTCTGTTTTTCATGCCTGTTTGCTGCTTTGCTGCTCGGCTGGGTGCTTGTCCACTTGAAACAGCCCTGAGATCACTTACCACTGGAGCCCTGCAAGAACTGCAGTGTGGGAACTAGGCAGAATTCAAGCAGGCAATCACTACTAGAGAGCTCCACGCATCTAGTACATCCCAGGACACTTCTCCAGAAGTAAACACTCTTTTAAGTGAAATGCTTCTACCATGAAGGCTCAAGAGATACTGCTTGGGAGCTTTCACACACAAACACAAAAAAAGGACAGCAGATCACATGAAGGAAGTTGTAAGTTGCTTTGTAGGTGGCAAGTGTGTTTAGTGAAGTGTTTTTCCTCTGATGTACTTCAGTACTTCTTCCTTTTACTGTTGAAAGCAAAAGTAGGAGCTGACTGCCAGCTTGGCCATCCCCTTGTCAGCATGGTTACTGTCACAGCAGGGTGTGACTGTGTGAACATCTTGTCATGGCTTCAGCACTGCAGAGGTAACCCTGAAATAAATGTTCGCTGTTTTGGAATCTTGTCTGCTATGAGCATTTTGACTCCACCTCCTCTCTTAGTGAAATCAGGTCAGTGGAAACTATTTCTAGCAAGAGTGTGCCAGACTCCTCCACAGGATTACCTAAGGTCAAGCAGACTGTGCTTAGAAAACGTCTTTCCTCTTGTAAGCATTGAAGCTTGCTCAGTGCAGAAGCCAGCCTGTGATGCAGTGAGGATGCCCGCAGCAGTCTACCAGCAAAACATCTTTACTTCCACTGGCCTGTGCTTCTGGCAAATTTATTGCCTTGGGGCAAGCTGTATTTAAAAATTATATTAACTGATATGTTTTCATTTGAAAGGTTTATTTAGGGGAGTAAACCCCTCTATTGAGCATTCTCTGTAAGCTGTTGCGTCTTAATCTTGTGTTATTTTCCAAGGCATCTTATGTGAGTTAAACAAAAACCCAAAGCTGTCTTTACTTTATGTTAGATGCCTTGAAAAATAAAATTGTCCCTGGATCAATTTATTGATTTTTTTTTTTTTAAATTAAATGTTGGCCACTATGGTTTGTGTGTAGGACGTACAGTGCAGCTACAATCTAAGATTAAACTCATAGCCAATATAGAAAATATGGGCAGGGAGGGGAAATCAGACACATAAATCAGGTTCTATGTTTCTGTGGTAGTTTGTAACTGTAGTGCTTAATAGGACAGGTGGAGAGGGTGTGGAATCACCACTCAGCATGTGGCTGCAGAGCAATCAGTAGGTGTTCAAATGTGATGGATTGCAAGTTGTTTAGGCTCCTAAATGTGTTTTATTTCAAATGCTTCCTTCCTAGGGATAAGTCTTGGTGCTCCATCTGTAAGTGCATGTGTAGTAGGTAGATTTTCTTTTTAAATTCAACATAATTGCCCCGCTTCAAAAACCTGTGCATTGCAAAATTTTGGAGTAAGAAAAGGGGTTGGAAATTTTATAGTTTTGTTAACTTCCCTTCTTATTTTTAGCACTATTGACTTTTCCCAGTAGAGTCTAAGGGTTAAAATAGTATCATGTTGGAAACAGTTGACTATATGTGATATGGTGCTGTATTTAATGCATTAAATTACTCAATGTTTTATTGCTGTTTAACATTAGAGCTTGCCTGAAAGGCTGAATAGAAATAGCAATTCAATACTCTGATATTTCAAAGTTTTAATAATCAAAACTCACACGTTTAGGAATTTATGATTCTTCTCTCCCCTCCCCCCCTTCCTTCCTTAAGGGAGAGTTCCATAAAAGTAACTATTTTGTTGTGCTCTGCCTTTTCCTGCAGCAAAGACATGGTCCCCCTGAGACCAAGTCAGTGGGGAATTCTAGGCAGGAGGAGAGAAGGGAGGAAGATGCTCCTCGTTCACCTGAAACCTTGCTTACCCTTTGTGTGAAGTGTTGACTGATACCTGACACTGACCTCGTGAAAGATTCAGTGTGTGTCATCCCATTGCCACTCTACAGCAGGTTTCCACCTTCCTGAGTAGGGTGGAGCAGAGATCACAGAATCAATTAGGTTGAAAAAGACCTCTGAGATCCTCAAGTCCAACTTATGACCGATCACCACCTTTGGCAACTAGACCATGGCACTGAGTGCCACATCCAGTCCTTCCTTAAGCATCTCCAGAGACAGTGACTCCACCACTTCCCTGGGAAGTCCATTCCAATGTCTAATCACCCTTTCTGTGAAAAATTTCCTTGGATATCTAACCTAAACCTTCCCTGGTGCAGCTCAAGAGAAGAGACCAACTCCCACCTGGCTACCCCCTCTTTTCAGGCAGCTGTAGAGAGCAATATGGTCCCCCCATGAGCCTCCTTTTCTCCAGACTAAACACCCCCAGCTCCCTCAGTCACTCATCACTGTGCTTCAGACCCTTCCCCACCTCCATTGTCCTTCTTTGGACACACTCCAGCCCCTCAATGTCCCCTGAATTGAGGGGCCCAGAACTGGACACAGCACTTGAGGTGTGGCCTCACCAGTGGGGAGTACAGGGGGACAGTCATTGCCCTGGTCCTGCTGGCCACATCATTGCTGATACAGGCCAGGATGCCATTGGCCTTCTTGGCCACCTGGGCACACGCTGGCTCATGTCCAGCTGGCCATTGACCAGCACCCCTCAGGTCCTTTTCTGCTGGGCCACTTTCCTGCGACTCTGGAAAACATGTATGACATTTAATATGATGATGTCAGGAGGGAGAACAGGAGGTATCTGATGAACTTTGTGGCTCTCCTTCCCACTTGCCTTGTCAGACATGTCACTTTTGTTCTCCCTTGTCTCCTCTGGAACTGGGATTTGAGGGAGGCAGACTGTCCATCCTTTCTGATTAAACTGCAGGATAGGCTGACTTGTTCTGTTGGCTTACAATGTGCCGTCAATGAGGCAATGAATTCCTAATATAGATGAGGAGAACCTCTCTCCTCTGTGTTTATATGTAGTATGACTTCAGTGCAAGCTTTACTCCTGCTGCCCTTGGATTGTTTGCATTTTGGTTCTCTCTGGTTTACCATGGGGGCCTTGTCTATGACAAGTATCTAAATTTAGACACTTGAAGTCATACGGATTTGGCTCAGAGCCTGGGGTTTAAAGTTACCCACTTCAATATTGGCGTGATGTGCTTGCCATAAGAAACATGTGCAACAAATTGAACCAATTTGAAACAAGTGTTAATGTTCCGCATAAAGCTAGAAAGGTCAAACACTGACAAAATAAAAGTTTATTGCAGTAGAACTGCTTGGTTCACTGACAGCCTCTGTCTCCCTTAAGGATTTAAAAAATCTGTCTTTTCATATGCTTAAAGGATTAGGATTTATGTATCTTTGAAAGCAAAGCTAAATTTTGTCTGGGAAAATCTACTTTGAGGAACAGGATGTTGAAGATAATGGTAAAAACAGCTTATAAATAATTTTTCTTGAAAGATTAATTGGAATAAAGTTTAGAATAACTGTTTGACAATATTGTTGGAAGGTGAAAAGTCATTGTTGAATTTGTCCATTCCTTAGCTACTATCAGTGGTTTAGGTGGTCCAAGGAGAGCTGCTGAACAAACCCCTCTGTTACAATTGTATTCAAGTTCTGTGTATATTTAAACCTATTCTGAATTTTATGTGGAAACTTTTTTTACTGACATTTCAAGTAGGGACTTCTGAAATGATAAAAACAGTTTCTGATTAAGTAATTGGCTGACATTGCATGTTTTGGTTTCGGGTAGAAAATGCAAATTACCTACACAGAATTTCTTGTGGACTCTTGAAAAAGATCAAGCATATTAAGTGTTAAAAAAAAAGACCACATAGAATGAAAGAATGTCTTTTGCCAGTATTTGTGTGCTTACCATGCTCAGCCTACAAATTATCTTGAGAATCTGTTTGATTTATATTAGTGGGATAATCAGGTTGTAAACAGTTTATCTTAGCCGTTGGGTTTACATTTGATTGTAACTAGTAGGTCAATTTAGTCAAGGATGATCCAGGATCTCTTGAAAATCTCTGTAGAACATAAAGAATTTGATGGTTATTTTAGACAGAGACATCACTGAATGTAACTTCCACTTTTTTTTCTTCACCTGAGAAATCTGTAGGACAAACAGTGCTTGAACTAAAGAAAACACTGTCAACTTTTAAAATTGTGTTCCAGAAAATATATTACAATAGCTAAAATGAACAGCTGTAGTGTTTGGCGCAATCATCTATGTCTCTTTAAAAAGTTCCAGATACTCTTCAAACTGTGTAAATAGTTAAATAAATGTGTACAAACCCGAGTTTTCATTTCCAGGTTGAAGACATCATTTGTGTTCAAACAGAAACCTCCATCTGGTTAATGTTGTTACTTTATTCTCAAATGGAGAAAGAATCCATTGTATTAATCCTCAGTGAAGACAGATCTCTTTTGTGCGACTGGTTTTACGTACAGTCATCACAACTAATGCTTTTACAATAGTGGTCACCCATTCCCGTCTCGTGGCTATTGTGAGAGATCTGGGCACCCTGTGCTGGTGGCCCCAGTGGCAGAGAGATAGGGAGAAGCAGTGTGAGCAGGTGCTCAACCCTTGCTTTGCCTGCCATGAGTCCTGCCAGACTGCAGATGTTCAGTGCCAGGTTTCGTGTCTAGGATGCCACAGCTGATGGAGGAAGCGGTCAGTTGTCCCCATGGTTTTACTCCCATCTTTCCTCTTTCCTTCCTCTAAATGCTCTTGGCTGTGTCCTTTACCCCTGTGGGAACCAGCTCCTGATGCCACCAAGCTGAGTTTAATCTTTTTCCCCATTCCTTCGCTGCAGCAGCTCACATTTACCTTCAGGGCCAAGAAGCTCTGTAAAGCTGGATATGGGAAGTATAAGTGGCCTTACTGGGAACAGTGGCTATTTCTGTGCTGTGTGTTTAGTTGGCACCAAAGCTGTTGGGTGTCTGTAAGCCTGGCTCAGGTACAGCCAGCTCCTGTTTTCAGAGGCTCCAGATCCCACATGACCATACACTCCCAGTTGGATGTATCTTGTACAGGCTGTTCACAGTGCAGATGTGTGGCCAAGAAGCAAGTGGGAAACTGCTGTGCTGACAGCTATTCTGGTATTTGCACACAGTCCTAATTGATAGAGCTATTCATGTGGGGAAATAAGCATCTGTATCTGCAGAGTCAACATTTTTTTTAGGGCACTGAGGAGACAGACAATAGGAGAGTAACAGTAAGAAGAGCCAAAGTTGGGTTACAGCAGCACTGCTGTATTCTAGTGTTGCATTGTATGGGGATTCAATTTTGTCTTTGCCTGAAAGGAAGCTCAGTGGGCTGCAGAAGCTGGTATTTCCTGGTGGTGTGATTTCTTCTGAACTACAGTTTGCACTGCTGCATGATAGGGAGACATAAAATAAGGCTTTGTGTGCGCTTAGCAATTAAAAATTCCAGTGCAAGTTACTGTGGGGTTGTTTTGAACCCAGGCAATTGTCTTATGCCTGAGTGCCTCCTTCAGCTTTAATTGGATGTTTTCCACTTGTTGCTAATAGAGTTATGCCTTTTAAAGGCATAAAGACATTCAGTGAGAAAGTTGGGAATAATTTGTATTACAAGACATGTAACTGTTGTTTCTGTCTTTGTTATAGTCCACTGATGATAATTACACAGAAGATCACAACACTGGCATGCCAGCTTCATGATGGTAAGAAAAGGAATCTCTTCCCACGTCCTGAAGACAGCCTTTTTATTCCAGTGCATTCTATGGTTGATTTATGGAATGAATGAATGTAGTTCAGTGAGTTGTTTCAAATGAAGAAGAAAAACGCTTTGTGGAGGAAAATGAGAAACTTGAAGTTTTGATCAGTTGTTAGGATCAAACTGTCTTTGTAATATCAGAGACAACTGTTTTCCCATTTGGGTATTCTACTTCCTTGGGGTCCAATTTGGATTTTAGCTAGTACCAGTATCTCCTGTTTAGATGCTGCAGTGCATCTCCATTAAGCCCTCTGAAGCTGTTACTGATTCTCAGATGTCAAGAGTTGTGTTTGATACATAGGTTCAGTCATTAATGTTAATTTAGCAAAAAATATGGTAGCACTGATATATTCAGTGGTAATATACTCCATTGTTGTGAGAGATAGAATTCAGTAGCTTTTCCCTAGCTCAGAGAGAAGCACAGTCACAAGCAAAATAACATTGTCTTCAGTCTTGTGCTGTGCTGTGACAAAGAGCTCTATTATTTCCCAGTAAAATGCCTGGGTCTAGTACAGTGCAAAGGCTAGAAATGTCAGTTGTCATCAGTAGCATTATTGCTTGTGCCTACTAATATTGCAGTGTGAATTTCTGATGGTCTGGGGCCCATTGCCTTACAAGCTGTGGGTCACTGAATAAGTGGCTTGCTATAGAGTTGTTGTGAGCAAGGATTTGCGTGATGGCCACACGGGGCCTGGCATTGTTTGCAAGCTAGGTTTGTACAAGTGAATCTAATGCTTTTAGCTGGCTATAATAGGTACAGCTGGAAGTTTAGCTAATTAACCATGTTGTTGGCACTCATATTGCTGAGGCTTTCTCTGCTTCTGTTAGTTGAGTCAGCTCAGGTATTGCTGCAATTCCACAGCAGTGTGTAGCCTAGGTACATACCTAGGATATTGAAGGTAAATGAACAGACAGAAAGGAAAAAGACAACAGCAGAGGCAGGAGCGTTTTAAACAGACCAGAAATCCTACAGATTAATGATGGTGGAAAAGACTCATTACACTGCCAACGTCCATATATGGAGCAGTTGATCAAATGAAGGCAGCTTGCAGTTCAAGCATCAGTGACACATTTCTATTTGTAAAAATTTAACGCGATACATTTCTATTTGTAAAAATTTAACATAGCTGTCTGTAAATGGAAACAGATAAACAGAATACCCAGTCCTTTAAGTGATTAAGTGCTTAATTGTTTCTCTGAAACTCAGGCCCTCCCAGTATTTACAAACTGAGACAGTGGAGAGAGAATGGAAACGAGCAGCTTAGCAGTCGTTGTAGGATGTGGGTGCTGTGTGTGTATTGTATGGCCAGTATGTTTAGAACAGTAGTGTCAATTGGGGCCAAGCCCCTGATCTTTCGGGGCTGTGCACATGGAGCTGTGCACATGGAGCTGTGCACATGCATGCTCCGCATCAAGTGCTGTGACTCATCCCGTGTTGTTCTGCTGAAGCCAGTGGGATTCCCTGCAGTATGTGCAGCTAAAGCTTTAGGGTGAAGGTTTGGAGGAATGTGCTATATGCAGCATCAGTTTACCACTGGCCATGACACAAGATTTGCCCATAGTTTTCCTGGAACATGGAGTCTGTGCGCTACCTCTGGCCCCAGAGGACTTGTGCACTCAACAGGAGGTCACCCTTACACTCTGGACCTTGTACAACTCCAGATTATTACTGATGTGTATGTTTAGGCTTTCTCCAGCAGCAGGCAGCTGGGCTGCTCCTTCACACCAGTGGAGCTTCTGTTCCCTGAGTGCCTGTTTCCCTTCCCCTGCACACTTCTCCTGCTGTGAAATGTTCCACTTCTCACCAAGGAGCCAGTGGGAGGTTTGTGCTTAAATGAGCCAGCAGCTTCTGGCAACAGAGGTTTTTCCAGCCCAGGACAGTTTGTAGAGGCTGTTGGGGGTTGCTGCCAGTTGGTGGCATTGCCACTTCCACTGTGTGTGTGGGAATGCTATAGCTGCTCTTCCTGACAGTGTAGCCAGGGTGAGAAAGGGGGAATGAGGTAAGGAACTGGGTAAAGAGGTAGAACTTGACATAGAAGTTAGGGATTGAGATGTATTACAACCACCTGTGACAAAGAAATTTTGAAATTATGGCGTTAGAAATTTATTTGTGGGGTGCAAGCATAAGGCTTTGGGAATAGCTTTTACTGTTTGTCTCTTGGAAAGATCTAATGTGACTTTTCTTTCCAGGAATAGGGCGACAAGCTGAGGAACTCACTGCTGAGCAAAATCGGCTTGCTGTGAAGTAAGGATGTAATTCTCTTAGTGATTTTTATGTCTAATTTCTTCCAAAGAAGTTGAGTGTTTAGGTTGTTTGTTTTTGTTGTTTTATTTTGTTTGTTTTTTTGTTTGTTTTTTTTTTTTTTTTCCATTGCAGTGTCAGGACAACATAGTGGCTCACCCGTGAAAATGTTTCCCGCTGCTTTCCAGTTCATGATATGCCAAAAGTCCTACCTGCTTTTTCTATTGGCTTGAGTGGTTTTGTTTTGTAATGCTGCTGTCATTGCCCTCCTTACACAAACATACCTTCTCCCTTATATTCCTTATTTGTTCAGTTGGTGACTTCTGCCTTTATCACCCTGTGCTGGTCAGTAAAGCACTGAAGTACTTGGCTATGTCTCATTGACTTAAATAAATACTCCACATGCAACAAAACAAGTCTTTGCTGAATTAACTCTTTTAAATTCAGGCTAAGACTGTACTATACAGACTTGTTGGCTGTTATCTTCATCTGATCTGTGGTATGTTATTTTTCCAAGTAGATACTCCTCCCATCATGCAATCCTCTGCATAGTAAAAATCCATTTTGGTTTGTCTCTGACATCTCAAGTGCTGCTTTTCTTTGCCACATTTTTGAATGCTGGATTTTATTTTTTTTGGTCTCCTTCCACAATGTTAATACTCCTAGTTCTTCACATTATGTAACTAGTCTTCTCATTTTTCATGGCGAGAGTATCTCTCTGAGCAGCTTTTTTTGTTTCCTAGCTTTACTCTCAACACAAGTGCAACAGGGAGGTGAACTTTTTTTTTTTTAAATGAAGAATTAATGTTGCAGAATTACTCTTAGAACTGTAACTACTTTTACCATGACATGTTTGTTTAAGGCCAGGGAAATTGTTTCCTTCCTTTCCAAGATAGAAGATTCAGCCATCAGAAAACCTGCCTATGAACTTCAAAAAATAAGGGAGTCATTTCCTGAAAAGCAAGAATCTTGTAGGTAGCCTTGTATAACTCTGCTGTGACCCCATAGTGTCTATTTTTAAAGCTCACAGCATAATTTTTAACTGCACTTGGCCCTTAATTCTAGTCAAATTCTCACCAAACAGGCTTGGGTTTTTTTCTTGTATAGTAGACAAGTTCATAATAGAAAAGCAGATGCCAATAGCTTAAGTGTCAGTGGCAGACAAGTCATAACTGAAGAGTTTTAAATCCCCTTTGGTAATACAGCCTTTTGTCTTCCCTCCTGTTCTTGGTCTGTTTTTGTTTCTGGCTCATCCTCTGTACATTCCTTCATGCATTGCTCATGTCTCCCCACCCAACCATGTGCAGACTCCAAGTTGAAACTAATGACTTTATTTTTAATCTTCCTGTAGAGCTATGAAGCCCAAATCATGGACCTGATTTTGCAGGACAGAAAGATGACCCTTACCCCAAATTTTTTGCGGCATCTTTCTGTGAAATGCTTTCACCAGAGAACATACCATTCAGGCACTAACATCTACAATAACCAGTAGGGTGAACGCAGAAAATCCTTGCTAATCTAACTGTTTATTCAAACTAATTCCACTTCAGAATAGAAGTAGGCAACAGAAAATGTTTAACTGTTGCTTAGTTTTTCTGCTAGAAATTTGTTTTAGTCTTAAAGAATTTTAAGTGTGTTTTGGTTTATGCCTGTCCATCTGTGTCTTGGGCAGGAGAGCCCTCAAGCACTGTGCCCAAGATTGTGTTCTCATCTGAGGACTCCATGTTTACGTGAATGGTGACAATTAGGACATTTGTGGAGAGCACTCACTCTAATGCAGTGCAGAACACAGTGCACAATTTGGATGTTGGCATTTTCTGCCAGATAAAAACCCCAAGCCTAACAATTTATAAATTACACTACTGCTCAGAGGCCTTTGCAGCTTTCTTTTTCCATCCGACAGACCTGTAGCAAGGACTGTGGATCTTCTTCATTTTACATCAAATGTAAAACCCCAGGAGGAACTGGTGGGATATATACTTGCAAAATGGAAAAAAATTAATATGACAGACTTTCTTTGACTTTTGTCTTCAGCTGTCTTTCAATTCACGTATTTTTTCCCCCTTAGTTCATTTTCCTGTTCATGATGCAATACAGGCAATTACTTCCTTTATTTGAACAGTAGGAGAGAGTGCTTCCTCATTCTCTTCCTGTATGTCTCATGTGACACTTCCCATTTTTCAAATAGCTGGACTGAAGGGTGGGTGAGAGCTCCTCCCAGGACTGAGAGCCCTGCTTTTAAGGACTCCCTGCGCTGTGGTTTGTATAACAGGGCAATATGGTCCCTGACACCCCGGACAGATGTCCAAAACCAATTACCAGCTCCTCACTCCTGGTAGTGCTGACCTGTTCAAAACGGACAAATCTATTACTGTTTTTAGCTAGAATGTTTGTAAGATTACAACTTTTCAAATCATTAGCATTATCTCACCTGTATTTTAAACACTTCCATGTTACCTTTGCTCTGACTGCCATCTACCAGACATCACCAGAATATGACAGGCTGTGTTTCATCTTACCCAGAATGGATCTAGAAAGCTTTCAGCTGGGGGGAAAGGGGTAGGAGAGAGGTGGGAACTGAGGAAGACAGTGCAACAAAAAACACTGGTGAAAACCTTTGCTGTGATTTACCTTGTTTTGGATTTTTTTGTTTGTCCTGTTGTGTGTGGCTGATTTTTCTCAGGTCAAGACCTTCTTTACTGGAGTATTTAAGTTATCTCCTCAATTTTATGAGCATCATAGCAGGGCCTTGCAGCAATTACAAGGATTATATCGCCTTCATTGAAGGGAGGCATGTGCACATGAAACTGTTAGAAGTGAACTGGAAGCAGAAGGGTTATGACAGACTTCCTGATCCTTCTCCAACTGTAAGTTTTAAAATGACAAAGACTGATTGCAAAGGGCAGGAAAGTATAGCTTTGTACATCATTCTCGTAATTAAAAGCTAAGAAGAAAAAACAGTTTTGGGTTATCTTGCCAGTAAAGGTGACAGTGAGTTTTTTCTGTGAGTGGCTGCTGTTTTTATCACTAGGTCAGGGGTGAAGGGGCAAGTGAATTCCCCAAATGGGTTTGGCATGCAAAACTGGCCTGCTGTTAATGTGTGTCCTTTGTGCAGCGATGGGAATGGGCTGCAGGTTCTGACAATGACAAGTTGCAGTTCAGTTCCAGACAGAAGAGGAAGTGTCAGAAAAAAACAAAAAAGGCAAATCTCCCCCATAGTGCAGGAGGTGTTAGAAGTACACAAATCACGGCTAATCAGAAACTGTAGCCTGTCCAGGTGATTTGCAATAGTATCTCACACACTTTAGGATGACTCAAGAGGTAATTTTTTCACATAGTTTTAACACTAGTTTTGTTTTATATATTTTAAATGTTGCTTAAAACCTTCTTATAAAATAGCCTTTTTGTAAAGCAGGATAGCATAGCATGAGATCCAGATTTCTCTCTCTTATCTTAAGGTGACTCTGAATGTGTAGCTTTGTGAATGTGTGCAGAATGTCTCCTCTGAAGCTGAGCATCTGCTTATGTATAATGATTCTTGTAGCACACAGTTGTCTTTCTACTGACTCTAGTGGTATTACTTCTGATTTACGTTAGTCCGAGGTCAGAATAAGGCTTATATTGTGCAGGATGCAAGTCAGGAGAGAGCATTAAAATCTGCATAAAAAAAAATTTCACATTACTTTATCCGAGAATTAGGAGAATATATAAAAAGACATCAACAATCAAAAGGGTCAAAAAATACATGGTTCTTTTAATAGTATGTTGCATTTTTATTAGCCTTTTGAGAACATGAGTCAATTTTCACATGGTATCCAAGTGCCAGATTACTTTTCAATTAGAACTGGATCAAGAAGCGTTTACTCATAGTGTGTATTTGCAAACAAGCTTTGAACTACTGCCATGATTGTCAATAATGGTGTGTAGGAAGCTCGGGAGCTGGAATAGGAAATGCTGTGGCAGAGCCCATACCCTGTATTGTGGGTACAAGCGTGCTGTACAACACGATGCTTTTTGGACAAGTGATTTTTAGCAAGACCTCTGGGTGGTAGCTGGGTGGTAACACCTACTGTTGCACTGAGTATCAATACCTTTGGCTTCCAGC
This sequence comes from Picathartes gymnocephalus, assembly GCA_013390045.1. NCBI lineage: Eukaryota > Metazoa > Chordata > Aves > Passeriformes > Picathartidae > Picathartes > Picathartes gymnocephalus. The sequence goes on along the minus strand of WEKY01021055.1, from coordinate 48,490 downwards.
AGGAACCTAGTCTTTAGTTCCAGGAGGTGACAGTACATACAGAGAGGATTTCTGCTTTCCACTGTAGGGCTCCTCTCTCATTTTAGAATCTCCACACACTGATGTGGAGTCTGTCATGAAGTTCATCACTGATTTTGACTTGTGATTGTCCTACCTATCTATAGGTAGGGCAGTAAACCAAATTAAACTAAAGCTGTGACTCTGGCCTTTTCTAGGTCACCTCTTTTAAATTAATTAGTATCAACTTTGTCATTAGTAACTTTAATGGTTCTTGAAGCCCATTGTTTTTGTATGTCATGAGCACTGCCTTGTTCTTCCCCTTAAGCAAACGTTTCTAATGAATGTTTCATTGTTTGTGCTTTTTAGGGAGCAGTGATGTACAAGCTGTGTATCACACTAGTATCTCTCATCTTATTCTTGACACTTACCAAGAACTTTCCTATGGCATATATTATTGATAACGAATTTCTTGATAAAACTCCCTTCTTGTCAAGACTTGGTTACCTGTATGTTGTAACACAGGCAGCAAAACCAAAATATTATTTTGCATGGACATTGGGTAAGTCTGGTTATATCATGTATTTTTGTGTATAGCAAATAAGT
>WEKY01021055.1:18702-47828 GCA_013390045.1 Picathartes gymnocephalus | reverse complement strand
TAAAATTGTCCCTAGACCTGTAGTTCACATGGGAGATGTGTTCCTTTAGAAAGTGGACTCTGTGCTTGTTGGGGAGCTGATGCTAGACTTTGCCTCTAAAGCACTGTGGGGTCCTGTTTGCACCTTGGTTTTGAGCGGTCCAGAGAAGAGGTTGGAGAACTGTGGGGAGCAAAGGAAGTGTTGGGAAGGACAAAAATCTCTGCAAGGAAAAGTGAGAGAAGAGGGCTCACTAAAGAGAGAAGCTAACCTTTTTAGGAGCCAGCTAGACTGGTGGTCAAAATAATCTTTTTGCATTTGACCTTCTTCTTTTACAAGTCACCTTTCACATCTGTGTGTGGGGAGTCAAATCCTTTAGGCCAGGCAGAGAATATCCTGGATTATTTTGCTGGTATTACAAGACATGGTGTGTAGGGGAGATCCTGGAAGTCCAGCAAGCAATGCATGTACCTGAAGCTGAGCAGGGTGTCACTGAGATGGGATGGAAATAGCCAGGGAGATTCATTGCAAAGCTGTGATTAAACTGCTGGGAATAAAACTGTCAGATTCAGGGAAGGCAGCCAGGACTGGCATGTGTGGGATGGGAAAGGCTTTGAGATGAAGGATAGCTTGCTCACAAACTTATTTTTTGGGATCCAATGTTAAATTGTTGCCTCCATTTTTTCTGGATTTATAGTTAACTGGAAGTCCATTATTAAAGAGATAAACTGAACTTGCATTTGTGACAAGACCAAGCTGTAGAGGCTGTAGAAATGTCTTACAAATGAGGCAGTTAAGGGAAAAGTATGCACTGCATAGTCGAGGGTGAGGCCTCCTCTGTTGACATCCCAAATCCAGGCAGCAGAACAGCAAGCACTTTATCCCTTTTTTATCCTTTCCCAGTTTTGCTCCTGGTGGCATGGCCCAGGGCATTAGCAAAGCGCCTGCTGAAAAGGGCAATAAATGCTTCCTGTCCTCAGGACAGGACAGGCACGCTATTTTGTGGGAGCTGTGCCGCTGGATTCCTCCAAATCTATGGAAAGAAGATTCAGCTTCTCGCTGCATTAGCGATAGTCCTGGGAACACGGCTGCAAACCTAGCTCTGAGCTGTCAGTGAAACCACTTCGGGCCCGAGTGCTCCATCCAAGGAGCTGTGAAAGCCATACACAGCCCGAGCTGTTCAAGTCTGCAGGGAAACGAACCTCTGCGGAGCTTGTGCGGATTTGGGTTTTGTGGGCAGTTTGAGGGTACACAGTGGTGATCTTTCTGTGCTTCACACCTTGCTCTGCAGACAGCAGCCTGGGAAGCAAAAGGCCAAGGGGTCTGCTACATAATTATTGCTCAGCCCATGATTCCTGGTTTCTCGGTTTTGGCAAAAAAACCACTAATTAGTGGGTTCCTGCAACCCTTGGAGCAAGCGGGAGAAAATCTAGCAGTCCACTGCTCTGGGGTGATGGTTACGTGCAGCTCCAGTCTCTGAGATTGCGCAGGATCCTGTGGGCCAATTTTAGGCAGTGTTGTTTATTGTTTGGGGGTTTTTTAAAGAGGGAGAGCTTTCTTTCCATCAGTAAAATCTATCTCATTTAGGGAAGTGGAAAACAAAACAGAAAGTTTCAGGTTAGAGAAGGTTGCTTGTTTATTTATTTATTGTTAGTCTTGTTGCTTCTAATTAGGTTCCCTCCCTACTTTTGTGCACTAGGTCTTCTCCATGAGCTTATGCCTGTACTCACAGCATTTACAAAGTAAAATCAGTTTTCATTCTTGGGGGAGAAATGCCGACCTTTTTAAAGCATAACCAGGCTTGAATTTTGTAAATGACCTAGAAGGAAAAGCCTTACTTGTATTTGGGCTTCCCTTTTTCTTCAAATGATCCTCAGTGTGGGCTGCAACTAGTGATGCAGAGACATTAATGAATCCTCCCTTCTGTTTTCTTAGTACTCCAATAAGGTGTTTCTAGCAGGGGCACATTGAAACCAGAATCTGGAGACCCAGTGATGGGGTGGCTCCCAGGCACTCTGAGAGGGGAGGTAGTTGACAGGAGTGCATCAGTGTGTAATGCCTTTATTTTATCCAAGCTTTTACTTGCTTTAAAGTAGCTAAGTGTGTAACAGAAATTCCTCAATATTTGGTTTGTAGAGATGTTGAGACACTTTAGTGAGACGCTCAGCAACAGGATTAGCAACAGCCTTTTTCTGCACAATTCTGAATGACAATCTTAATTAACACAGTCATGTTGGAATTCAGAAATAATAAGCATGTCTTTGAGATATTAAGGGGTTTTTTTGAATTCTGGAAAATGCTGTAACATCCAGGTGCCCTTTTGAGGAAAATGCTCATCCATTTCATGGCAATATCTCTCTCAGATGAATATGAAAGGCCAAATAATAGGAAAAGTGATTTCTATTAGTTGTTATTTTATTTCTTCACAAGGAGTAGCCTTATAGTAATGCCCCTTTACAAAGAAGAAGCTTCTCCTAGAAAGAGAGGTTGCTAAATCCCACAAGGCTGGTTTGAATGTTTGTTTAGTGCCATACTGACTTCTAAGAAAACATGTCTCCTCCAGCAGTCTGATTTTGACCTGTTTTGCTTTGACATTGCAGCAGATGCAGTCAACAATGCAGCTGGTTATGGATTCAGTGGAGTTGATGAGAGAGGCACTTTCCGCTGGGACCTGTTGTCCAATTTGAATATCTGGAACATTGAGGTGAGATAAAGGAGTGGCTGCATTGGCATAATTCTACAGAAATGAGCATGATAATGGGTAGAGGCTTTACTGGAAGGAAAGTAAATCTATGCTACCAGGCTGCTCCTCTTTAGCATGAAGAGGTTTTGTATTTTATCTGTTGGACAGATAAAAAGCATCTGACTCACAGGCTTCCTCATGCTCTGTATTCAGGTTGTATTTCTAAACAGTTTAGGGAGGGCTAAAAAATAATTATATCAGATATTTAATAAATGAGCAGTCAATTACTCTAGATCGTGGCTGAGCTCAGTGGGTCAGTAAATTGTTCACAGCTATGATTCTTCACCATCTGTGATGTGTTCTGTTTGTTTACTTCTAACAATCTTTCACTTTTGTAGCCCAGTTGAGATGAGTGGTGGCAGTGAAAGAAGCTGCCACAAGTGGCACAGACACGTGCAAGGGCTGCACTGCCTCTGATACATAGAGAAAAGCAAGGGTAGGAGATGTAACAGGTACAGACCAAGCAACCTGAATGGGAGCTGACAGGAGCACACAGAGCTTAGACGGCTGCTGATCTAGAGCAAAGTGCAGCAAGCCACACTCTTCCTCAAATCATCTGTCCTTGTGACTGCAGTATACTTTTAAGATCCGTCAGCCTTTTGTAAACTATTCATGTTTGTGTCTGTAATGAGAAAGACGGCCCATATAATTTGTTTGCCCTGAAGAATATTTTGTGAGTGCCAGTGAGATGTGGAAATATTTGTGTCTGAGACTGCTTTCTGAAGGCTTCTTTTTCAGAAATAGCAGGAGCTTCTCTCTGTGATTCTCTAGTTATGATTTTAAAAGTAGTCACAGATGCAAATAGCTTGACTGCTTTATTGCTGAATAATTTGTGTCTAAGTGAATGTGCTGTAGTAGCTCTTCTCAAAAATGAAAGAGCCCCTGTAATTCTTCATTGAAGATGCCAAAATTGGAAGTATCATTATGCATTCCCTGGTTTTCAACATTCTTTCTCTTTTTCCTTTTTAACCATAATTAATCCTCAGTGTACACCTCTCCTTGATGAGTACAGGATACACAGTCCAGAAATGCTTTACACTTCTTGATGACAGTGGCACTCTAGATACCACTTTGAGATCTTGAATCTATATCTGATTCAGTTTTGGGGCAGGAGATGATTCTTACTTGGGCTGAGGCAACTTCTGTTTGAAGGAGGAAAGTAAAATGCAGGCAGTGCTCTTTAGTCAAGCCAAATAAAGGAAACAGGAGCCTTTTCTTCTCTCTACTCACTGAACTGATGGCCTGTCAAAACTTACTTCCTTTACTGCTCACGTGGGCAACAGAAATCAGAAATTGTTTCCAAGAGCATAAAATAGAGTGCTGTCTGATTTGATCGTGTGTGCAATGAGAAAAAGAGGCTACAGGGACCATGACTTTGGGTAAGCCTTGAACCATCACTTTATGTGCCAACAGCAATGCTGGGAGTCGAAGTTTAGGTGTGATTGTGCAGTGTATACGGATACAGTCAGTATATTCAGCAGGTATAGCTGCCTGCATGTGTAAAATTACCTCAGAGTTGGGAACTTGAGTGCTAAATGTGACTATCTGATGTGTAGAAAAGATAAGCACATGGAAGAGGTTGTTTGGGCCTTAAAACATGACAGGGGCTAAGCGCACATGGGGGACTTGAAAGCCTTGGCAACCGGCTTGTTTTGACAGCCAGCAATTACTTCCTCTCTTGGTAATGCAGCAGGGGAACTTAAAGGAGGCCAAAAGAGAGTGACAATATTAGCTGGAAGAGAAATTGTATTTTTCTTGGCTTCTCTTGGAGCAGTAATGCAATTAAAATGTGGCAGTGCTGCATTGGGAATTGCTAATCATTTTAACTCTTTAAGGGCAGAGGATGAAATGCTAGCTTTAAGGATTCTGCGTGGAAGTGCAAAGATATCTGCACGTTCCCCTTGGAAGCCTTTGCCCTTAACCCATTTTTAGAGTGTGCCATTGCCTTCAGCTGATACAGCAAAATAATGCGGTGTCACTGAATCATGTCCCCACTTGGCTAGGGTGTCCTTGGAAGTTCCTGCCAGCAGGCAAGGGACCAAGGTGGAGTTGGGAGGTGAAGTTGATCAGCAGTAGGGGAACCAATGCTGAACAACGGAGTCCAGCAGTCCCCTAAAGCTGGGGGAGCTCAGAGGAGGAGGCATGGGGGGTTCTCTCAGGATCCTGGAGTCCACTCTGGTTTCTCAAGCTTAGCGGTGGGCTGAGAATTGGCTTCTAAATTTAGTCCTAATTTTTTTGTCCATGTTTTTCAGTCTTCCCCCTTCCTTCTCCAAATTGTAGTAGTAGTAGTAACAACAACAACAACAACAACAACAACAATAATGATAACAATAATAATAATAATTTTCTTCTTTTTTTAATACTTTGTTTAAGTAGTACTGTAGGGAAGTCCAGATTGCATAATGGGTGGCAAGATATCTGTTCCAGAAATAAAGCTGTTTATGAACTGTAAGGAAAGCCAAGCATATAAAACAAGAAAGCGTCTCAAATTTCCCATTATTTGAAAAGTAACCAAACACTATATTTAATTATATGAAACAAAGTGAGATTTTAGAGCAAGTGCCAAGTGTTAGCCGTGAGCCATCAGCCTGGTTAATGTCCCTCCCAAGTCATATTAGTATTATGATGGATTGGGCACAGTCTCCATAAAAATTAGCTGCTAGAATTAATATTTTCCATGTACCTCCTCACTGATTTAAAATGCAACTAGTATTTTACAGGCTTCATTGCTAACATTTCATGTGAACTTCTTCCTTAGACTGCCACAAGTTTTAAAATGTACATTGAAAACTGGAACATTCAGACAGCTGCCTGGCTGAAACGGTAAGAGTAATGAAACAGTAACGTGCTTGTGACATCCAGAAGCTCTCCATGGCCTGGAAAAATGCTAACTGGTGGCTCTCATAAATGTATAGCTTCTTGTTCTTTCTTTGTTTCCTGTGTCTGTAATAGTTGGTGCAGTACAAGGGTATTTGGTGCTGTAAAGTTTTATTGCTGCAAGTGTAAAATGCTTCTATTTTATATATGAGAAACAAGACCATAAATGAACTGTTCAAATTTTCCATAATAGAAAGCAATAGCATTTTGTTGTTTCCCTCCATTATCTTTCCTGTACCGTTTTGCTTTGCTATGTTATGTTTCCCACGCAGAGGTGAGTCTTGCTGTGTCACTGGGATCCAGAAATTCAGTGAGAAATAAAGTCAAAATCTTCAGAGCCCCAGTGTAATTTGGTTTGGAGTTACCCTGAGATGCTTGCCAGGGAGTCCTTGTTTAGGATACGGGGAAGAGACTTATAGCACTGAGATGATCTGATTTTAACCTGTGACTGTTAAGGCATATATTATAAATACCAGCATAAGTCCAAATTTTGTAGATTGGACTGTGTCTCATTACTCATTTCACTTTCTGGTGTGATTAAGGCTCAGCATACAGTCAACATAGTGTCTGAAATGCAGGCACAGATTTATCGTAGTTTTTGTAACTATAATGATGTTAAATCTGTACATCTTAAAAGTCAACGTCTACTATTTTTCATGATTCAAATGGTTCCTGGTAAGAAATGCACTATCTTGATTCATTTCTTTGGAATACAGCATTTGATTTAAACTTCAGATAGCTGAATAGACTGCGTGTTGTTTTCTTGAACTGTTATTCTTGCATCTTGGGAGTAAGATTTTTGCTGCTAAAGTTAGCTGGAATCCCCTGTTTTGCAATAGTTTACGGCACTCCCTGCTGTTCCCAGCATCTGCCAGATAACTGTGCCTAAAAATACCTCTGTTCACTAGAGTGAAGGGTGGGGTCACATCTCTGTCTTCCAACTTGCTCTTGATCTGTCATCAGAGTTTGGAAGGGTGATGTATGATTCCAGATAGAGATGTAAAGGTAAACGAAGTCTTGCCTGCTCTGTATTCCATTATTTATTCAAATGCTTTGAGCAGCAGAAATATTTGGACGGGCACTCTTTCGATACTCATTTGCATATAAGCATGCTTCCTCATTCCAGCTAAACTTCCATTTAAATGAAGGGAGAGCGCCTCATGCCCTAGTCTGTAAGTGAGCCAAGACTGCTAAGCAAACAGAGTAAAACCTTAGAAACAGAAGGATTTCAAGTGCAGTAGCCATTGTTCAGCCTCTTCTGTTTTGTTTTCACTTTTGCAGTGTCTGTTATGACAGAGCTCCCTGGTACCCTACGGCTTTAACATTTATCCTGTCGGCCCTGTGGCATGGTATCTATCCTGGATATTATTTTACGTTTCTCACTGGAATCCTTATCACACTCGCAGCCAGAGCAGTATGTACCTTTCATTGTTCTCTTCTAAGGCCCCTGCTAGACACTGTCCAGCTGTCAGCTGCACCCTCACATGGTCAAGCAGCTTGTTCCCGCTGTGAGCCCTCTTTCATGCCTTTGCAGGCTTGATGTTCGCTGAAACTCTGAGTTGTATTGATGCTGATTGCAAAGTACCCAGCAGTTATAACCAGCACCAGTTCTGGACGTGATGCTCTGCTGTCCCTGGCTGTCAGAGGAAGTGTTGCTTGAGGATATAGAGTTAGGAGTGCCACCAGCTATGTCCATGCAGGCAAATTAGCTTGGGATTCAAGGTCAAGTTTGATTACAGACTTCTGCTGGGTCATGTTGCCTGTATGCTGGCTTGTAATTAACTCAGGGCCCAGTCTTACACAAGAAGCTGCTTTGGGTTGAGCATTAGTCCAAACTTGAACAATTTATGTGGATGCAATTGATGCAGTAAAATGGTCTCTGTGTTTATGGGCCTTATTTTGTATGGAGTCACCAAAGACAGAACAGGGTTCATGTCTCACTGTTGTTAAATTTATCAGTGGGTGATAAATTCAGGGGGAACTAGCCACTTGTGCAGGGCTGGGAAGCACCACTGTTGTCTTTTGGAGTTTGACTGTGGATAAAAACCAGGTCAATCTGAAAGATAAATTAAACTAGTGACCAGTATTAACCACTAGTGCTAGAGCAGGTTGCTGAACATGTGCTTTGCCTCTCATTTATGAGGATTTCACAGATGTGAAACTGACTTAAAATCTCTAGGGAACAGCACACTCTTGTAGGTATAAGCACTTACTTGTTCATTTAAAGTAACTTTGTTTTACTGTTGATAACCAGTAAGAAATGAAAACCAGGAGGGAGGAAGATTAAATCATAACAGCTTCCCTCCCAAAAAATATTGTGCCAGACACTCAGAATAAGAGTCTGCACCTGTGATTATGACAGAGTGAACTGGGGGCCACTTCTCTGTTTGCCACTAGTTGACTGTGAGATCTTGAATATTCCAGTCCATACACTTCTGTATTCCTGCTCTAAGTGCTTTGTGACTGGTGTATAAACCTTCCTGTGATACTAATGCTGATGGGAAGCAGAGTCATGCACTGCAACGCATCCGTGTGGCTTTGCCTAAGAAACTAATTTATATAATTTTCTGCTTACTTTTCCCTGACCTGCAGATAAGAAACAACTGCAGACATTACTTCCTCTCATCAGTGCCTCTGAAGATAGCCTACGATGTTGTTACCTGGGCAGTCACTCAGCTGGCTGTGTGCTACACTGTCGCACCCTTCGTCATGCTGGCTGTGGAGCCCACCATTAAGTTCTACAAGTAAGTCCTCTCCCCTTGACTTTATTCTCCAGGGTGGCATAGACTTTTGTTAAATAACCCAAAGCACACTGAATGGCAGCTAGCATTTCATCAAATTTGAAAGGAGTTCAGACAGGATGCTTGCTAAAGTATGAGGGGTGACTTTTACTTACTTACTGTAAGGTAATGAGATTATAACAATGCCAAGGCAGAGCACTTTGGTTGTTCTTCTCATTCTGTGACCTTATGTGACATTTCATACACTCAGTTTCCATTTTCAAAACAGTTGGGTCTCAACCATGGCAGTAGCCAAGGCTGAAGAGGTTAAGAATAGTGTGAGTTGGCAGTAGGAAGGAGGTGCTGAGCAAAGGCCAGGCTTCCAGCTGCTGAATGCACGTAGGAGGAGGTGTGATTGATCAGCAGGAGATATGGAGGGCTCCCGGCAGAGCATTGCTCCTTGAGATGAGTTTGCTTTTTGTTACAAAAGTATGCTTTTCTTACAAAGTGAGTACTTCCCCAGATTCCTTAAAAGTTAGGAAACACTGGTGTTGCAGAGTACATTGAATGTGCTCTAATAAAACCAAATTGAAATTGAGAAAATAATTAGAAAAGGGAGAGTGGACTACATTGCTTTACTTTTCTTTCATTGTACTGTCAAAATGGAGTAACAGCTTCTGGTTCAGAAGAAAGGCAATTCCCTCCTCCAACATAAAAGTCACAAAACTGGTAGTCAAGATAGCTGCTGTCTGTTTGCAGGAGGTTGAATTTCAACATTTTCTATTCCTGTTTTAAAACATTTGATTTCAACACAGAAAACTTACCATACAAATATTACTCCAAATCTTTTTTAGCTTCATTTCTTAATAATTTTGCCCTGGTGACTTTTGCTCTGGTTAACTTTGAACACAGTTAACATTTAAACTTAGATACTCACAAGCAAGGAAATTTTATGCTTTTGGGATAGGATATGAATGTTTGGAACACTTCAAACCACAAGCAGTGGTCTTAAGTACCTTACAGGGATATTAAGAACTATGGTAAGAAGTATAAATGAGACCACAGAAATGTGCATTGCTGTGTTTAACAGCTGGACCATACTGGTTCCAAATGTCGTTTTCTCCAAGCTGCCAGAACTTCATCTATTTGGTTTAAGTATTTTTTATTTCTCTTCAACCTTGTGTATGCTGAATTATTTGAAATAAAAATATTTGATGTTTAGAAACATACCAAATACAGATATCTCTGAGCAGTTACCTTCAAAAATGCAAGCCTTCTGTAAACGTCATTACCTGACCTTCTCCAGTTAAAAGCTGAGTGTTTTGATTTATTTCAGATCTCAGCACTATGATTGAATTATTCTCTATCACTTTTAAAAATTTTTTTGAAGCACGATATTTCTTCAGAATGTGGACTTATATTTTCTAACATTAAAAGAGAGATGGGCTGAATAAGTCTGGGGTTGATTTATATGGGTTTATCTGAGCTGTCAGACTTTGGGATCTAGGGTTTGCTGATGGTGTCCTTGCCTCATTATCATCCACAGCAGCATTTTCATCCATGCCAGCAGACGCCATATTCCGAGACTGTGAAATTCAGGGGTGTATTTTTGTGCATTGTAGGTCAGGTTCATCCGTTCTGCGTTCATCCCTTAGCACTAAATTCTGCATATTGGGGTTGCACAATTCATGTTATTCCCAACAAAAATGTAATATTCTCTTTCTGCTTTTGTTCCCAGGTCTGTGTACTTTCACATGCACGTTCTAAGCATCCTGGTGTTGCTCCTGTTACCAATCAGACCTCAAACCCACTCTGTAAGAAGGGCTCAGAATCAGGCCATGCTGAACTCTGTTAAAAGCAAAGACAAATGATGCCTCCAAAGAAAACTGCCAGCATTGGGAAATGGAACTGTTGTATTGTAAACAAACAAATAAGAAGAAAAACGGGTTGCAGGAGGATCGAAGAACGAGACAAGTGGCATTTCTGTTGGCTATCTTAAAATCTTACTGGAGAGGGCAGAGAAGAGCCTGAATGACTGTATTTCAAATTATTCCAGTTAATGGAGATTTTACAGGCAATGTTTACAGGCTCATGGGGCATTTCATTTTTATAATAAATATTTTTATGAAGTGTTTTTATATATTTAAACTTTTTCACAGAGAGGCATTTTTTCCTCTATTGCAGAAATGCACAACTATTAATCAACAAATAATCTTGTGATTAGAGAGAGGGACAGAAAGCAGCTAGTAAAGAGTTAGACCAGCTGCCTGATAGCCTGGCGCTGTGGGCAGCTGTCAGGGGAAACTTTTCATCTCTTGGTTGTGGAGAGAGATGGTGCAAGTAGAAGACTACAGGCATGGGGTTGCTCAAGGTGCTGGCGCTGACTTGTGCCCCAGCAGGGGGAAGGGGAGCAGGGCTTTCCCTGGCAAACCCTGGAGCAGGGACTGCAGCCTGAGCTGGGCAGCAAAGGTGCTTCACGTCCTTCAATGTGACATCTGCTGGTGATGAGGGCAAGACAAGTCCCTTGGGAATCGGTGTCTGGGAGCACCGGTAACTGGCTAAGGCAAAATTTAAAGCCAAGTAAAAGAAAAACAAAAGGCAGAAGAGGGAACTCAAATCTAGAGTAAAAGAAGGGTCATACACCCTGTGGTCTGTAGAGTTGTGCTTCTCTAATGACACAGCTGGTGCTCGTTGCTACATCAGCCTTACTTCGTAGTCTTAGAGTGATGCAGCACTTCCTTTTTGGTATCAAAATAAGTGAGGAGACATGCAGGGTTAGTGCTTTAAAGCTTGCAGTTATGGGTTAAATCTGAAAAAGCTTTGTAGTGGATCAGACTGTTCTACTCAAAAACATCCCATCTTATGGAGGGGTTGCATTCCAGCAGATAAAACTAATAGGAAACCTGAACAGTAATTATCACAGTCATAATAAATCATTCTTTACAAAAATACTGCGATGTGATACGATCACCACAAGAGTCAGGCCTGAGTCCTTGTGTGATCTTGACATCTGACTTAACTGTTGATGCAAGTTTCCCTGCCTGTACAGTCCTTGACTTACAGGGATGTTTTGAGGCCAGATTCCTATGCGCTTGTTGTGCATTGAGATAACCTGCTGCAAAATGCTGTGTCAGGACTTTTTATTAATTTTTTTCTTAAATCCACTTAACCCAGTAAAATAGACTGGTACCGCACATCAAAACCAACTGAAACATTTTTTGAAACGTTTTCCAGGAATGTTTCTATCAGGATTTTGTAGAAGCAGTTCCCTTGTTAAAGTATTGGTATTACTTTAGTGACATTTAACTAATGTGTGATTGAGCAAAGAATCTGCCATTTACTGCATTCTGATTTTTGTGTCAGATTAAAATTTTGCAGAATCCTAATGTTTTGAGAAGAAACAAATCAGTGAAACCAACACAAGTTCCAAAAAAAGTGATTTTTTTTTTCTCTGATGGGAAGTTTTTGTCCCGTGACCACATAATGATTTAGAGTATAGTTCATGGAAGAGTTTATTTGCTAATTTATTTTAAAGGGCAAGATGGGATTAAAAGATTGATCTGAATAAACAATTTGCTTTGTGTCACCGCCTGGCATTATTGATCACTAACGTCTAATGTGAAAATGGGTGAGTGGGTGGGTGAAATCCATCACACTTGTGAGGGAAGGTGTTCAGGTCTGCTGGATTTTACACTGCAGCTGAGCTCTCCATCCTGCTCCTGCTGGAACAGAGACAAGGTGACCCCTGTCTGTTTTCGTGGCAGCTTTGCCCTTAACTTGTCCGGTCCCTTTTTGTCCTCATGCGTGTGTTCTCCTTGTGGCACCAGCCTCAGCTGCATCTTGGGCATCTGATGTTTCCCTTGGGGTCTGGCTGGGCCATCCTTGTTTCCTGTGGGAGTGAGTCAGGGCGCATCCCAGAAAGGGATGGGGAGTTGGGTGCTGCTGGCCCTGGAATCCCGTGGGCTGAAGCCTGTGTGCGATTGCCTCCCAGAAATGAAGGAATCAGTGTGAGCTCTGGCAGAGCCAGCAAAATTCACATCAGCTCTGGGCTTCGGCAAGACCGCGGAAGGCAAATGTTCCCAGCAGGTCGGTCTTAGCACTTGCTTTGGAAAATAAGTGCTCTCAAAGGGGCTTGTGGGTCTGTACCTGCTGCTCTGTGCCCTGAGATCTGTCTGCACAGCTCGTGTCCTGTTCTGCAAGTTATTCCTGGGCTGTGTACATTCAAGAGAGGCCAGGTATGATCAGTGGGGTTTCTCTTCTAGTGTTTCCCCAAGTGAAACTTGCTTATATGTAATGCCATTGACACATGTTGTAGTTTCGGCTCCTAGAATGTCATGAATTAGTCAGGGCTAGCGAGCAAACTCTTACTCTCCTGTCATATTGTCTTCTCAGCCTGAACCTCTCCCTGAAAACAGGCACCCTGGGAATCAAAGAGAACAGGTCATACAGATTTAGTGTGATATGTTACATGAGCCAAAATTGAAACTGGCTTTTTGAAACGTTGCATTTGCAGGGAAACTTGCTGGTTGAATTAGTCTTAAAGCTGGGTGGAAAAGAAGAAAATTACCTAAAATCTTTGTTGTACTGTGTTACTGAGGACAGGCAGCATACATAGCCAAAGGTGGCAGTCCTGCAAAGTTAACACAGAGTGGATTTAAATAGCTGTAAAATATTTTTTTGAAAAGAAAAAGGCTGTTGTCTTTGAGGTTACCTTGATCAATCTATTGCATTGAGCCTTCCTCTCCTTTCCTTCTCGTGGGGGGATGATATTTTGTTTTATAGAAAGACTGCAAATAGCCACTACTATTTAGAGGTGCCAAAGTAGAGATTCAGGTTAGAAAAGGGTGATGTTTAGGAACTTGAATTCTGGTAATTCTAATTCTAGTGTAATTTGAGAGTGCACTTCAGTGATTAAAATACATGATGGTGATTACCAACAGGTTATTAGTTTCTAATCCCTCTCTGGGTTTTTAGTGCTGCAAAAAAACTCAAGAGCTTCTAGAGAGATTCTGAAGAGAACGACAATCTTGATGGCTTGTAAGAGAGAAATACAGGACTATCACACAGAAATGAGAAAGGTAGATTGTACTGGATGGACAAAGGTCGATTTTAAATATGAAAGTACCAAAAAGACACCACAGCCATTACCCCCTTGGATTAAAAGTAAATTCTAGCTGCTGTTTTTCAGCATATTTTAATTTTTCTAAACTAGAAGTTGAGATGCACTTGGAAGAGAAAGCTGAATGAAGAGTAAAACTTCATTTCAACTTAACTAAGGGTCTGGTATTTAAAGAAGCAACAGCTCAGCGATTTCTTCAGTGAACTGAATGCACAATGTACATTTTTACTGTCCTGTAAGCTGTCTCCTGCCTTAAGTACATTACTGCACGTCCACTTGGAGCTTGCCAAGCAACGGAGGCAGCACAGAAGTGGGATACAAGGTGGGCAGATATTTTTTCTCCCTGTTTGGCTGCTCTGTTTTGTGTGCACATAGCTGGGATTTTTTTATCACTTAAAATGAAGTAAGTGGGTGAGAAGGCTGTAGGTTTTTACTCTATTGGTAGGTGTTTGCATGAAGCTGCACTTACCTCTCTACACATGTAAAAGCAGGCTCAGCAAACCTGATCTAGGGTGTTTTCTAGAAATGCAGGTTGAAATCCCAACACCCAAGGAAGGTTAGGGACAAAATTCCTATCAGTAAGGTTAGTGACTCTTACATTTAAACTCTTTATCTTCTTATCCCTGAACTGAGGACTTGAGAAAAATTATCTACTGGCTGCAGTAGTAAATAAAAACTTGTCTTATCATTTAAGGGTAGAATCCCTGTAGCCCCCTGCTGTGGACAGAGGAAGAGCATGTGTGTCTCCTCATCCTTGCCCAAGAAGAAGTGACATGCATGGTTGGATATGGAAATACCAGCTATCCTTTGAGGTACCGTTCTCTTTCCTTATGTCACTGACGCAGTTCAGCTCGCAGGGGCTAGAGGCATTCCACAGCGATACAGAGTGGGAAGCCTTGCCTGACATCTCAGCATGAGCACAAATGCACAGTGTGCGCTTTAAAAACGTCTCCTTTTGTGCTCCATCAGCCTGCTGCTCCCTTTCTTCCCCGAGATGACAGTAATGATATGCATGAAGGGTTTGGATTTGTGCTGGTGAGACGTGAAGCGGCGGCGCGTTTGCTCAGATACATTTACGAGTGGTGCCCTCTGTGGACGAGCACTCGAGAGGAGATTCTCCTCCTGTGCCGAGTGGAGGACGCTGCAAAGGCAAAGGGTTTTGCAGCAGCACAGACGCCCAAACCGCCAGGCAGCAGGTGGGTTTCGAGTCTGTGGTAACACAGGCGTGCTGCTTTGGGGCAGGAGAATGGGAGAAATTGAAGACCTTAGATAAATCGGGGGGAAATCCTATTATTACAGGGGGAAATGCTGCATTGTTCCTAGAGGAAATGGTGTTGTTATGTTTTAGGAACTTGCAGTACGCTTTTGTTCACCTGACTCAAATATGGTCTTTAGAAGAGGACCACAGGATAGGGGAAAATCAGTTCTGAGAAGTGCCCTGGGAGTGCCCTTGGGACCCAATTTATTGTCCTTCCATAGAACATCTCTGAAAGTGAGTCCCCAGGCTTGCCGGGCAGTTGTTCCACTGGAGCATGGCTTCCTGTGCACCCAGATGAGGGGCTGTGCAGCTGGCCTCTGAAGCCCTGGCATCAATGGCAGGCAGCTGATCCAGGAGCATGCCATGCTTGCAGCCAGTTTTCCTGATCCTTCTGTCAGATGCCGTACAGGTAAATACTGTGCCCACCAGTACTGGAAAAACAGCATGGAACACATCAAGGCTGAACCAGTCGTGGTGGGACAGGATGAAGAGAAATGCTGCCGCAGCCCAGACATGCTATGCAACCCTTGCCTAGTCCAGGGATCGAAAACCCGCTTCAGCAGAAACATATTCAGACAGGGACATTGTCACTGCTTTGAGACCAAATGGATTTCTCTTTGTTCATACATATTCTTGCCTTGATGGCTTCCATATTAGTACACTTTAGTTTTTCTGCTTTAATTTTTAATTTGTGTTTGAGAAAGATGGCATTTTGTGGGCATTTTATATCTGATCAGGCTGATACACTAAGGGCAACCTCAAAAGAAGTGAGTAACATGAGTATTGGAAGAGAGAATGTAAACACATTCAAATTAATTTACCTGTCTGTTACTCTGATGCGTTTTTGGGGTTTTTTTGGGGTTTTTTTGTTTGTTTTTTTTTTTCCCCCCAAGTACTTCTAAATGACACCTTCCAGTGTGGAGCAGATGGCGAGGTTTCCCTTGGAGGTGTCTTGGGAAGCAGCTTGGACAAAGAAAGCCCATTTCTGACATCCAGAGGCCCCCCTGGCTGACCTGGTGAGTGGCTGCCCAGGACGTTTTAGGGTAGTGGGAGGTACCGTGTACTTTCTCCTTTTCTCCACTCTGGGAACACGTGTGTGATCCACAGCATGCGTGAGAGAGAGAATTCTTGCAACTGCAGCCCTCAGTGTCTAAACCAGGGTGCAGGGCCCCTCAGGCATGTGAAATAAGGGGCAATCCTCTAACAAATAATTGCATAGGTGGGGACTGGAGGCACAGAGAGGCTGTGACAATTGACTGTGACCAGGCAGCTCCTGCCCCAAGAAGGAGCAAAAGGTAAGTTTTCACAGTGCTGGCCTATGCCTTCATGTGTCTGCTGCCAGGGATGGTGGCAAGGTTTGTCTGCTGCATTGTAGGGCTTCGTGTTGGACTCAGCACCCGCAGGGCTGGACACAACCCCCATTGGAACGATTGTCTGCCACAGCATAGCTGAAGGATGTGGGTGGCACTGAGGGAAGGACTGCAGCCCCATGAGCTGCCCTGCTTTTGGGGTACATGTCTGTGCCTGAGTGCCAGTCCTGGGCATTTCAGCTCATGGCATGGACTCTCCCATGTGCCCCCCACCCCAAAGAAATCAAGAGATGCTCTTGAAATATGAGGTGTCATCAAGAATCTTTAGTGTCTTTATATTTGCCTTCTGATCTTGGCGCCTTTGAAGCCTGCACATCCAAGCTGTTCCCAGCTGCCAAGGCCAGAGCAGCATTTGGAAAGCGCAGCTGTCAATAAAACCATTTCCACGCTGCACCCAGTCCCCCGGTGTGTTTTGCAAATGATGTAAAGCCACGATGATGGGCACGGGAGCTCTCCTCTCTCCTTCCTGCCCGGAGTTTCAGCTGGCAGGAGCGGCAGTGGCAGAAGTGCCCAGAGGATGGGAAGTGGCATTATTGGCGGCTTTCAGAGAGCTGGCTTCTGTGGAGCGGATTTGTTTGCAGCCAGCGCGTGGTCCCAGCGGCACGATATGGGCCTTCCTCAATTAGACTTCTTGACTGATGGCCAGTTTAATGAGCCCATGTACAGAGGGTCATTCAACATGGCAATTATACCTATAAATCTATTTGCAGCAGGGCTTGAATAACGTTTTGCACACAGTTCTCCATAAAATGACTGTCTGATTAATTAACATTAATTTATCCACTGTGTGTAACCAGATGCAGTCTGTATGAAAGCCTCTGCTCTGATGTGCAGGGCGCTGTGTGAACTGGGAGGATTTGGGGATGGGAATGGCTCTGATGTTGTTTAAAGACTCTCTTTTAGATTTTTTTCCCCCCTCTTTCTTCCTCTCTCCCTCTCTCTCTGGTCCCAGTTGATTAACATTCCAGGGCAGCATCATATAACAGGGGGCAAAATTCAATTAATTGAATATGAAATATTTATAACCCTACTCTATGTGTCTATCAGAGAAGGGTCCTTAATAGATCTTCTCATTAGCATGGACTGGTGACTCACTTCTCTGCTTTCACAGTCATTTGGAATTAAAATCCAATTAATCTAATGTCCCTGTGAATATTATTAAACTATTTGAAAAACTGCATAGAAGAGATATGAGGCAGGGGGTGAGGGGCTAGGAGAAGAAGAGGGAATATGTCTTGAGCTCATGAAGATTCATTTCTTCTCTGTTAAACACGTAGTCTGGAAAGACTAATTCCCTGTTTTCTGGAAAGTGGATAGCTAATTCTTAATATCAAAAGCCTGAGAATAGAAAAAATCTTGCTTTCTACAAGCAGAACTGTGTCATCTTTGAAGAGGCAAAAATATATCCTTACATCCTCCTGCCTTTCAGGTTGCTCAACTTCTTGGGTGCCTGAAGCAATGGACGGATTTACACAAGGTATTTAGACACCACAAGATAATACTGGGGCTTGTGCCTAGCTCTTCAGCAGTGCTCAGCTGCAGGGTTGTCTCTGTGGTCAGAGACCCCCAGTTGCCTGCCCTGAGGACCAGCAGAGCACTGTGTGTCCTTCCTGACCCTTGGAGAGAATTTTCCTTCCTGTGGGGAGCGTGGGGAGAGGCAGGGTGACACCATTCCGTCATGGAGTGAAAACAGTCAGGGCACGTAGACTCCTGGGCTGGGAGGCACTCCTGGACTGCCTCGCACGGATGTAGCCTAGAGGACTATTTAATTGTTAAATATCTCTCTCTCTTCAGTGGATAGGGCACTGACCTGAAACTCAGTGAGGAGGGATGTTAACTGTGAATTTCACATGTGAACCTTGAGCAGGAGGCAAGTTTCTAAATTGAATATTCCCCTAATGGGAATGACTTGAGGACAAAATCCTTTAATGGCTCAAAGGAATTCAGAGACTGCTGCAAGGAAGTGCAAGTCAGGAGATAAATATTTCTGAGCTGGAAGAATATTCTGGATATTGAGATTAAAAAAAAAGGTGCCTTCTCTATTTTAAAAATAACAAAATAAAGGATCTAGCCACAAATTTTGTTCTGGTTTTGTTTGCTTGCTTTTGGTTTAGGGAAAAGTGGCCTATTTCTTTTAACATTACCCCCCCCATTTTTTTTTTCCGTGCTCTGTTAGAAGCTTAGTCCAAACATTACCACAGAACATATTTACAAATTAGGATACAACTATTATACATCTGAATGTCTTTATGAAGCCTTATAAAGCCAGACTGTAGAGAGACCAAACATATTTCCCCTGTCACAGAGATACAAACCATGCCAATCTCATTTACTCTGGACTTAATGCAGCAAATAAATAATACCTATGTGTTCTTAATTCACTGAGGGAAATTTATACCTAACCTGCCCCTTTGCCCATTGTTGTAAACCTAAAGGTCACCTAGCTGTGCTTAAATTTCTTAATGTACTGGTAGTGAAAATCTCATAAGCAGTTTGATTTGGTGCTCATCTGCACCGAGGAGCTGAAGACAGACCTGGCAGAAATATATTCCTATCCACAGTAAACCTGAAAAAGACACCTCTTAATTCAAGCCACAGCTTTCCAGAGGGCAGAAAGCAAGAACTGAAATCTTAACCCTCTTCACTCTGGAGAAACCACAGCACCTGAAATGTGGTGGCACCTCACAGGACGAATCACTCAGAGTGCACTGTTGGTCTGCTGAAAGCTGGTGCCTCGGCCAAATCTGCTGGTTGGCCTTGGTGGCATTACATACATGTTTTGTATGCCTTTCTTTCAATCCTTATTCATTTATTGCTACTGACTTGCCATGATGGATATAGAGAAGTGACCGAATCTGAACTACGGCTTAAAATGTTATTATCTAAGGCTCTAATTTGGTTTGCTTTTGATATTAGAAGAGATTGATTATGGCAAAACCCTGGAGCACAATCAAATTAAGAGAAGGAACAAGTTTTTCTTTTCTGTAACTGTGTTTTTTCTGCAGCTGGTCACTGGATGTTGTCCCCAGTTTATTCTTTTTGCCTCTTCCATCCTAGCCAGAGATAAACATGGTAGCTCTTCTCAGTGACTTCCTTCTCCCTTGTTCTGTTGTTTATGGTCTCTGTCCTAGCTTAAAATCCAAGCTCCAGTGGTCAGGGACAAATGGTGTTGATTACCCCTTTCCCTGGGAGCTTTGCAGCAGGAAAATAGAGAGAAAGGCAACATAAAGTGCACTTGTTCTGCGCCGTGAAGATTGCACTCCCGCTTTGTGCTGGTATAAAATGACTGCTGCTGATGAAGGGCAGTGGAAAATCAAATCTCTGGGTCTTTTTTTTCAATCTTTTGTGGCTCCCCTGCACACTTCAGGCGCTGTATTAATCATTATAATTTCTTCCACATTGCCACTTTGTCTGTGAACTTCCTTTGAGCAGGGTTTCCTGTTTTGTGCTCTCTTCCAGCAGGCTCCAGCTTTTCTGGAAGTGGCTGCCTGAGTTCTTTCCCAGAGAGAGGGTATGCCAGCCACTGCATCAATCCACTTTTGTTTTCATTATGCCAGCTTCCTGCAAAGTTTTCAAATTAATTTTACTGCCTTCCTCAATTTTAAGGCCTATAAAAAGAACTTGGTTCTGCTTACCTTGGTGAACTGGGACCTGTTCAGGAATCTGGAGGATGCTTTTGCCTTGGTGCCAGGGGTAGCTCTTTCCCCTGCCTGCATTCAGTGGGTTCCTGGCATTATCAGTCCGAGACCATCCTGACCCTTTCCCAGCTTCCATCCTGGGTCGGAGGATGGAGCTATGCCTCGGATGTCACAGCTCTGCCCCACGCTGTGCTGGGACAGGCAATCCCAGCAGGGCAGTCCCGAGCCTCACACCCGTGTCTCCATGCTCAACTGGCTCATTCCAAAAAAGGCCAGCTGAAGCTGTTGGGTAGCTGGTGAGGCTGAGGTGACAAGTGATTTGATTTTCCTATGCAAAGTTAAAAAAAAATAAAAATTAATAAAAGGTTAGGTCTGTGTCTGGACTGCAAGTCGAAAGGGTGCAGTTAGTGGTGGACTTATTTACTTCCATTGGCTTTAAACTCTCTGGCTCTGTGGCAACACGGACCTTGGCACGGGCTCAGAGCTGGCAGAAGTGGGGAGGGATGAGGACACCCTTGTACCTGTGACAGCTGCATGTCTTGCACTCAAAGCCAGGGGTCTGTGATTGTGGCTGCTTGTGGATCTGTGGACAGCTGCCAAGTCCTCCATGACGAAAAGGCAAACCTGATATTAGCCTTACATTTGTGATTTAGACATCTTCACCATCAGTGGAAAAATGTTTAGTGGCCTACAGATCAGAAAAATAAAAGCTCACCCAGGGGTAGGATGCCTGGTTGCACTGGATAACACCTATTCTGCTTTTCTCTTAGCTCTCTGCTAAGTGTTCTTGAAACAGCTCCCCTTTCTGATAAAAGAAAGGATGTGTTTGTGGTAAAAGGGTCTGGAAAACGTTTGGTTTACTTGCGAGGGGTTGGTAAGTCGGTGATTCCCTCTCTCTTTCTAAGACTTATCTCTAAGATTTAGGGGGCCAAAGCAGACTGCAGAGAAATAACCATCCTGTGCCCCTGGAGTCACAGATCTCTGCCACTGGAGAGTGGTTGAGAGCTGCAATAGATCACAATGGAGCCAAACAAGATTAAGTCACTTTGCACCAGAGGGAGGTCACACAGAAGCAGCATAACAGAGGCTGGGGGATCCTCTGGAGTTGAGGCTGTCCAGGCTCCTGCTGCATGGGGCTGACAAAGGGACAGGAGTGGAGGAAAAGGGCAAAATATTGGTGAAAGGCTCCCACAGCATTCTTTCTGTGTCTAGTTCTCTATTGCTCCCACCAGAAAAAGACCCTGCCACTGAAGTCAGGAGAGTGGCACTGCCAGAGTGCTGTGTGGAAGAGACCAGAAAAGAGACTCATGCCGTTCCTCTGCTCTCAAGAACCTTTTGGGTGTTTAAATAACAGGAAGGGAAGAAACTTCTAAAGGCTTTTTATTCACAACAAAGCAAAAAATCTGCCAGTTTTTCAATTGGCTGAAGCCTCAGGGTCTCCACTCAGACATTACCTGGTTTCCCCAGTCAGATGGTGAAAGAAGCATCTCTACCAGTGCCCACCTGCCCACCTGGTGCTCCAGATAAGGCTGAGACCTGGATGGCTGAGAGACAGCCTACTTATTGTGCTTTTCCCCTTCCCAACATCAGACTGCAAATGAAAATACCTTCTCAGCCCTGGTATTACTGCCTGTGTGGATGGCACCTTCAGCGTGTGCTATTCATTGCTGTAATAGCTGCACCTGTGTATGGCCGGTGCTGCAGCAGCTGCGGGCCCTAATTGCAAAACATTATTTTCTGTTTCCTGTTGTTGTTGCCATAAAGGTCCATTTATAAAGACTGCAGACCTCTCTCTTTCGGCAGGACTCCCTGTTAGACTCCTCTATGCTGCAGTCCTTCAAAGAGCACTGCCTCACATGGCTCGTGCCTGGCAGCCTCCACGTGCGTGTCCAGTGGTGTCCAGAGCAGACGGTGCTGTGTAGTCAGCTGAGGGGCCAGGCTGAGCCCCTAATCACCACCACTCTGGGCAGTGGGCTTTTATGTGGGTTAGCACAGAGGCTCTGGGATGATTAATTCATTCGTTCCTGGAATATTCTGCCCTTGGGTGCCTGCATTACTGTGAATCAATTTAGTACTTTTGGGCCTGGATTAATGCAAGTGCTGATGGAGCATGCACAGGAGGAAGGAGGGGGGTAGAGCGGGGAAAGCAGGGGGATACCCAGGACACAGCCAGCAACTCTTAAAAATGAAAAATACAGAGACGGAGTGTTTTAAGAACAAAATTTGTTCATTTGTTTTTCAGTCCTCTCAGCTATCACGCTAAATTCAGTTCACTGAGAGGCAACAAGCTAGTCAGTGTTTCAGGTTGTGCCTTATAAATCAACGCTGTAGTAAGGAATTTGAAATGTATATTGAGGCTGGCTGTTCTCTTACCTCCTGCTGTAATGAATTCATGTCTGCAGACAACAGACACAATTATTATGGAAATTGCACACACACGCACGCTCACACGCACACACACAAACACTCAGAGGAAAAGGTTTTTTTTCAGAGCTCTTGCTTTAGTGCTCATACTCCAGGCCTCCTGTACCTGACTGGGCTGTCACAACTGGTGCCAGGATTTTGCCCACCTTGCCAGGCAGCCGCTGGAGGACATCACCCATGGTCTGCCCCGAGCAGCGGGCTCTGCTTCCAGGGGTACAACCGCTCCCAGCCCGCTGCCCTAAGACAGATGCACCAAAGCCGTGTGTACATATTTAGGCTGCAAAATGGCTCAGCAGTGCAGTGGGGAGCGGGGGAAATGACCACACGTCCATCCACCGGTCGCTATGAGGAAGCCGACCATAATTAAATTAAGGAAATAAACCCAAATCCTGGTAAGTGTACAAGTGTGATATTGTGGTCAAGGGAATCAAACAGTGACTGAACAGGACTGATGCGATGAAAAGTTGACCCTTCCTGGACCTCATTTTGAAAGCTGGAAGGCGACTTTGAAAGCTGGGAAAGGACATTGTACAAAAGCACGTAGTGATCGGACAAGGGGCAGTGGCTTTAAACAAGCAAAATAGGTTTCTATTAGCTGTTATGAAGAAATTCTTGACTGAGGGAGTGGCGATGGACAGGCAGGGGTTGCCCAGAGAAGCTGTGGATGCCCCGTCCCTGGAAGCGTTCGAGGCCAGGTTGGATGCGCGGGGCAGGGCGGGGGCCGCAGTGCCCGCTGTGCCCGGCAGGGGGCAGTGCTCCCCCAAGAATTCGGCAGCTGATGCTTGGAGCCCAAAGCCAGCGGTTTCCTGACAGAGATGGCTGCAAAACCAAAGGAAAACCAGGGCAGAGGGCTGGGATCTTTTCTCCTTTCTTTCCTGCTTTTTTTTTTTTTTTCCCCCCCACAGGGAAACGTAGAAGTATTTCTCTCTCTTCTGTGTTTAAAATAAACCCTGAAAGTTTCCTTTCTGTGCCTAAAAGCGATCAGACCTCCAGCTCACTAGCAGGTTAGGGATGAGAAGGTATTCTTAGTATTACCAACCACTAATGCTGCTATATTTTCTATCAGTGAAAGGGCACCAATGGCTACAATCCTGCAGCTTGCACATAAATGGATTTAGTTCTCCTTCACCTGAGGCAAATGCATTTCTTTCTCCTTCAGCTTCAAGTTATGCAGCTCTTTGTAAAACCTCAGGTTGTGTTTTGTTTGATTTTTCCTTCTTTTGCATGTGGTTTTTTTTCATATTTTATTTCAAAGAATCACAGAATTTTTAGTGTTGGAAGGGACCTTAAAGACCATCTCCTTCCAACCCCTCTGCTATGGACAGAGAAACCTTCCACTAAACCAGGTTGCTGAGAGCCCCATCCAACCTGGCCTTGAACTCTTCTGGGGATGGGGTCCACCTCTTCCTGTACCTCACCATGCTCTGAGTAAAGAATTTCGTGCTAATATCTAACCTAAATGTCTCCTTGTTTAATTTAAAACTGTTCTCCCTTTTCCTATCACTACTTGTCCATCACACCGTGACGGACTCTTCCTCCCTTACTTTATATTCGTGTCCCAAAGATTAAGGCCAGGGCAGGAATACAGTGCAGGCATTTCAATAATGCAGGGAAAAAAAGAAAGAAAAATCGTGCAGATGATGATACATCTGAGTGCTGCAAACAAATCCTCCTTGAATGCCACAGCTCCATGAGAGTCACTGTAGTAGAAGTTAGAAAACATCAGTGTATCGAAGGAATTTTTTTAGGGTAGTTTACATGAGAGCTTCCTCAATTCAAGCTTCTTTTGGGCTGCATGCATACCTGAAGGATGTTCTGGAAGTGCAGGTGAGGTACAGAAGGGGCTGGATGGTGGCATGGTGAAAAGGGTACTTTGTAATGTTATGTGTGTTCCATAGCTGCCTGTATTTCTGACCTGAAAATGCTAGGGAGGGGCATTTGCAAATGTTTGCTTTTCTTTCGGGTCCTTTGAAAATGGCACTCAAAGTCCATTCTAGACATTTTCCTGAGGAGGCCAAACATCTGTGAGGGACGAGGCTGAGGGTTCATGGCCAACTAACTTCTGTGTAGTGAGTGCATTGCTTTTCCATCTCCTGTTCATTCAGTGAGTGTGGCAGCAGCAGGGTGGGGAGTCCCAGAAAAGAACAGAAAACCCTCTATACATGAAGCCAGCACTGCAGCAGGGGCAACTTCCCTCACGTGCACTGCTCTCCTCTGAAGGCACCTCACACCTGCATGCCGGATTTTCATTTGGCCCATCCCTTGGGATGCCTGGACACAGCTTTGAGCCTGCCAGCGTCGGTGTTAGCTGAAGTGTCTCAAGCACGAGACCAAGGCCATGAATTGCTTCCAAAGAGGCTGTTGAGTGACCATTACTGATTGTAAGTAGCTTGCCAGGCTGAAACTGTTACAGTGCACAGATGCAATGAATGGTAGGTTCCCACATTGTCTTGTTCATCCCTATGTCCCTTGGCTTTTTCCTGGCTTGCTTGCTCTGGAAGAAATAGTTTTACAAAACAACTGGACAATGCTGATAAATCTTTCCTGTGGTGGGGAACAGCTTCATCTGGATTTTAAAAACCATACTGAGCCTTTCAATGTTCTCATCTTTCTGCTCACATTTTTCTGTGTGCTGGGTAATTCAGTTAGGGGGAAGCACAAAGAGAGAATCCTATATACCTATTTTTTAAAAAATTAATTCCTAATTAAGAAATTAATTTCAAGGCAGAGCAAAGCAATGGGTGTACTGGCTTTACCAGTGAGTTGTGCGACTGCAACTTTTTTGTGCCTTTATTTCAGAGAGGAAATCCTAAAAGATGGTTGAGGTGTACAAGGTTTGATTACGATACAGCAGTTCCTACCTCCACTTCTCTGGCTAAAACCAGCTGAGGGCTGCTTGGATGGCTGTTACCATCTGTCAGTTGTGAAATGATTTGATAGTTTCGAGTTGTGTTTCTATGGAATGAGTTTCTATTCAACAAGAAAACACCAGTGAAACAGGCGCTTTTGCTAATCGTTAGAGGGGCCAGAGATGAATAGATGATGGAAACTGCATTTCTTTCTCATCTTGCTCTTGTCAACACGGCGTGAAAAATAGAACAGGCCTCAACTCGGGAAAACAGCTTCATCAAATTTTGAACTTCTAAAGTTATTTTCATTGTGTGGGGACCAGAAAGGATTTTTTTATTTCTTGTGAAATAGGCCATAGTATCCTTTAATGAAATTTGTTGCAGGATAACTCTTGAGATATTTAATTTACTGAAAACACTCCTTTTTTTTGTCAGAGAGCAAAACCACTCAGCAGTAACTTCGGTGCTAATTTTCTTAAAATGATGGCAAATTTTTGCCAAAAGGATGGAAGATCCTGAAAAATGTCTTTTTTTTTCTCGACTAAAATGTATTCAGTGTGAAATTTTTCATTGTTCCTGGGTGAAAAATTTGTCCTAGACATTATTCATTGATCATTCGAAGCTATGTTTGCGTGGTCTTTTATTCGTAATAATTAGTACCAACATTGGAAATCAGATCTTTAGCTGAAGTTCATTTGAACTCCCTGCAGTTGTCTGTCTTTGAATATTTTTACAGATTTTGAAGTATTTACACCTTTCTTTCTTTCACTTTTTTTTTTTCATTAGATCCAAGCCAGCAGACTTGAGGGAGGATTAGGATCCTGTTGTGAGCAGCATTGCACAAGAGTGTAGCACGAGCCAGTTGCTGCCCTAAAGAGTTTTATAAACAGCGCGATGAAGGCAGATGATATTTGGGAGTGGAAGCAGGCAAATGGAGACAGAGCAACTTGTCCAAGGTCAAGGCTGGGATGAAATCCAGATTTCCAGTGTCCTTGTCCAGGGCCTGAGTCATGACTGGCTCAAGCTTTTCCACCCTGACCTCTTCTTCAGTCTTTTGGGAGCACTTTTCCACCAGCCTTCTCTCCAGTTTGGCAACACCTTTTGGGGACCCCCGTCCTTGTGGTCAGACCTGAAAGGAGAAGTCAGATGTCAGGAGAGGTGGGTCAGCTGAGCCCTGGGCTCCAAGCCTATGGCCAGCAGTTGCTGGGGCCATGTGTTTTGAGGGGATAGAGGAGAATCCCACAGCAGGCAGTTATGAAATGGCTCACCCCTGGGAAAGTTTCCTTTGAACTGCTGTCAATTAAAGGGTGACTTATGGCCTCAAGCACTAGTTGATTTTTTCTTAATATTTACTATTTACATTCTAGATGTTCTTGTTACCCAGACTTGTTCGTGCTTGGTCTGCCTAATTTAAGCTAAACCAGCTCCTCAGGGCAGAGTTCTGGTCTTCTTCTGTTTGCTAATTGCCATGTCCCCCTTAAAATCATGCAGATCCTAATAAATAAAATAGCAATGCTGGGTCCTTCTGGTTTTAGCTAGTAATTCCCAATCTTTCCTCCTCTTTTTGGTGTTGGTTAGGCATACTCCTTGTGTTGAAATCATCTTTTTTCCACATTTGAAAACAAAAGAAAATTGTATTTAAGTGAACAAAATCACATCCAAGGAGATGAGGGCCATATTTGGGATGTCTGTATCTTTGTTTCTGTGACCTTTTCAGTTTGGACACCTGGTTCACCAAAAATTCCTCAGCGGTGAAACTCAGTATCAAGAGTCAGACCTTCAGGCGGGATAAAACCGGCTGCTTCCTCGAAGGAGAGGGGAATTGAGGGCATGGCACCTTTGAAGCTGCTCCAGGGCCACCTGCCAGACAAGACTCATTTTGGGATGGCTTGTGGGGTGGAATGAGTTCCTTAGGGAAGAGCTCCAGAGAAGCCACAGCCATCCTTGTGCCCACTCCTGGTGCAGCAGCCAGACTGGCTGAAAGCAGTGCGTGGTGGGAGAGGTGGATAACTCAGCTCCTCCCTAGATGAGGGAAAGAAGATGTAGCTCTTACAGGGTCTTTTCAAAGCGGTAGTTTTGGATGACTTGGATACTACCTGCCCCGGAGCCTGCACATGCTGAGTAGGTATGTGTTCTGGAAGGGCAATCAGCTGCCACTGTTTTGGGAAAGGAAGGATTACCACCTCACTTGTGACACCTGTGAACCTGACTCAAGGTGTATTTAGTTTGTGAAGGTTTTTGCAACTTTATCATAACCCTTTGGATTATACACCTCCACCACAATATTGTGAATGGCTTCTCCCCGGAGCATAGCAAAGAAAAAAGGTTTTTCAGGGCAAAATGGTTTCTTTGATGTAGTATCTTGAGTTTACATTTCACTGTGCTTGTCTAAATGTTGCTAACGCAACTGTGAAGCAGTTGAGGAAACCACATTGCAGCTACATAAGTGTTGTGATGTAAAAAACCAAACCTGCCACCTAACTCCAACTCTCCCTGGTTCAGCCTGAGAAAAATGAAGATAAACAAAATCTCATGTGAATTCTGGCCCAACCCCTGTCTGCAGGTCTGGCTTAGACTGAAGATGACTCACTTGCTGTGACACGATGGTGAAAATGAACATCTGGATTGAGTTTCTAGCATGCAAAAAGCCACACTGTGCATGCTGCAGTCCTGCATGCTGAAGTGGGATCAAACACTGATTGTTATAACAAATGGATTGCTAGAGCTCTTATCCTGCACCCCTTTCCCTCTCCTACAGCCCCACAGCCCAAGCTGGGAAAGGGCCACGCAGAGGACCTTCTACTCCAATTCATGGTAGCCTGTATCCTCAGAGAAAAGCACGCACACTGCCTGCCTGCTTGGGAGCAGTGCTCAGATGCAAGCCTTCACCACAGATGGCTGAGACTGAGTTTTCAGTTCACTGGGTCTGTTATTTCTACCCTGTTTGAACCAGAAATATGTTTGTTTAAATATTTTCTCTGAAATTTCACTTTTGGAAATTTGCCTTGTATCATTTCAGAAGTAGATCACTTGGTCATTTATTTAATTTGGAGGCTAATTATTACAATTTTATGGTGTTCCTTGACGCCAATTATCAGAACTATCCTGATAGGAAATACAAATAGTAGAACCCCCAAAATAAACCACCTAAAACTATTTTGACATTAGATTCTCAAATACCATTTCAATACTCAAAAATCTGACCTCATAATGCCAATATGTTCTGGATTGAAAGCACCTAACTAATTTTTATTTCATTCATTATTTCTTTTTAATGAGACTTTTATTGAGATCATTGCTAAAAAGATTAAATTGGGTAAAGGCTTCAGTTTTGCATAAGAATTTCACTCTTAAATTCTGTTGCCACTACCCTGCATCTGCAGCAGAGACATTTATGTAAGCTAAATGTTTCCATTGATTCTGGATGAGAGGCTTTTGCCTGGGTCTTAGAGAAATGTCAAATGAAACATCCCGTTAAGAGTTTGATTTAATGCCACAGCGAATTTATCTTAATGTATCTTTATTTTCTCAGACCTATCTGGCCTCCAGCTCTTTTCATTAGGGTTAAATATTCAGAAACTAAGTCACTGCCTACTTACATGTCATACCTGACTGAGCCAAGCCAAGAGGGATTTATGATGTCAATATTAAATATGATATGAAATATTAACATGTAAATATGGTGATGGAGAGTACCGAGAGAGCTTCTGCTGTATTTCTGTGTAGCTTTCATCGCTCCTTCTGAGGGCAAAGAGCTGGAGGAGAGATCAGAAGAAGACAAGGTTAGGAGATAGGGCAGCAAGGCTCTAGGTTTAATGTCGGATGTGGCAAATCTCGAGGTCATTTTAATTTCCGATGGCGGTGAGCTCGGCACGGCACAAACGGCGGGTGTGTGGGAGAGCGGGCAGGCGCTGCTGCCAGGAGGAGGTGCCAGATGGATGGCTGGTGGGAGAGGTGGGCTCCCAGGTGAGCCTGGCGGGGCCGCGCAGCCGCAGCAGGCAGCTGAAACCTCCTCTCTCCGGCTGCACCGAGGGGCCTGCGTCCCACTAGCGGGATGGCGCGGAGGGTTCTTCCCAGGGACCTGCTTTGCTGAGCAGTTGTGCTGCTCTGCTTTGCACCACTGCATAGCTGGTGGGTTGTTTTTTTTTTTTT
>WEKY01021055.1:0-12905 GCA_013390045.1 Picathartes gymnocephalus | reverse complement strand
TCTTCTCCTTTTTTCTTCTTTCTTTTTTCTTCTTTCTTTTTTCAATGTTTCTTGGTCAGTGTCTCTGTCCTTTCCCCTCTAGAACAATAGCAGTCAAATATTGCAGTCAGCTCTCAATATGAGCTTGAAGGACACATGAGACCTCAAGAATGCCCTTGCAAGGAACTTTTCAGTGGCATCCCATAGCATGAGCTAAGGGAGGTAACCTGTTTAACTCCCTTTTGTTTGGCCAGTCCTTTCTGGAAATACACTGTTTCTTGTCTTTCCTTCCCTGGCTCTCCAGTAAACAGCACTGGCCTGAAACAATTGCAATTATTTATTTGATTTCATTTATGCTGTGCACAATCTTAGATTTCATTAGCTACAGTTAAAAAAAACCAAATCAAACCTCACATTCCCTACTGAATTATACTGCCATGACAACAATGAAAGTAAAAGTGTCCTCATCAAAACCTACCCTTCCCAGACCACCCCAATATTTTAAACTAAACTTTAACAAAAGAGACAAGTTTTGCAATGTGCCCTGAAGGTTTGCCACACAATAAAGCAAATTCAAGAGTGTGGGCCTTCTTCTGCTGAGAAAAAAACCCAAAAAAACCAAAGCCATTTCCAAATGTGCTGTTCCAAGGACTTCCAGTTCAAAGACAGCAACTTATCTCCATGGTGGACCTAATGTTGGTAGGCAGAGGTAGTTTCTGTGGGACGAGCAGGTTCAAATCACAAGGAGATTTAGAAACTAAGGCCTGAATTGCACCTGGAAATGAACTGAAAATTGGCGCAGCCTGTGTGCCATCTGCGCTCTATGGTTTGTGTCTGAAATGTGGATATGCAAGCAGGCAGCTGCACACTGCAATTAGCTGAAGTTTCTGAGTGGTCCTCAGACGTAGAGCTGAGCAGACCACATGGCAGCGATCCAGTCTGGAGATGAGAAAAGCACAGACAATGGCGACAGAGTCCAACAGGACAAGAGGTTGAAATCTCCTCACCAAGCAGATAGGACAAGGGGAAATAAACACTCATAGCTCCTGCTGCCACTGGAACATTCAAAAGCATCTGGAAATCCAGGAGGCCTTCTCCAGCCGGGCAACAAAGGGCAAGGCTTCCCTCCATCCAGATGGCGAGCATCACTTTTGCCATCTCCCCCAATTATTTCCTGCCACCATTATCGTTTTGATTTCATGTGCAGTCAGCTCTTGTCTTCCAAAACCTGGATTTAGATTGAGCCTGAGAAAGCCAAATGTCTGCAAAACCTGAAGTCCCATGAAATAGGAGTCACAGTTGCTGAACAACATGAGCATTTTCATGGCATTTTCTTCCAGCACTGTGATGGTCCCTTTGTGAGCACCATAAGCCATCTGCAAAAAAAAGCAATGAAATAACCCTCTAATAACATCAAAATATGTGTAATTTTTTTATTCACATGGCACAACCTCTTGACCATAAACTAGATGGGTGCAGACTATTAATGCTGTGAAGTTTCCTGTTTGGGAAACTCTAGTCTCTGTCTAGACTTTGTCTCAAAGGTGGTAGTCTCCTTGCTGCAGTGAACAAAATCCACTTGAGGCCTGCTGGGACTATCACACCCAGGATTCAGTTTTGGTCCAAGTTATAGAAGTGAGGAAGACTGCAGCAACTTTTCCAAAGGAATTTTTGGGAGGAAAATAGTGGCTCAAAGGGGGAAGTTGAGGTTGGAGCCTTACTGTTGGCCAAGAATTGCACTGAGAGCCGAAGTATACTGTATTATGAGAGACTGATACATGGAAGGGATGCCAAACAGATGGATTACATTACAAGGTGACAACTGTATTAGCAGGGAAAACAGTGCATTCAATCCGCCCTACCTTGCTCAGATTTTAGGCTGATGTAACTCCTTTGAAGTGACTTCCCCCTGCTGAGGTATCCTGGAGCAGTGCATTGCCCTGGAGCTGTGTGATGGCACGGCCAGTGTTGCTTCTTGAGGGACAGAGAGCAATTGTGCTGCTGGGGTGAATAAATAAAATCCCTGCACCTCAGAGTTTTGACAACTATGCAACCTGATGGCAGCCACTCATAGCTAAAAGGAGTTTCATAAATAAAACAATGAACACGGGGAAACTCAGACGAACTCACACGGGGAGCTGACTCCAGTTTTTGGAGAATGATTCTATGTCATGAACAGTAATATAGAAATGCACCTTATTATATCACCTAGATGTGAAAGGTTTGGTGTAAAGTCAGATTTGCTCACTGTGTTAACTGAAACGGAGAGTATATTCCTTTTTGTTCAGGAAACACTGAATACCCAGCCCAGTGTGGAATGCTCTGCCTGATTTTGTTCTGACACACCCAACATCCTGAGGACTGGCAGCTAATTTCAAATAGGATGGCTTTGATTGTTACTGGTGTGTGAGACAGAATGGCAGCACAGGCTGAGGCTGTTGCTGACAGTTAAAATAATGATCTTTTTTACTAAAATAATGATCTTTCTTACTAAAGTACTGTGCACATCTTGAGAGAGATCCAGAAGGCAGCTTGTGTACTCCCTTTTCTAATACAATGGCAGGGGAGACTCACACTTGAGATTTCTGCTCACTTGATACCAGTTTTGATTTTGTCCAGCTTTGACTTTGTTCCTTGCACAAACTGCAAGGTTTGGTTCAGACCTGGTAGTTCATATTTATGCCTAGGAGAAGACTGATGTAATTTGTCAGTGTAATTTTCTGCATAATGAATTTGGTAGTCTTGATTTTAAAATTTTCTTTTTGAGTTCTGTGACCTTCTGAAACTTTGGGACCATGCTGTTTAGCTGGTCACCCACCTACCCAGATATCCCAAGCTTTCTATGCCTTGTTGTGTGGACCATGCCAGTTAGTCTTGAGGGGTCTCTCCCACTTACATGTCTTCCCATGCTGCATTGAAATCAGTTACAAATCTTACTTTTCAAGGCCTGATTCCCAAGTTAGAGCACCACTGGTTCACCACCATCTCCTGTGTACTCATGAAATATCTGCTTCTACCTGCACTCAAGCAATTTTCTGGTGTCTATTACTCATTTGCTAAATTTTCAAAAAAGGGCCTCTGTGTTTTCTTCCCTGTTGCATTGTTAAAGCTTAAAACAAGTGTCTCTCTGTATTCTTTCCTGCTGCATTTGAGCTCAAGATCCATCCCCTGCAGCCAAATCCAAACTTGCCTTATTATTGCTGTCCAACCCCCCTTCAAACTGTCCTTTATAATGGTGTCTATAAAAGACTGAACAACTGCTTGTGGGTGTGCTGGAGTGACTGCCTGCCCAGCTGACTATTATTTTCCTGTTATTCCCTTGTATTTCCTTCTTGTCTGCATTTGCCTGACATCTTCTTTCTCCCATTAGGCCTCATTTCTTCGTATTTTAGACCACTTTCTTGTGTTGTGCTTGTACAGCGCATGCCACAGTGTGAGCCTTGCCTGTGTCTAGGGATCTTGGACTTGGTGGTGGTTTACATCGGGTGGAGATGTGCTGCTGGGAGAGACGAAGATCCCTGTGTTGCCTCTGCTAGCCCTGGTTAGAGTGGGACACACGTTCCTCAATCCCCTGGCATGGCTCTGCAGCCTCCTGGCAGCCTCTGTGGATCCAGCCCTGGGAACTTGGGAGAGGGAGAAAGGGAGAGGGAAAAGGAAAGGAAGAGGGAGAGGGAGAGGGGAAGAAGAGAAGAGAGAAGAGAAGAGAAGAGGAGAGAAGAGAAGAGAAGAGAAGAGAAGAGAAGAGAAGAGAAGAGAAGAGAAGAGAAGAGAAGAGAAGAGAAGAGAAGAGAAGAGAAGAGAAGAGAAGAGAAGAGAAGAGAAGAGAAGAGAAGAGAAGAGAAGAGAAGAGAAGAGAAGAGAAGAGAAGAGAAGAGAAGAGAAGAGAAGAGAAGAGAAGAGAAGAGAAGAGAAGAGAAGAGAAGAGAAGAGAAGAGAAGAGAAGAGAAGAGAAGAGAAGAGAAGAGAAGAGAAGAGAAGAGAAGAGAAGAGAAGAGAAGAGAAGAGAAGAGAAGAGAAGAGAAGAGAAGAGAAGAGAAGAGAAGAGAAGAGAAGAGAAGAGAAGAGAAGAGAAGAGAAGAGAAGAGAAGAGAAGAGAAGAGAAGAGAAGAGAAGAGAAGAGAAGAGAAGAGAAGAGAAGAGAAGAGAAGAGAAGAGAAGAGAAGAGAAGAGAAGAGAAGAGAAGAGAAGAGAAGAGAAGAGAAGAGAAGAGAAGAGAAGAGAAGAGAAGAGAAGAGAAGAGAAGAGAAGAGAAGAGAAGAGAAGAGAAGAGAAGAGAAGAGAAGAGAAGAGAAGAGAAGAGAAGAGAAGAGAAGAGAAGAGAAGAGAAGAGAGAAGAGAAAAAACAAAAGGCATTGTTTAGAGCTATTGGCCAAACAAGTTTCAAAAATATGACTGTATTTTTTCCACCTCAGTGGAACAGAGAAATTCCGTGAAAGTGTTTTAAAGATAAGTACTAGTTAAGTAGCTCCCAAATAATCATATTTTTATTTGAGCTTTATATTTCTCCTAAGTTAAATCCATTAGTAGATTAGGTTTTGCCAGCTCTATTCATGGCTACTTGATCCTTGAATCCTTTCAAGAAAATCAATGTGTGCCTTTCCAGCTAATTAGCATAGCGTTAATAAAATGTATTAGGCGGCCAGGGCTGCCGAAACCCCTCACTTCGTCTTAGGAGGTCTGCGGGCAAGGCCAGCAAGGCCCGGGGCGCCCGGGCAGGGCAGGGCGGGGCGGGGCGGGCGGGGGTGCGCCATCCCGGGCGGGCCGGGGGCTGGCGGGGAGCGGACGGGCAGGCACGGCCGCCCCTCCCCGATTTTCCGCCCCCCTCCCGCTTTCTCCTGCAAATCAAAGCCGCCATCTGCTGTGACAAGTGTTCCCATTCACCTTTTCCCTCTTATCTGCTCCCTCGCAGGGAAGTGCTCCAGAGGCTGACAGCCTCGTCTCCCTGCTGAGGCTGCATTTCTGCAGCCATCGGCCCCCGCCCCCCTCCGCTACACGCCCTCACCGGCGGGGACAGGGGGGCTCCGGGAGAGAGCCGGGGCTGCGGACGGGTGTGCAAGGAGCGGCTGCGGAGGTGCTTCCTATGCCCGAGGTACCCTGCCCCTCTCCAGCGTCCCTCAGCATTCATCTGCAGTGGGCTGCTCCTCACTGTATTTATTACTCCCATTTTGGAAGCAGATGTTGGGGGGGACATGGTGAACGGACGGACAGACCCCTTTTCTCCTTTCCCCTTTCCCTTCTTTCCCTCAAACTTGAGCAGCTCACTGGTATATTTCGTTTGTTGAGAGGAAATCGTTTGGGTGACTGAGAAGCTTAAAGTAAAATGTGTAAGAGGCCTCAATAAATCACAGCAGTAATGGCAATGTAGCAGATCCCAGAAATGCTGGGGGTAAATTTTTTTTTTCTTTTTCACCCAGTCAGCTTGTGCTGGCACATCTGTGGTTGCATAGGTGTCAACAGAGAGAGACTTATTTCCCTGCATGAAGGAAACCTGAGAAGGAGAAAAAAAATGATGGAGGAAAGGATAAGAAGCTCCTGTGTGTACTCCTTTTCCCTGCTGTAAGGGGAAAAAAAACCCCTTTGTTTTGTTCTCTTGTCTGAATGTGACATTTTACACCATTTCCCCTCTGTTCTTTCTTATCCTATTCTAAAGTCTATGGCTATCTCAAACAAGTATTCCTGTGGCAGGCTGTTAGCCCACTGAGGGCTGCCAACCTGGGCCAGCAGCAGCTCCATCCTCAGGGCTGCACCCTTGCAGTTCCACAGCCTTCTCAGGAGGCTATGGAGTGATTTCTCAGGGCTAATGCTGATTGCTTGAGAGTTGGTGCTGCTTCGCTGTAAAGTAAATTCCATGCTCTCAGTTTTTCACAGCCTTTGGCCCAAACCACGTTGTCTGGGTGTCTCCCTGCACAGTTGCACAATGAGACCTTTCCCTTCTTTTGAACCATTGGAGGGTGAAAGAACTTTGCAAGTTCAGTAAGGGTAAAGAACAAAATAAATGTCATTAGTTACTGCTGACTGCTAGAACAACACCACTAGATGTTACTGGAATAAAACTGAGAGTGGGTGGTAAGCCTGCCTCTGCCATTGCTAAACTTGGCTTGAGACTGGCTCCAGGTTTTGTAGCCTTTTGACCCTCATAGGTGCTTCATCCATGGGAATGTGCTTCTTAGTGCTCTTCTCTTGTGAGCTGTTACTTAACGTTTTCATTAATCAGCTAACAATATTTGAGCTAATACAAAAACCTTTAGGTTTCAGAGCTCCTGAAGACTGTGAGGAACTTTGGAGTAACTTGATAAATTCAGGTAGGTTGACAGCTCAAACTGAATTATAAACAGTGCTAAAAGGTGAAGGACATCCATGGAAAGAGTTGGAATAAATCACAGGGGCTAGTGGGGTATCCAGAAAAAAGAAAAAAAGAAAAGCAAGTAATGTGATGGAGTCTGTGGAACTTAAAAAAACCCCAAAACCAAAAAAACCCCCTCCCTTGTGTAAATTACTCTTCAGCCAATAGAAGGAAAGTTAGTCTATCTTACAAAACTTTTCTGTTCATCAAATAATAAAGAAAATTTAAAAAAAGCTTGATATGCAAGATGAAAGTATCTGCAAAGCAAAAGGATGGAAGTTGTCTATAGAAGCTGCTAGAGATATGGAAGGATGACATCAGAGAGAGAGGGGTAAATGCATGAAATCTAGAGTAGACCAGAGACTTGTAAGGTGCTCACAGAGGTGTGCAACCCAGAGGATGTCTAAAGAGGAAGGAGAGCTGCACTCTGCCCAGTGGTATAAACCCTAACACTCCATGGCATAGCTCAGACACCCACTGTCCAGCTTCAGAAGATATTTTCCAAGTTTTTAAGTTATTTCATAACTCCTTACTATGAATAGATTTGCCTTGTCATTGGGACTGCTCATATTGGTCGCTTGTGGAGGTGTGATACTTCTGTCCTCTGTTAATCTGTAATGGGATATAATTACATGTCCCTGTGCCAAACGCCTAAGGACTCTCTGTGGATAAATTATTTTAAAAAGGTTCCTAGTATTATGTCATGTAAATGTCCTTGAAATTTGTCTTGAGGACTTCTGCCCATAGACTTGGTTCTTTCTCCCGGTGCACTGTATTCATGTGGGCACAGCCATGTGTCCTTGTTTGAATGAGTCAGGAAGTTTCTATGGGAGGACACTGACCTGGATCCAAGATGTGCTTTTAAATAAAATAACCTTTCCAGAATAAAATAAAATAAAATAAAATAAAATAGTGTTTGGCTAGTAGAGTGTCAAAACGCTGAGCAGTACATTTTCTGAGCATGAAACATATTGACAAAAATTCTGTCTCACTAGATGGGATTATGATAAAGTGCTATGGCTTCATCACTATTACTGCCATGCCGGGTGTTTGCTTGTCGGTTTGTTTAGGTTAATGTTTGTAATGTTGCTAAAAAGCAGTTCTCTGCTTGCTCCTGATGCAGCTGTTCTCCTTGTTTGTGGTGAACTAAAGAAAAGTAAAAGGACACAGGGTGGGAATGTGGTGAGCTCTGGCTGGCATGGATGGGACAGAGGGCAGAGCTTGAGAATGTCTTTGCTGTTGTGAAGTGTGTGCATGTCCTGCAGTGCTTTAGGGGCATTTCCAGTGATACACAGCTTTGGCTTTTGATTTTTTCCATGTGACAGATGGAGACTCCTTTTCAGCTTGGCTTGCTCTTGCACCTGCAACAGCGATGCCTCGGTCATGGCTTGGGTAGTCTAGCACATCAGCAGCGATGAGGTGACATAGGAAGGTCTAACCCAGCCCTATGGCTATAGCAGAGGGTGTTGCTAGATGTTTGCAAGGATGGAAGACATTTATGTCATCTTTCAGGAAGCTTCTCTACCTTGAACTGACTGGCAAAGGTTAGACTAAACTTTCTGTGCTGATTAATAAAGCCTCGGTGGATGGGGTCCAAGCCAAACCTGTGAACAGTCTCTATCTCTGAATTTCAGTTTGTTACAGCATTTACATTAAGTTGTAGATAATGTGCTCATAAAGCATTAATCTAATACTCTGAATTATGAAGCTGTTGCAGTTGAATTAATGTCTTTTTATAATCGAGTCTTATTTACCCCTTATGTTCAACTTCCCGAAATAAACTCCTTTCTACCTAAAATTTGCATATCTGCTTTTTAACAAATCTGGTAGGACTGTTAGATGGAAAGTATGAGGTAGATTATTGAAGGTATTTCACAGGCTTGGGCAGGTAAAATGAGCTGCAGTATTTATTTTGCAATAGGTTCCTCCATTTTTAAACCATGTCTTGAAGTTATC
This sequence comes from Picathartes gymnocephalus, assembly GCA_013390045.1. Classification (NCBI taxonomy): domain Eukaryota; kingdom Metazoa; phylum Chordata; class Aves; order Passeriformes; family Picathartidae; genus Picathartes; species Picathartes gymnocephalus. The sequence goes on along the minus strand of WEKY01021055.1, from coordinate 4,627 downwards.
ATGTTTTGGAAGCATGAGCTGTAAGAAAGATGCAGATTGCAGAGGATTGCAGATTGGTGTTCACTTTGAATTTAAATCAGTTAGACATGCAGTAACTCACCTTGTGAGTTTAGGGGGAAGTCAGCTCAAGGCTGGAAGATGACTTTGGCACATATTTACGAAGGCAAAACTATAGGACCCATCAGCCAAGCCTTTTATTAGAAAGACAAGTTAAATTCTGCTTGGACATCCTAAAATAAGGTGGACCTGAAGTCAGAAGCATGCGTAATCCTAATACTGAATGTAGTGGGGTAAATATATTTTAAAAAAATGAGATACCTTTCCACAGTGGAAAACCATAAAGTATGTAGATTTGTTTTTTTTTTACTTCTCCAGGGGATTATTCTGCTAATGAACGGTGAGAGTGGACTTTGAACACTACAGTATTTGTCAACAAATATGTTTTCCAGTCTGTTTTGTTTATCAGCTAATTGTTTGACTCACATTGCCAGTAGGGTAGAATTATGAGACAGCAAGTGGGGTACAATTTAATTTTTCAGTAATTTTCTATGAGTCCCTTTAAATCTTCAGGTTGACTATGTCAAAATAGCCCAAATTTTTCAAAAAAAGTTGTTACATTTACTAACTTCAGGAGAAAAAAATCCTAGCTTGGCATGTTAGTTTTGTAATTATATATATTCTTAATATCTGGATAAACTCCTAATCCTACTGAATTCTTTTTTGGCTTCAGTCATATCAGTTGACATTTAGATCCCGAAGTTACTTGCTTTTAGCATAGAAATAAATAAACCCTTTTATCAGTTTTCAATTGAATGCTTTTCATTTTTTTAAATCTCTTTTTCTTTCATTATGAGAAACAGTAGATAACTCGAAAGTAGATTTTTTTTTTTACTGTCATATAAAAAAAGTCCATTTTTGTTACTTGTCTAAACTAGAAGTCCTGTTCTTTTCAATCTCTCTTCCTATGGAAATTTTTCTCATATCTCTAATAACATGGCACAGAATTACACAAAGATGAACTGAAACAGGCTGTTTCCTGTTGTGCAAATAGCTTTGATGAGCGGGTCTGCCAATACCATTGACTATCAATTGTCAGTTTATATCGAGTACGTGGGATTCAGGGTTAATAGATGGAGTAGAAAGTCTTCCTGGTAGGAAAAGGCCAGGAGGGATTTGCCAATCTAATTTTGGAGCGGATGGTAAGAGGCACAGTTTAAGGGGCGACATTCCAAATTCTTTCAAAGAAGTGATTGTTGAACACTTTCTCAATAAACCATCTCTTGTTTCTGATAAACTCACCAGTGTTTGTTCTGCCTCTCCTTTTCCTGACAGGAGGATCAGGCTATGCAGAACCAGCATCATCTGAGCCTTTTGCCTTTCTTAAGCTGAGAGGTTGTTGCATGTTGTGAGAACCCTGTGGGAGTGGTGCTAGCTGGGCTGTTGGATAACACTGCACTGGGTCATGTTGGTCGTGCTGCATCCCTAGGGTCTGGGGCAGCTGGACACACCAAGTTTGTCCACTGTGGAAGGGCACACGCTTTCCAAGAGAACAGAAACCTGGTGACCATGGTGTTAGCAGAAGCTCTGTGTTGGGCTGTGGTTGTCCTAAGCCCTGCCCTGGGATCAGTTACACCTTTGGTGGGCCTTGCTTCTGTTCCCACTCCTGTCATTTTCTGGACCACATCAGCCTCAAGCCAGCTCCTAGCTGAGGAACTTGCAGGTGTTTCCTTCAGCACCACCTCGACCTTTCTCCCTCAGCCTATGATGGTAGCCCAGTGCCCCTTCAACCCCCTTCCCTTTTATAGGCGCTTTCCTCACAGCAGTTTCTTTCCCCATCATTCACAACTCCCTCTGGCATATTTTTCTCCACTGAGGCCCACAGCAGCCCTTTATTTTGGATTGTAACAGGAACATTCAGATATGCAGAACTAGTGCAGTATAAAGTCAGGGAGCTGCTTTTCAGGAGTGTTTGGATTTTGTCTGGCCATTTTGTAGGACCAATAACCTTGGCTGTTGCTTTGCCTGCCCAAAAATCTACCTTTGTGAAGTTCTGTTTCCAAGTCATGAATACTTCTTCCAAAACTCTTCTGTCTCCTGAAATAGGTGAGAAAATAGCTCCTGTGGCTCTTTACTATTTACAGAAATGTCAAAAATAGTCTTGACTAAAATGTAGACATTAGCAGAGACAGTTCTACAGTGGATATTTGATTGATATGGACATTTGATTTAACTTCCAAGCACCTTGGTTTTCATTCATAACCTCAGATCTGGGAATGTTTAATTTATATATATGGATTCTTGGGAGATGGGGAGTTTCCTCTGTGGTAAACTGACTTCAAGCTGAGTGTGGTTGTTGATTTGTGTCTTATCAAAAATAAAATTCCATTATCCAGATACCATTTCTCAAACTTAGATCTGACATGAATAAAATAGTCATATGGAATTAATTTAAAGTCATGGCTTCTGACTCCTATATTGTCTGTGTGAAGAACTGTCCATAGGGTATTTTTTCCTGTGGACATAAATGAATTTGTGGTTTCTATATTTCACTCTGGGTTTACTGCCTTAAATACAGCACACAGAGCAGCATAAAGGCCAGAGAAGAAACATAAAAATGTTGCTATCAACCCCTGTATGACCCTGCTAAAAGTAGCTACAGGAGTGGCCCTTCAATGCATCCTCTCAGACTTCCTAGTTCTGAGCAAATATTCTTATAAGGATCACTAGAAAGAGGAGTTACTGTATAGAAAATAAGTGTGTGTCTGTGTTTATGATAGATGAAATCAGGGAAAGTTTTTTAAAATTAGTATTTTAAGTCTTCTGTAATTTTCAGCAAATCAAAACACATGGTTGTGTGAATAATATATAAAGAGATAACATAAATGCGTGCTACGTTTCTGTATCTGCATACCCAAAGAAAGTTTTATTCAATCGCATAATTTTTCTCAACCAATTACTGTAAAAAAAACCCTCACCTCTCTTACATCTGTCACTATAGTATCTGAAATATGAATATACATTCAGACAGCAATATCTTGGTAGACTGCAGAGAGGTTTCTGCTCTTCCCCAGACTGTGACAAAAATAGGTATTTGATAAAATGGGGGGAAAAAGGTCCTCTTTTTCTTTAGAATTTTTCAACTTTTATTTTACTGAGAACTGCTTTAATGTTTTGTTTTCTGTTGCTTTTATTTCTTTTACCTCAACTTGTTTTTCCAGTAAAGAATAAAGCAGAGCTGTGGGGTAAAGCAAAAGAAAGCAGGGAAAGAATTAGGATTTAGTCATCCCTAATTTTGACATAAATCTTCAGAGAAAAGAGTGAATGAATGAAAAAGTTTGTCCCAGAGCTCTCAAAGGAAAACATTACTGGAAGCTGTTGCAATTTTTGAGGAATTTGAATCATCACCACTTGCAAGGGAGCAATCAGCTGCATTCGCTTAGCAATGCAGTGAACCGAGGTTTCTTTTTCCTGACTGCTGATGCTGAATTACTGGCACTGTTTGACTACTTTCTGAAATACTCCATTCCTAAGGCACAACATTTTCTGGGATCCAAAATGCAGTCATGATTTCTGGAGATTAGATTTATTTGAAATACCCTGGTGGAACTCATTGCTTTGGTACAGAGGTCTCATCTGATCCCTGCTTTTAGCATGCACATTCCTAAATTGAGAAATCCATTGTTCTGCCTGAAACCATTAAGGACACATATTAAACGATCCAAAACCAAAGCACTTAATGGGGAGTAGCCTTCAAAACATGTATACATGTGTTTGTACTTGGGAAGTGTCTGTATTTTGTGCCATCCAAATCTTTATTATTTTTAAAGGGGTGAGAATCGTTATTTCTGAAAACAAAGAGTGAGGGGGATGCGAGATGGCACTGCTTACTGAGATTTTTGCAAAAGTACCTGACGCAGAAATTTCAGTGTCCTCAGTGTTGCCAATGCATGAATTGCCGCAGGAAGATGTGTATGTATGCAAGGGGATTTAAAATGTTTGGTTATATATGTTTAAGTGCATGTGATTTTATAGGTAGGACACATTTTTTTATTCACAACTAAAATCTATTAGAATGCGAAGTGCTCTTTGCTGGACACCATGGGGAATGTTAAACAGAATAAAAGTTTTTAAGTGCTGCAACTGCGTAACGTGCAAAATCAGCAGATAAACTTTTTTTGTGCTTCCCCTTGTCCTGTGACGTTTAAAATATCCTGCTCACAGCCATCCTTACCTTGCCTAATTCTGGCGTTACATCTGACATGAAAGACTTCCATCTTGAGGTGGGTCCTTGACAGTCTTTAATATGACAAAATGATTTGGGCTTCCTGTCGTTCAGCTTAAATCACTTTTCTACACACGCATAAAAAAAGCTCCGGCGCAATCTTTGATGGCCTCAAGAAAAACACGTCTGGTCCCAGCCTAACCCTCAGCTGCATGGCACTGCATTGTCATCATAATTGGATGTGATAGATTTTGACTCTGCTTTACTAAAATTTTGTTTGTAATTGAGTAAATGTGCCACTTGCAGTTGAAAATAAATTAGCCCAGAGCAACAGCAGCTTGAGTGTTTTTTAAAAGTATATGTGTGGGCTTTTTAAATACATACACATATACATACTTACATACA
>WEKY01021054.1:164294-174646 GCA_013390045.1 Picathartes gymnocephalus | reverse complement strand
CCCGAGACCGAGACCCGCGCCGGGGACGGCGGCGCCGCCGCCTACGTGGTGAGCGGGGCCGAGGGAGTGGAGCTGTCCCGCGGAACGGAGCCGTCCCGCAGAGCCGAGTGGGTGGCGCGGCCCCGCGGCCCGAGTGCGGTGCGGCTCCGGTGCGGTGGCTGGTCGGGATCAGGACCGGGACCGGGACCGGGACCGGGGCCGGGCGAGGCGGGCAGGTGCCGGCCCACCGCCATCCCCAGCCGGCGCCCTGTGCCAGGGCTGGGCAGGCATTGGGCCCCGCCGCCCCCGCAGCTCCGGATCGGGCGCGGGAGGTCCCTGGAACCGCCTCGGGGATGTCCGGACCTTGCCCTGCCCGGGCGCCGCGGGCGGGGGTGGGCAGCCCGCAGGGGCCCCGTCCGGTCTCATCCCCAGCTCCGGCTCATCCTGGCCCGCCCGTCCGTCCGTTTGTCCCGGCTTCCTGTTTTGCTCCCTGTGCCGTGAGCGCCTCCGGAGAGGAGCCGGGGGCCGCTGCTGCCGAGTGGCGGTGGCCATCGAGTGCCCAGACCCCCTTCCCGGGGCCGGCAGCGGCGGGCAGAGCCCCCAGGCTTGGTGGAGGGTCCGAATCGGTGCTCTCAGGCTAAGGGTGGGCTGTCCTGGTCTTCACGACCCCACGGAGACCCCCATGCTTGCCCCCTGTGCTGAAATCCCTCTCTGGGGAATCCCCCTCGGGAGCCCGAGCTGGGGCATGGACCTGGTGGTGAGCAGTGATGGAGAGACCTGGCGATCTGCGGGTGCTGCAGTTGCTCAAGAGCCAAAGGAGCAGGCAGCCCTCGAAGCATTTCGGCCCCGTGACCCTTCTGCACTTTGCCTTCCACTGTTGCAGAGGCTCCTCAGGCCTAGGGGACAGACACCCTGGGGAGAGCCCTTGGGCAGCCTTGGGGCTGGGCAGGAGCTGGGACCTCATGGAGAGCCCTGATTTGGGCAGGCGTGGGTGCTGCCCATACCTCCTCTGTCCCTCCTGGTTCCTCCGCAGCAACCCTGAGCCACTGGGCTCGTGCCTTTGGGTTGGGAGGTGCCAATGTGAGCTCCAGCCTGGCTGGGCTGGGACCTCTGCCCAGCCTTGGGCAGTCCCAGCACTCAGGACCAGGAGGGCACTGGGGGGCATCCACGGGAGACTGGGCTGCCACGGCTGGCTGGAGGCTCATGTCCATCGTCTCGCCCTCCCATGCACTACTCCGAGGATGGCAGGACCTGAGAGGACAGTGCTGTCCCTTGCAAGGACCCCGCCTTATGCTGAGGTGCTGGGAGCTGGGCCGTGGAGTTGCCAGGCCCTGTATGTTCTGCAGTCGTAGCTGTGCTCTGCCTGTGGCATCAGCAGGAGCTGAGCCAGAGCACAGGGGGCACAACCAGGGACCAGCTCCTTGTGAACCCCTGGGAATGGGGAGGGATGTCCTTGTCTGTTGGTATGGGGACACCCATGTCTGTGGGGCTGCAGTGTGGCTCTGTACTCCCCAGGGCAGGGGAGCCACAGGGTTAGATATTCCTGGTGTCCAGCGGGCACGTATCTTGGATGTTCTCATACTTCCTGATTTTGACCATCTGCCCCTCAGCAGGGTCCTCAGGAGTATTGCCTTTTCGTGGGTGCTCCCTGGTGGCCTGTGTGCCCCGAGGGGGCAGGTCCTGGGATTCCTCCCTCCGACAGGCACTGGCATCTGACTGGCCTCTTTCCCTGCAGGCCTACAACATCCACGTCAACGGGGTGTTGCACTGCCGGGTGCGCTACAGCCAGCTCCTGGGCCTGCACGAGCAGGTAGGGAGGGTGGTGAGTGCCGAGGTGCCCGCTCCTGGTCTGTGGCATTCCATCTGGGTTCTTGCATGCTGCTGGCTTCCCACGTGGATAAGGGGTGCTGGCAGGCTCTCTGCTCCCTTTGCTAGGTCCCTAGGGATCAGCTAGGGTGGGGGTTCAGGGCAGCCACCATCTCTTTGGAGGCTTCTGCAGCACTCTGTTCTTCCCCTAGTTAAGGAAGGAGTATGGCGCCAACGTGGTCCCAGCCTTTCCCCCAAAGAAGATCTTCACGCTCACCCCAGCAGAGGTAGAGCAGCGACGGGAGCATCTGGAGAAGTACATGCAGGCTGGTAGGTGCCGGCCCGGTTGTGCAGGGCACCGGGGCACTGCCCATGGCTTCTTCCCTGCAATGCTCCATTCACTGTTGGTGCATCCTGCAACGCCCAGTGTAGCACGGGCATTTGATGGGCTTGTCCCCTGAATGCCAGCTCCTGTCCCAGCCCCTGCCCTGCACTGGCAGAGTGGGGATGTGCAGGGGGTCCCTCTCTGCCCCAGCATACAGTCTGAGGGCAAACTGAGGGGCTGCAGAAGGGCCAGGCACTGGTGTGGGTCCCTGCCCCTTCCCGTGGGACTCCTGACTCCTCGCGCCCCTTCCTGCAGTGCGGCAGGACCCAACGCTGGGAGGCAGCGAGACCTTCAACAGCTTCCTGCGCAAGGCCCAGCAGGTGAGGGGGCAGAACTCGGGGGGGTCTGGGCTGCTCAGTCTCTGGTGAGGGGCTGGGGTGCCAATCGTGTTTCTCTCTCCAGGAGACGCAGCAGATCCCCACAGAGGAGGTGGTGTTGGAAGTGCTGCTCTCTAATGGGCAGAGGGTCAAGGTCACCATCCTTACCTCAGACCAGACAGAAGATGTCCTTGAGGTGCCAGAGCTCTTGTGCTGGGTGGGACCAGCCCTTCCTGCTGCATTCTGTGGTTTCCTACATGTGTGGGGGTCTCTCAGCCTGATAGCCTCCCTCTGCTCTCCTCTGCCATCTGCCCACCCTGGAGCAGGGTTGACTTGCGGGGGGCTAAAAAGCTCTGAGCTGAAATGGGTGTACTGATGGGTGTGTCTGGGCTCATAATGCTGTTTGGGGTCCCCTAGCTGATTCCTGGTTGCAACAAGCCCCAGGCCTGGCCACAGGGCAGCAGTGGTGCTGCCTTCCTGCAGCCCAGACTGCACATGGGCTGGGTCTTGCCACCATGTTGGGACTATATTGGGACTATCTTGCTCTTCCTCCCAGGCTGTGGCCTCCAAGCTGGATCTGCCAGATGACCTGGTTGGCTACTTCAGCCTCTTTCTAGTGAGAGAGACCAAGGATGGAGCTTTCTCCTGTGAGTAGAGCCCACTGTGGGTGGGACATCTGCCTTGCCCCCTGCCTGGAGTGAGGGCTGTGTGCTTGGACCCTACCCTGGGTGAGGGGCCCAGCTGTTTTCCCTGGGGCACCTTGCCCATGGGGGCCTAGGGGCTCCTGCTGCCCAGAGCTGCTGCTGAGCTAGTGTTTCCCCCGCAGTCGTGCGAAAGCTGCAGGAGTTTGAGCTGCCATACGTGTCGGTCACCAGCCTGCACAACCCTGAGTTCCAGATCATCCTGCGCAAGAGGTGACTGAGGGGCTGTGGGGCAGCAGGGGGAGGCTGCCCATGGCTCCCTGTTCCACAGAGGGACCTTCCCCTCCTGCCATTACTGCCCACAGATGCTTTGGCCCGCAGGACATGAACATCCCTGGCCATGAGACTGGAGCATGGGCTGCCCTGCTGTGCTCAGCCCATTTCTGCCTTCCCATGGCAACTGGTTTAGATGGGGAGCAGGGCACAGTGACTGACAGCTAGGGGGGGTGGCCAGAGAGCCAGCCCACAGGAGGGTGATTTTCTCTTCACTGCTGTTAGGAGTGAAGGGGAGTGGGCTGACCCATGTGGTTCCCTTCCAGCTACTGGGACTCGGCCTACGATGATGACGTGATGGAGCATCGTGTGGGGCTGAACTTGCTGTATGCGCAGGTGAGGAGGGGCACAGCTGTGCAGGGGCTTGGGTGGCTCCAGTCCCAGGCACTCACCAACGTCTGCTGCTTGTAGACGGTGTCGGACATTGAACATGGATGGATCCTTGTCAACAAGGAACAGCACCGGCAGCTGAAGTCCCTGCAAGAAAAGGTCTCCAAGAAGGAGGTAGGAGAGGGTGCAATGCGATGACTGGGGCAGTTCTGGCACTGCACTAGCCCCTCTCCGTGTGACATGTAGTACTGGGTTGGTCACCTGTTCCTGGCCTGGGCAGGCGGCCGGCAGTGCTGAGCACCCCTGGCTCTGCCCGCAGTTCATCCGCCTGGCGCAGACCCTCAAGTACTACGGCTATCTCAAGTTCGACCCCTGTGTCACCGACTTCCCTGAGAAGGGCTGCCATGTTGTTGTCAGTGCCGGCAACAACGAGCTCAACTTCCAGGTGCGGCTGCCGAATGAGCAGATCAAAGAAGGCAGCTTCAAGGTCACGCGCATGCGGTGCTGGCGGGTCACATCCTCGGTGAGTGACGCCTGGAGAGCAGGGAGGGGCCTGGGGGGCGCTGGAGAGACCTGTCTGTGCCAGGCTGGGCTGGTACCTCTCCCTGGGAAAGGTGCTAGCTCTGACGCCAGCTTCCGGCCCAGTAGGCCTGGAGAGGGTCTGAGTCATGCCTTGGGGCTGAGGGGATCATTTGAGGGCACCTGACAGTGGCAGAAGACTGGTGGGCACTGGGCAGGTGTCCCACGCTTGGCTTGGTGCTGCCCTTGATCTGCACTGGTGTCTGGGGAGCTGCTACTTCCCCTCTGGAGGCTCCCAGCCTTGGTGTGCGTGTCCTTGCAGGTGCCGATGAGCAACGGCCCTGCGGGGAGCAGCCCGGGGAAGTCCGAGGTGAAGCTGGAGTTGGCTTTTGAGTACCTGATGAGCAAAGACCGGCTGCAGTGGGTCACCATCACCAGCCCACAGGTAGACTTGCCTGTGTGGCAGGCTGGTGGTGGTTGTGAGGGGACGGGCTGGGCTGGGCCCTGCATGGCGTGTGGGAGGGCTGTGGGGTGCATAGAGCCCTGTGACACTTCTACCTTGCAGGCCATCATGCTGAGCATCTGTTTGCAGTCCATGGTAGATGAGCTGATGGTGAAAAAATCTGGAGGCAGCATCCGCAAGGTGAGGGTTGCAGCCGGATGATGTCTCCAGGGCAGGATTCCAAGCTGGCCCTGTGACTTCCTGGGGTCTGGGCTGGGTCCTGAGTGCTCCCGTCAGGATGGCACCAGCAGACTGATCCCCAGGGCCAGTTATCAGCCCCAGAGCTGCTACTGGGGACCCTGTGGCTAAGCTGAGCTCCTCCCTGCAGATGTTCCGGCGGCGGGTGAATGGGGCACTGCGGCGCTCAGACAGCCAGCAAGCTGTGAAGTCACCCCCGCTGCTGGTGAGTGGGACCCTGCAGCCCTGGGTGGGGGGACACATGCAACCACGGGCTCTGATGTGTTTTGTACTAGAACTCACTGCCCCCAGAAGAGCCACTGTCCCCTTGGCAGGGCTGGGGCAAGCCCTGAGGACAGCGGGGCTGTGGTGCCCTGCTTCCAGAGACCTGGGAAAGGAAAGGGGTCCTGGACCAACTTAGTGAGCCAGACTCCCTGGAGATGGAGGGTGGTGGGTAGAAGGACAGGTGGTGTTGTGTCCCATGACCCCATGCTGCCCAGCTGTGCTGTCCTCACAGGACTCACCTGATGCCTCCCGGGAGCCCATGGCCAAACTCTCGGTGAGTTGTGTGTGGGTGTGCCAGAGCCCTCAGGCTGAGCGGGTAGGGGAGCTAGGGATGTCCTCCCTAACACCTCCCTTTTCCACAGAGCAAGCTCACTTCTGTCAGCCTTCGTGGGATCAGCCACTCCAGCTCTGCTAACGATGTGGGTGCTAATGACTTCCATGGCAATTACGCCTTTGAGGGCATTGGCGATGAAGATCTGTAGTATCCCCCTTCCCCAGGACAGCCCCGGCCTGAGCAAGGGCCTTCGCTGAGGAATGTATGACCTGCAGCCAGGTTGCAATCAACGTGCCTCTCACCTGCTACATCCACCTTTCCCTGCTCCCCGGGGCTGGGAGCTCACCCCCCAGCCCGCCACTGCCTTCGGGGTGGGGGCAGCTGAACTCCTCCCGCTGCTGGCTCCAGCTGGAAGAGGGCTTGTTTGACCTGAACAGTGTGCCCGGGCAGAGCCCTGGAGCTGCAGTGCAGGGCCTGGCCCAGCACGGGGGCAGAGCTGCTCCTGTCCCGGCTGGGAAGGCCTGGCCCAGCGTGGGGGCGGACCCAGGCAGGCTCCATAATGCCAAATTAGCATTTAGGTTTGTGCTCCGAGACAGAGTGCAGTAACCTGTCTCAGGGGGCTCCGCGGCGAGTCCCCTCTAACCCGCTCATAGATGCCAGCGTAATCTAGGCTTGTAACCACGTATCTCCTGCTGCTCAGCCCGACAGAGCATTAATGGACAGTAACTGATGTTTACACACTGCAACAATGATTAAAACGGATCCTGATTGGTAGCAGGCTGTCTGTTGGCGGGTGGCTGCTGTCCCCTCCCCTCCCCGTGCTCCCTGTGCTGTCCTCCTCTGCAGCAGAACAAGGCCCCCAGGGTGAAGAGCAGATAACAAAACTGACTGTTTAATGCTTTTATACACAATATAAATTACACCGACCAGCACGGCAGCAGCCATGGAACCAGTCCTGTTCCCCCCTCCCCCCTTTTCCCCAAACCCCGGCAGAGGAAGGCTCCGGCAGGCAGAAAGAGGCAGGTAGGGTGGCTGGGGATGTGGCGGTGCTGCCGCATGGGCAGGAGTCAGAGCTGCTGGTCGTGACTTCACCCTGCCCAGGCAGGACAGGGCTGCTGGAGGCCCCAGTGTGCCTGTGAGCCTGGCATAAGGCAGCCCTAACCTCCTGTGGAGTTGCCCGCCTGTCCTCCCTCCCCCAGGAAGGGCAAGCACCGAGGCACCCCAGGCCCACTGCCGGGCTAAGTGCTGTCTCAGGGCAGGGCCGTGCCCACGGCTGGGGGGGCCAGGAGGGCTTTGGCATTGCGTGGGTTCACCCAGCTCTCTGCTGTGTGGCCGTGGATCTTCTGGTGGCGCTTGTAGTTGTCCCAGTGACCAGTGGTGTAGGAACAGTCCCGGCACTGGAAAGGCTTCTCGCCTGTATGCCGTAGCATGTGCCGCTTCAGGTTCATGCTCTGGTTGCAACTGTAGCTGCAGAGGCTGCACTGGAAGGGCTTGTCGCCTGAGTGGATGCGCCCATGACGCTTGAGGTTGGCCAGGTTGCCGCAGGCATAGTCGCAGAGCTGGCACTTGTAGGGCTTCTCGCCTGTGTGCACGCGCTGGTGCCGCTTCAGGTTGTCCAGGTGGGCGGAGGCGTAAGGGCAGAGCGGGCAGACGAAGGGCTTCTCCCCGCTGTGTGTCTTCATGTGCCGTGCCAAGTGGTTGGGGTAGTGGGTGACGAAGGGGCAGAGGCTGCAGGCAAAGCCCTTGTCCCCAGTGCCCTTTCGGGGGCTGGCACCTGGCTCGGTGCCCAGCACCGCCAGGCTGCAGCGCCCGCAGACCTGCTCAGCCAGGCCCTCGTCCTGTGCGAACCCGTCGTCCAGCACCAGCCCGCACATGCGGCACGTGAAGGGGAAGAGCAGCTCGGGCAGCGCAGCTGCCTCCTCACCCCGCAGCCGTGCGCAGCCGGGCAGGAAGGGGCCGCTGCCACTGCCCACGTGCAGGCTCAGCTCTGGCAGCAGTGGCTCTGTGGGACAAAGAGACGGGCTTGTGAGCTGGGCGGCACAGCGCCAGTGAGGATTGGCTCTACCACGAGCCACAGTGGCCCGGTGAGCCTGGCAGTACGTGACTTTGGGTCAATGGCAGGATCTGTGCCCTGCCCCAGTTCCAAAGCCCCCGCGGCAGTTCTCCCCACATCCCCACACCCTCCCATCTTTACCTGGGTCCTTGTCCTGCCGGTGTGGCCCCTCGCCCTCGGGCAGGCGGTGGCTGAGCATGTGCCGCTTCAGGTTGCGGCTCTGGTTGCAGCGATAGTCACAGGCAGCACACTGGAAGGGCTTGTCCTGGCTGTGGACCCGCTCGTGGCGTTTGAGGTTGCCCAGGCTGCTGCAGGCGAAGCTGCAGCACGTGCAGCGGTACGGCTTCTCCCCGGTGTGCGTGCGCAGGTGCCGGGTCAGGTTCACCAGCTGGGCAGAGGCGTAGGCACACTGCGGGCAGGCGAAAGGCTTCTCCCCGTTGTGTGTCTTCATGTGGCGCTTGAGGTGGCTGGAGTAGTGGGAGGTGAAGGGGCAGATCTGGCAGCAGTAGACGATGCGCTGGCTGCGGCCGCCCTCAGCGCCGGCGCACTGCAGGCAGCTCTGGCCCAGGCTGGCAGCCAGCTGCAGCCCGCACTGGCGGCAGGGCAGGGCAGCAGGGCCAGGCTCACCCCCCTCCTCAGGGTCACTCTCCACGCTCAGCTGCTGGTACCCAGAGGAGCAGTCGTCGTCGCTCAGGGCGTATGCTGGAATAGCAATCTTCCCCACCAGTGTGTCTGCTGAGAACACCGTGGGGAAGGGGCAGTGTCAGCCTGGCTGGCTTGGGCACAGCCCCTCTGCCTACGCCCCCAGTCCCAGAAGGGTCCAGGCAGCTGTACCCACCCTGTGGCATCCAGCAGGAGCCCACCGCACCGTGCACTGCAGTGAGGAGCCCTGCAGCCACGGCCTGCCCCAAAACCCTGCTGAGGGCCTGTTCTGGGTGTCTTGGGAAACCCTGACACTTCTGCATGGCTGGCCAAGACCCTGGCACCAGGAAGGGTGAGAGGATGGGTGGATCCATCACCCACCGGCACTGCTGGGCCTGGTGGGTGGGAAGGTGGCAGGCACAGCCTGGCCCAGGCTAAAGAAATGAATGCCCATAAAGCTGGTCCGTGCCCCTCTCACTGTGCCACTGCCCCAGCCCCGGGGTTGGCAGCCGGTCGCGCTCGCATGGCTGGCACCAGGGAGCTCCAACACCAGCCCCCTCTATCCTGCAGGAAACATTCCCCAGCCTCACGCAGTGCCACTGTCCGGTGGCAGCAGGGGGAAGGCTGTGCCAGGCTCTCAAATGGAACTTCTTAGCTGGGCACAGACTCATCCTTGTGCAGCCCCTGTGTCCCACATGTGCCCCCAGGCTGGTGCTTGGGGCTGGAGGGGCAGCTCACCACTAGCAGCTGCAAGCCATGCCCTGCTGGCCCTGACCTGTGCTGTGCCTGACCTGCAACCCTGGGGCCTGTGAGACTCAGCAGCTGCCCACCATCCTGGGAAACAGCCTGGACTGGCCCCTTGCTGCTGCTGCGCTGGAGTTCTGCTCCCAGAGCCCCAGGCAGGTGCAGAGATGAGGCTGACCTGTGCTGTGGGACAGGGCAGCCCCTCCAGCCTCCAGGCCCCTTCCACAAGCACTGCCTGAAACGCAGATATTAGAAAAGGGCATCCTGCTAAGGCCTGGCTATTACAGGGGAACTCTTGACCCTGCCTCAAGCCCTCTGCCGAGGGACCCCCTTTCTCCTCAGCTCAGCCCCACCCACACCAAGGGAACCCCCTGTCCCCTCAGCCCAGCAGTGACACAACATCCCCAGAGTACTGTCCCCTGAATGGCTGTGTCAGTGACCAGATGAGACAGCTTGTCTGTCCTGACTGGTTCAGTGGGCTGAGGTCCTAGTCCTGCTCCTTGGCTGGAGCTGAATGGGAGGACAGGTATTCCTGGTAGCTTTGTCACCAAATCCCTGGCAGGCTCCTAGGGCTACCAAGCAGCTGTCCCAGTGCAGGAAAGCACAGCCCTTGGAGCAGCCCCATCTGCCAGGCAGCTGGGACTGAGCCTCAGTACCAGAGCAGGAGCACGGCACAGCCCAGTGCAGCCGCTGAGCACACGGACCGGGGCACAGCCCTTGGGAGCACTGAGGGGACAGAGACATGGGGACAGTCCATGCCCCCTTCTCTCACCGTTCTTTCCCCACGTCGCTCAGTGCCTGGGGGGGAGTGACTGCCACCAGTCCCCACGAGGCAGCTCCACGGAGCTGAGCAGCGCTCGCTCCTCCGGCTGCCTCGGCCGGGTCTGACCCAAGCTCCGGGTCACCGGCTGGACAGGAGCTGCCCAGTTGCACTGGGCCGGGGGTCCCGGGGCTGAGAGCGCCCCATACACCCCGCAGTGCCGAGGGGAGTGGTGGAACAGGACCCCGGAGCCGGGCCCGGCTCCCGGGTGGACAGCAGAGCCGGGGCTGAGCGGTGCGGTGGCTCGGGGGTGAGCCCGGCGGCAGCTGCGGGGCGCGGCCCCAAACCTACCGCAGGGGACACATCGCGCCCGGGACCCTTCGCGGGAAGGAGCATTGGGGAATTGGAGCGGGGGATCAACGCCGGGCGGGCAGAACCCCCCTGGGGGCCCCGTCGGGGGCCGGGCCTCCCCCGTGAGAGGAAGCTCGGCCGGAGCGCGCGCCGGGCGGGCCCGTGCCAGGGCGGGCCTTGCCGGATGCGCCGAGCGCAGGGCCGGTACAGCCCGGCCGTGCCGCGTCCCCGCCGGCAGGGCTGCGGGAGAGGGG
>WEKY01021054.1:140366-163801 GCA_013390045.1 Picathartes gymnocephalus | reverse complement strand
CTTGGGCGGGGCTCGGGGCGGGACAACAGCGGCTCCACCCCTTCCGGCCGGCGGGAGGCGGTGGCACCGGGGGGAGCGGGGCCGCTACCCGACGTTGGCGGTCTCTGTGCCCCTTTCGGGGGCGGCTTCGGCTCCTCCCCCGGTGCCCGCCGGGGCCGGCCCCGCTGAGCGCCGGCGCCGAGGGCAGACCCCGGTGAGTCCCTTGCTGGTGTCCCCGCGCGGTCAGACCGGGGACACCCAGGGCTGTGCGTCTCGCCCGCTGGGCCTAAGGGTCGCTGGCTGCCCGGTCACACTGTGCTCTGGCTGGTCCTGAAGGTGGTCGGTGCAGGGGTGCGGTCCAGCCGTGTCCCGGGGTTGTGCCCGATCCTCACCCGCATCACTCGCTGTGCTCTCCCGGTGGCTCCGGCCCGCGTCCAGGCGGCTCTGGCTGTGTGAGCCGCGGCTGGGCCTCTTCACGGATCGCTCCTGTCCCTTTGCAGGTCCCAAGGCCGCTGGATGTGTCGGGCTGTGGCCGTCCCAGGGGAGCCGTGGCCGTGCCGTTCTGCCAGCGATGATTCCCCGCTGACAGGTACAGCCCTGGCCGTCTCTCGCTCTCCACCCACCACGTAAATCCCGTCTGTGCCCGGTTTCCCTGAGCTTTGCAGTTGCCCTCTCCCTGGGTGAAGCACTGTATCCCCTGCGGGGATGCAGAGCCACCCAGTGCTTGGCCCAGCAGAGCAGCTATGATCGGAGTCCTCAGTCTCGCATGAGTGTCGCTGGTTCCAGCCTCTTCTCATGCCAGTGCTTCTAGTGATTCGGAGAAATAAGGACTTTACAATTAGAAATTGCAAAGCGATATGTTTTATTTCCAGCTGGGACGCACGAGGGGATATCTCTTCCAAACCGTGTGTGCTTGGGTGACTTTCTCCCAGCTACTTATCTTCTGAAACATTGCATATGCATTAAATTTCACAATAGGCCTGTACATATTCATTACCTAGCCCCGCCCAGCCTCGCTTCCTATTAAAATGAGCTAGAAAATCCTTCTGCCGTTGCTCAGTCCCCTCTGGTGGTCGTGGGCCGATGAAGTCAGGAGTCTTCCTCACCGTGGCCTCCTTTTGACCTCTCCTTTTGGGCAGGCACAGTAAGGATTTGGCCAGTTCCCAGGTTAGCTTGCCCTGGCCAAAACCACGAGCCTGGTTCTTGCTGGCTCCAGACCGGAAAGTTCTGCTTTATCGAGTTTTAGCAATACCTAAGTCCGGCTTTGCTGAGTTTCAATATCACACATCTTACCTATGTGACTTCTACCTAAAAACTACCTAGCAATGGAGCTTAGCAGCTCATTTTCTGTGTGTTCTCAATACAAGCTGTTCCTCTACAAAATCACCAAATAATCCGTTCTTAAAGCTTTGTATTTTCATAACCATAAATGTTTCCCATATCACTGCCTCTGGCAGAGCTGACACGGGAATGCTGTGGAGGCTCTGGGGTGTAGCAGTGCTGCTGAGGTAGGGAGGGCAGGGGGCAGCTTTGGGGTGTGGAGAGGGAAGGACCATGGAGAGGGAATGTGGTGTGGCCATGGATTCGTGAGCTCTAAGTAAGGAAAATGGACAGATATCCCTCACTGCTGGAATCACCTGGCTCCTGGTCACTGAATGAACTGGTTCTTGGGTCCCTTGGCAATTGAACTCCAGTGAAAAGTGCTTTAGCCATGTCTCACACTGGGGAGGAGAACCCTGAAGCCCTGGGATGGGGATGGGTGTGTGTGTCACACTGCCCTGTGCCTGGGCTGGTTGTCACGGTGTTGCCGCTGTCTTCCCCAAGGTGGGGATTTGGGAGTTCTGTGGTCCTGGACTTGTCATGCTGAGCTGAAGGAGACCGGATGGGGCAGGCCAGGCTTGGGGCCTCTTGGCAGGGTGCTGCTGGGCTTCTCTGGGTGCAAGGGCCTGTTCCCAGGGCACGGGCTCTCTCTCAGGAGCAGTTCCTCTGCAGGGTGAGCGGCACCGACTGCAGCTGGGGATGGTTCCGCTGTTACCTATGGTGAGGCTCAGGTAGGAGCTGGACCATGGGGGCCGCACCAGGGCCAGCACCTCCCCGCTGCCCTCCATAGCCCAACAGCAGCCGGTGGCTACCTTGACGGGCCACCATGGAGCAGCCCACACGCGTGCCTGGGCCCTGCCGGCTTCTGGGCTGCTTCGGGCAGAAGCCACGGGCCGTCGGTGGGGAGACACCACCAGGACTGGAGCCAGAGCCAGGGGAACCTGAGGAGACACGTGTGGTGCTGCCCCTGTGCGAGGGCCAGGCTCTGGAGGAGTGTCCCCTGTGCCTGCTGCCCCAGCCCCCCGAGGCCTTTCCCACGCTGGCCTCCTGCTCGCACCGCTCGTGCCGGGCCTGCCTGGAGCAGTACCTGCGCCTGGCCATCAGCGAGAGCCGTGTGCCCGTGTCCTGCCCACACTGCCCCGCCGTGCTCCAGCCCTCCGATGTCCACCGGCTCCTGCCCGAGCCCGCCTTCCGTGACAAGTATGAAGAGTTCCTGCTGCGGCGGCTGCTGGTGGCTGATCCTGGCACCCGCTGGTGCCCTGCACCTGACTGCAGGTACCACCGGCCCCAGCGCAGAGATGGGAATGGGGGGGTGGGCATGGGCCCCCCTCCCACAGCAGCAGTGTGGGCCTGTGTCCTGTGAGCCCTTCCCAGGCTAGGTTCCTCGTCACTCAGTCCTGTGTTGGGCTGGGCATGCTCAGGTTAGTGTCCAGTCCTGGCCTGGCTGCAGAGCTTGTGCAGTTCTGTCTGCCAGGGCTGGTGCCCTTGGCTGTGCTATAGTCTGTGAGCCCCAGGGCTGTGGGTGCTGGAGAGGGTGGGCTGGTGAGGGGGTATCCCAGATCTCCTGAGCTGGGGCTGTGGCTCCAACTCGGTGCGGGACTGGGACTGCCACAGCCCGGAGTGGCTGTGCTGGGGAAGGGGCACCCTGCTCTACCCCAGTTCCAACTGCCCTCTCCCCACAGCTACGCTGTCTTTGCCCATGGCTGTGCTGAATGTCCCCGCCTCACCTGTGGCCATGAGGGCTGTGGCACTGAGTTCTGCTACCACTGCCGGCAGACCTGGCACCCTGACGGCCCCTGTGCACCGGTGCCACCGGCCCCCAGCCTGGCCACCCCCACAGCACAGCTGACCCAGCCAGAGGAGCTGGCCCATGGTGAGGCCCTGGCCCACGGTGGGAGCAGCAGGGCTGGGGTTTGGCACAGTCCTGTGCGTTTATGCCTCCTCCCTGTGGGGCTGCTGGAGCCAGGGCCCAGAGTTCTCTCTGAGTGCCTCTGCTGCAGTCTCATAGCCCCTGTGCCGGTTTGGCTGGGGTGTGTAGAGGGATCTCAGCTCTCTCCATGATACCTGTGGGATGGGTCAGGATGTGACAGGATGTGGGGCTGCATGCACACTATTCTGTCCTGCTCCCCCATCCCGTCTTATCTCTCCCTAGCTGAGGCCGAGGACATCAAGGTCTGTCCTCGCTGCAGCGCCTTCATCATGAAGATCAACGATGGGAGCTGCAACCGCATGAACTGCACGGTCTGCGGGTGCCTCTTCTGTTGGCTCTGCCTGCGGGAGATCTCTGACGTGCACTTTCTGAGGTCAGTGCAGGGCCATGGGGTTGGGGGCTGCCCTGGGGGCCCTGACAGGAGGTGTGGGGCTGGAATGGGGGCAGCCAGGCCCTGCCCCAGGTTTGGGCTTGGCCGGGGGGAGCAGAGTGATCTGTGCTGCTGGGTCTGGTAGTGCTGGGGCCAGCTGTTGGCACCCTGTAGGAGGCAGCTGGAGCTCAGGGTTGGGGGAACCTGGCTGCCTGCTCTCTGGTGGGCCTCTGGGTGTCCCCTGGCATTAAGAAGAATTGACCCTGTGCTGGTCTCTGCCTGCCCGCCCCTCGCAGAAGCCTTGGCTCAGCCCCGCTCTGTCCCCACAGCCCCTCTGGCTGCACCTTCTGGGGGAAGAGGCCGTGGTCACGGACCCGGAGGATCCTATGGCAGCTGGGCATGGTGCTGGGAGCACCCATGGTCATCTCCCTTGCCGCGGGTGTTGCTGTCCCTGTTATTACCATTGGGATCCCCATCTACATGGGTAGGAAGGTACTGCCAGGCGGTCCTGGAGTCCCTGTGGTCCTGCTCCCCACTGAGCCTGGCAGCCCATGGCCCTCGGCCTGGACAGACCTGCAGTGCTCCCTGCTGCCCACAGCACATCCCTGTGCCCCCCCAAGCACCCTCAGCACATTCCTGTGCCACCCCTGACAGCCCACAGTCCTTCCTTGCTGGGACCTTCTGCTGCCCCCCAGCAGCCCCCACCGGTGCGGGTGTGCTCAGGCTGGGTAGTGGGGTCAGGGTGGGCAAAAGGAGGAAGGGTTCTAGGGGGGTTTTCCAGGAACACTTGTGGTGTGGCAGCAGTGCTGTTGTGGCTGCCTGTCCCTGAGGGAGGGGTGTCTGGAGCTCTGCTAGGCTGGGAAGAGGCTGTATCCCTGGAGCTATGCCAAGGTCTTTGTAGAGCCCTTCAAGAGCCCTTCAACTTTCTGTCTTTTCCTTGAGGTGCTGGGCCAGAGCCGGCGAAGCAGTATATCCAGGTGCCAGCAGTGCCTCTCTGTCACCAGCAGTGTCCTCCTCTCTGTCTTTGTGTCCCCTATCATAACAGCTCTCACTGTGGGTGAGTGCCGAGGGCACTGCCCATGTTGGGGAGCAGGGCTCTGGCTGTGGCGTGGCTGTGGGGGATGTCTGGGACCAGAGGCAGCAGGGCCGGGACTGGGCAGTGACCACTTGTCTGCGCGCAGGTGTTGGCGTGCCCCTGCTGCTCACCTACGTGTACGGGACTGTGGTGCTGTCGCTGTGCCGGAGCCGCTGGGGCTGCAGGGGCAGCCGCACGCCCGGAGACCTCGGCGTGGTGGAGCTGGACAACCTGGCCAAACGTGAGTGCCACACAGCTGGCGGGCCCTGGCCTGTGCCCTCCCTGCTGCAGCGAGGAGCAGTCCGTGGGAACAGCGTGCTCTCTGTCCCGCCAGTGAATGAGCTGTGGTCAGTGCTGCCCAGCCCCAGACCGGGTGAGGATGGAGCTCCAGACCCCGCTGCCTCCCTCCCCAGCAGCGGCCGCAGCCCGCGCCCAGGGCCAGCGTGGCCGGAACGGGACGGCCAGTCAGCCAGCACGGTGGCCCTTGCGGGGAGTATGCTGAGTGAGGGCCAGGACACCTCCGACAGGTGAGCAGGGTGGCTGTGCTGAGGGGGCTGGGGGAGTGGCACATCCCCTCCAAACAGCCTCCCCCAGTCCCTCCCGCTGTGCTGGGCAGGGATGGGTGGTGCCCTGCTTTGGGCTGCTGCTCTCAGGCCAGTGTCTGTCTGCAGGGAAGGTGTTACCATCGAGGTGGAGGTGTCGGTGGAAGCAGTGCCGCGTTCTGCCCGGCAGCAGAGCCTCAGCAGTGCCCTGTCTGGGCAGAGCCTTTCTGGGGACTCCCTGGGAGCCACCAGTGACAGAGGCAGCTCCATGGGTGTCCCTGTGGAGTGATGGGGGTCTGAGGCAGAGAGCTTTGATCCACACACAGGCCTTGTGCCCTCCTGTGGCAGAGCCAGTCCCCCTGTGCCACCACACCCAGCCCTGGGAGCTGAGTCCTGGGTGGGTGCCAGCTGCACCCAGCACTGCTGCTCCCTGCACTAGCCCTGTCTGCCCCTTTCCCCACTAGGAAATAAAGCTGCTTTCTGAGGGTCCCTCTGTCTCCTGTGGCAAAAGTCCCCTGACAGTGCAGGCCCCTGCCAGCCCACTGGTGTGCGTGACAGGCATCGCATCTGCACCTGGATGAGGAAGAGGCCACCCAGGTGAAGCAGGGGTTGTTGTGGCCTCTGCCCTGCCTGTACCAACTGATCTGCCCCAAGAGCAGGCTGCAGGGAAGGGGGAGGGCAGCAGCCCCCCAGCTCCAACCTCTGGTGCTCCCCACAGGGATCCATCCTGCAGCAAGGCCAGTGTGGAGGGACCACGGGGTAACACCACGGGCTGTAGGTGGACACCTATTGCCAGACGGGTTGCATAGTCTCAGGCAGTGGGATCCTTGCTGCTCTGACTCTGCTGCAGCATCCTGGGGAAAAAAAGCTGCTTCTGAATGTTTTGCTGCTCTGAGTTGGGCAGTCACAGAACAAGTAAAGGATTTGGGTTGGAAGGGAGCTTAAAGCTCATTGCTGTCCCTTGCCATGGGCAGGGAGATCTTTCATTATCCCAGGTTGCTCCTGGCCTCGTGTAGTGGTTTCACCTCGTCCAACCTAGCCTTGAACACTTCCAGGGATGCAGGGGCAGCCACAGCTTCTCTGGGCAATCTGTGAGAGGGCCTCACCACCCTCACAGGGAAGAATTCCTTCCCAGTATCCCATCTAACCCTGTGCTCTGGCAGTGGGAAGCCATTTCCCCTTGTCCTGTCCGTCCAGGCCCTTGTCCAGAGTCCTTCCAGCTTTCTTGAAGCCCCTTTAGGCACTGTGACTCTAAGTTCTCCCTGGATCCTTCTCTTCTCCAGACTGAACATCCCCAGCTGTCCCGGCCTCTCTCCATAGGAGATGACATTTATGAGTTGGCTCACCTGCACAACTTTTTCCAGCTGCTCTGGGATTCCCATGTGACGGGGTTGTGCCTTTGGCAGTGCCTTGCACTGCACATCTTCCCTTTCCAAAGATGAACTCCACCCTTCTGGTCCTGGGCTGTTGTCTCGGTTTCTGCAGTTCAGTCTGTCCCTCACCAGTGGTGCCTCTCCTGTTACCTTGGACCCCCCTCCTTCCCTGGCAGCCCCGAGCTTCAGCTCCTCACTCTGTCTAGTGGCTCTGCAGCGAGTTGTCCATCCTGAACTGCTTTGGTCTCTGGAGTGTCCTGCAGCCCTGTGTGAGTCTGGTGCCTCAGAGCCACAAACAATGAATGCCCAGTGCTGCAGTTTGATTTGCTGCTCAGGCTATTTCCATGCTTAGGAACTCTGGATGAGCTGGTGTGTTCCCTAGGAATGGGATTACCTGAGGAGACCTTCCAGGAGGACTTTTTTCCTTTGGAAAAGTGAGTTTGTTCTCAGGACATCTTCCACTTGCTGCCAGGTGGGTTAATCTCAGGATTATTCTGGGAAAGGGCTGCTCAGTACCTCACACTTCCTTCCCTGTTATCAACATCCTGGCCAAGGTGACTCTAGATTTTGAATAGACAGAATGAATAGTCACAGGGACAAGCAGTCCTAAAACAGTTATTTCTGCAGTCCTTGAGAGCCTGAAGCTGAGGCAGCTTTGCTTGGTGACAAACTGGTTTTAATGCCTCAATTGCCATATGCTGTCATCTTGTTCCTGCTGCCAGGCATTCATCTCCAGAGGGCTGGTTTTAAATTTTGTTCCTCATCATTAAGGTTTATGATGCAGGAGTTCCCCCAGTCTCTGTGGAGTTCCCAAAATGGCTCTGATTCGTGGGGGCCTCACGTTAGTAACCTGTATTGAGCAGTGACTGGGTTTAGACCATTTTTTGTGTGCTCTGTTGATGTTTTATCATGCAGATTTTTACTCAAAATGCTCTGTGGTGGGTCCTGTGCCACAGCAAAGGCCCTCAGAGCTGCAGGTGTTTGCCTTACCTTGCTGCAGCTGCTCAGGGAACAGATCCAGAGGTTCTGCTATGGCTGCCTGGCCAGTTCAGTGATGGCAGCTCACCAGGAACATAGAGGAGCACAGGATCCCGGGGGCTGTGCAGGGAGACACCCTGGTCACCCCTGCAGAGCCAGGGGCAGCTCTGGCCTGGCTGCCACAGGGGCCTCAGGATGGTCAGAGACAGGGGGGCCGTGGGGTCTTGTGGCTCCCGTGGAATCCTGGGGCAGGTGGGACAGCTCCAGGCTGTGGGGGAAGGAGGGAATGGGGGAAAGAACAATTAGGGAACAGATGTAGAAGGGGCCAGCTGTGTGTAAAAAAAAAAAAATAGTGGATCATCACAGGGTGCTCTTCTTCTCCAGCGGTTTGCTGGATGCACAGGCTCTTTCTCCTACACAGGGAGAGCCCACCTGTATAGCCCACCCTTCCATCAGTGTTTTACAGCCCAGGGACTTCACACCTGCCAGAGCAGCCACAGGTATTGACACCCATTGTACGAGCTGTGTGTCAGGGAGGAGCTGCCTCTTGACACACCTTGACAGAAGGTGCAGCTCTATGGGTGCTGTAGGCAGGTGAGCTGAGGGGGATGACTGGTACCCCTATCCCTTCAGCAGACACAGACTGTCCCCAGAGACTCATGTCTACTCTATGTGAGACTCCTCAGAAGAGCCATCCTGGGAAAACTGGGAGCCACAGGCCAAAGCCCTGCAGTGATCCAAGACCACAGGGATGGGTGTTCTCCTCCCAACCCCACCTCAATCACCTCCCCCTTCAGGAAAGAACCAAGGACCAAGAACACACCTGTATTTTCTGGTCTTTTAGTTGGAAAAAAGTATTGATTGAAAGTGTACAACTGAACATGGCGTGGCCACAGCACCACCGCCAGATTGTTTCACAAATAAAAACAGAAAGGGCCTTAAATAATTGGGTGCAGATTAAAAAAACCTCAACAGTGAAAAAGTTCTTCCCTCCGAACAGAAATTCACAGGCACAGAAATGGCAACAACCACATGGAGACAATGGGGGACATCCTCCTCCTCCTCACCACGGACTCTGTGATTCAGCGCTCCCAGGCGCAGCTCCGTCCTCGCTCCCTCTTTGGAATGGTTACGGATGAACAGCGCGACATGCCCTTGCTAACCAGACCCACCCCCACCCCCTGACCAGGACACGGACAAACAAGGCCTCTGCTAAGGCTAAAAAAAGGACAAGACTTGGAGTCTTGAGTTCAGCATGGGTAAGAAACGAGAGTCTGGTGAGCACAGCCCAGTCCCCAGGTGGGCCCTGCTACTCCAGTTTGGCCTTCTTGGTGCTGTCCCCACCGTTCTCCTCTGCTGGTGCTGCTGCTTCCCCCAGTTTCCGCTTCCCACTCTCAGGAGGTGGGTGTGTGTTACGGGGTTTGAAGCTGATAATGATGCAGGTCATGTTATCGCAGCCGGTGCCATCCCCTGAGGTGTCTGGAGCCAAGCACTGATCCAGCAGCTGGGGAGGAACAGGGCAAATCAGTAGAGAGAGCAGATACATACTGGGACCACCCTGAGGCACTGGGCCCATTCCAGCACCTGACAGTGGCTCACGGGCTGCCAGGCCAGACCTGTGCAGGAGGAGTCAAATGCTGTTCCCACCAGACAAGGGACAGAGATGGGCTCGGCCGCCCCAGGTTTCTGAATGCTGGCAGAAACTCCTTTGGCTGGACAGCACCCCTGAGGTCAGACACTGGCTAGAGTGCCCAGGGAACCCATCAGGGGCTGGGAGGGCAGAGCCAGGCACCAAGCTGGGACGCAGAAGCACCACATTGCCGGAGGGACAGCAGAGGTCCTGATCTTACCTCTTCTACAATGGAGGAGAGTGGCCGCAGGAGTCCATTCTCATCCTTTTGGGTGATCTTCGACTGGATGAAATCCACCACTTCCTGGCTGCTCATCACATTCCTGCAGAGCAGAGAGGTCAGAAAGGCAGGCAAAGGGAGCACACATGCCACAGTGTCCAACAGGCCTTCCTGGGGCCCAGCTCTGGAGAAAGGCTGGAGCAGTGATGCCCCAGAGGCACAACAGTTCCCTCACCACTCACCAGATTCCATCACAGGCAATGACCATGAAGTCGTGGTCATCGTTTATTGTCAGCACTTTGATGTCAGGCAAGGCAGAGATCATCTGCTCTTCCGGAGGGAGGTTCTTGTTCCGCTTGTAGAAGTGATCCCCTGTGGTGGGGAGGAAGATGTCTGGGCACAGGCAGTGCTGCCTGCCCTGGACAGTGAGCAGCACTGCTCTGCCACAGGACATTCCCAGAGGGATCAGCGAGTGCTCCCACAACCTGGGATCAGGCTGTGGGCCATGAGGCAGAAGAACCATTGCAGGTTCCAGGTGTAAGCTCTGGCAAGCCCAGGGAAGAGGGGCCTTGGCCAGCTCAGCCTCTCTACTCCAAACCAAGTGCCCTCTCCCCACCTCCTGGGGCAACCAACACCAGGCCAATACCTGTCACAGCACAGCACCTGTCACACCTCTGAAGAGGCTGTGGCTGCCCCATCCCTGAAAGTGTTCAAGGCCAGGTCCCCAGGAATCAACATGCCAAGATTCCTCAATAACCCAGTAAGCAGGAGAAGTCCTGTTCCAAAGGCAACAGTCTGGTTTTGGGACAGTTGACAGTTTACATGAGGTGGTTTCTGACAACCCAGCTGCTGGCACAACCACCTGGAATGTGTCAGATGCTGCTTTCCACTGATGTCCAACTGTTTCAAGGCCATTTTCTCCAATTAGTCTGAAATCTCCCATCAAATATTGAAGAGGTTTCACTCATCTCGTTAATAACTGTTCCATAACCCCAGTGGTTGGCAGTGCTGTCAGCATGGCTGTCCTGAGGCTGGCACTCCAAGGCCAGGCCTGTCAGCATCCCCCCTCCTGCTTACCAATGGCCCTGGAGAGGTTGAGGCCGCCGTTCACCCTTCCATCCATGGTGACCTTGCCACCAGCATTCTTTATCCTGGCCAGCTCCACCTCATCCTCTGGCTTGTGGTCGTAGGACATGTCGACAGCCTTGCCACCCTCAGACACGACACAGCGCGAGTCCCCGGCATTGGCCACAATCAGCTGCTTGCCCCGGATCAGCGCCACGACAGCGGTAGTGCCACTGTCTGAGCCAGGCTGCAAGAGAGAATTTCAGTGAGATTTCTTTCTCTGTCTCCATGTCAGGTCGTTAAGGGAACCAGCACCAGCTGCACAGCTCCCAGCAGTGTCCCAGATCCCAGGGTGCTGCATCTCACCCCATAAGCACAGGTGGAACAATGGAGAAAGGCCGAGGGAAGTGGGAAACACCAGGAGTGTGTTCACTGAGGGGCAGGGAACGCCTCCATCCCACTCTCACACAGCTCAGTGGGTCAGGATTCTCTGGCGTTCCATGTGTCTGTACCCTGCACTCTAACGTGCTAATTCCAGCCCCAGCCCAGCTTGAGCACATCCTCACTTCAAGTCAGGACATCTCCCCAAGGGAGAAATTTACACCTTGGAAGCCACATCCCCTTCACCTGACCTCCTGGGTCCCTGCCCTGCCTGATTGCGCTGTCATGGGCTGAATAGCCACAGCCCTGGCCTGGTGAGGAGTGATGCTGTACTCTGGAGCAGTGGTGCCAGCAGAGCCCTCCTGTTCCTGCCCCATGCTCTCCCCTCACACCACTTTCCAAGCCCCCCACACTCAGCAGCAGGATCAGCCTCTTCTATCCCAACCTGCCATCCAGATCCTGGCCCATCCCTCAGGCTGTCAGCAGCTCACTCAGCCCCAGCAGAGTGCCTGGGGTGTTCTATCCCCACCTGAACAGGAACAACTCCTAGGTGAGTCTCCCAAGTGCCCCAGGCTCCACGCTAAGCTGCAGAACACAAAACAAGGATGTGCACCTCCTCTTTCCCCTCCATGCCTGGTAACAACATTTCCTCCTCTTCATCCTCATCCTCCTCTGCTTCTTCAGTGTCATCTTCATCATCTTCATTCTCTGCCTCTTCACTGCTGTAACCATCCTCATCCTCACTGCATTCCTACAAGGAGAGATACCACAGGAGTCACAAAGGACATTTGGTGCTGTCCCCCTGCTGGTCCCTCCATCCTGGGGACCAATGGTCAGTTCCCCCAGAGGTGTGAGGTGACCTGCCATGTGTCCCCCACTCTTCATGGCTACAACCAGAGCAGCTGGTATCACTACGGCAGTGGATGAAGGGATGATGCATGCAGCAGGACCAAGGGCTGTCAGCTATGTCTGCTGCAGGATGAGGGTGTGTCCTTCAGGGTTAGCTCAACAATCCCAAACATTCCCATGGGATGGCCTCAAAGGATCAGCCTGAAACACCTGCTCCTAGGAACACACCTAGGATGAGCCAGAGGCTCGTCTCAAGTACCACCATAAGCAATGCATTCTGCCCAGCCAGAAGGCCACTCTGTTCCAGTGCTGTTTCCTACCTCACTGTCTTCCTCCTCTTCCTCAACCTCATCTGACTCATCCTCACTGTCCTCAAAAAATTTGGATTTGGTTGTGCGCTGGGGCTTTCCCGTAGAGGAGCAGGAGGGCCCGGCCTCCCCAGTAGAAGAGGTGACGGCCTCGTCACCTTTGCCTAGTTCAGGCTTCTGCAGAGCAGGGCTGTTGCCTCCAGCGCTGGCTTTGTCTGAGGTGGAGGAAATACCCGTGATTTCTTCGTCTGGCTTCCCGTTCTTCCTCTCCTTGTGGTCGGGAAGCTCCCCTGGGTCAGCCTCTCCATTCATATTTGACTCCCCATCATGCTGCTTGCCTGTCCCCTCCACAGCGTTATCCCCAGCTGCAGCTACAGACTTGGCTTTGAGGTTCTTGGTGCAGTTTTGTCCATAGCGTGTGAGAAGCTCCTCGATGGTCATTGTGGCTTCTTCGTGCAGAAGAGCAGCTTCCTCGTTATCCACTGTAAATGGAAAAGGGAGGGGACAAGGACACAGAGGGTCAGAGAGCAGGATACCCACCACACTGGGTCCTGTGGTGAGCTGCCCCAGCTGAGGCTGCTGCTGGCAGAGCTCCAGCAGTGCTCCCCAGGCCAACTCTGAGCACACAGCCAGGCCTGTGCCCTCCACAGCTCCCAGGTGCTACAGGTGAGCAGGATGGGAACAGCAGGGCCACAGTTCTGACCACAGCACAGCCTGCAGTGCCCCCACTGCCCCAGGCCCAGTGCTCCCTGGCCAACTGACAGCACCACAGAGTGTTTACATCAGGCATAAGGGCTGGTGGTAGCACAGTGGTCACATCAGGTGTGGCTGGGGAGTAGAGCCTCACTTTCCCAAGCTGGAAGCAAAGTCACCAGTTCCATGTGCAGGTTTGGTCATTAATGCAGCAGCTGGGAACAAGAGAGCAGCTGCTCCACAGGCTTGAAACACCCCAGGGTGCTGGGATCCCCACCAGCTGTCAGTTGGACAGGTACAACAGGTGAGAGCACAGCTTTGGGCATCTCCCAAATAGGACTAGACAGGAAGTGGGATGACTTTCCCCAATGGCCACAAGCCAAAGACCACTGCTTCCCTACTGACATCCCGCTGCATATACTTTGCTTTGCTATTTAATCCGAAAAGGAAAACAAATGCAGATAGCCCAAAGCTCCTGAAAATACAGAACAAAAAGAAAGAAAACCCAACGACCCATCCGCCCACTTCATTCCTGTCTGCTGAAGAAAAAGAAGCAAAAAATTCAGTGTTTCCAGACTGACATATTGTTCAAGGTGACAGGATCACTTTGTATCTGCCTCAAGGCTGCTCACAAGGTACTCAGCAAGAGCAGCACAGGATTCCACCACACGACACATCTCCTGGGCTGGCAACCACTTGCTGGGGAACACTTGCTTCTTTGTGAGAAGAATTGCTGAAGAGACCAGGATCTGCTTCAGTCCTACCTGCAGCTGGTGGCTGCCACCAGCCAGGGACAGCTGAGCACTGCACACCACATCATTTCCCTTCCACAGCTGAGCCCAGCTCAGAGTTCCTGACACATCCTGGAACTCTGCAACCCATGGAGGAAGCCCTACAGAAAGTGGTGACTGGCTGGTTTGTTATCCATAGCATTAAGCTCCCAAACGGATAAGCGTTCCCCCAGCACCAGCCCAAAGTCATGGACAATGCTAAGGGGCAGTATCTCACCTCAGCCAAGACTTAACTGAGAAAATTGGGACAGAAAACCTTGTGCCTAAGGAGACCTGACCCTGCTGCTCTACGTCCCTGTCCTGGAGCTGCAGCTTTGTCTGTTCAGTGGCATCTGACTTACCATCATCTTCATCAGCAACTTTCTCCTTCTCA
Source organism: Picathartes gymnocephalus (assembly GCA_013390045.1). Taxonomy (NCBI): domain Eukaryota; kingdom Metazoa; phylum Chordata; class Aves; order Passeriformes; family Picathartidae; genus Picathartes; species Picathartes gymnocephalus. The sequence continues at coordinate 149,924 of WEKY01021054.1, read as the reverse complement.
TCTTCATCGTCCTGTGGCCGCCCAGCCATTTGAGAGAGCTCCTTAATCACCTCCTCTGTGGTGAGCTTGGCATCAATGGCCAAGAATGCATCTTCCAGGGCCTGTGTGTGAACACAGACATGAGTGGGCAGCTGCCCCTTCCCTACAGGACGCCTGCCTGCCATTCTGTGCAATCCAGTCTCTTCCAGGTTGCACACTGTAACAAATCACAGCATGGCTGCAGCTGGCAGGGACCTACAGGGTTCTCCTGATCCAATGCCCTGCTCCAGCAGGGACACCCAGTGTCAGCTGCCCAGGACTGTTCCCAGACACGTTCTGGACAGCTCCAAGAATGGAGACTTCATCACCTCCCTGGACAACCCACACCCAACCAGGTACTGACACAAGGGCTTTCCTCTGTGTTGGCACTTACTCAGTCCAGGGCAGAGGTGGCTCCTCACCTTTTGCAGTTTGCCTTCCTTGTAGGCCTTCTGGTCTTTGATGATCTCAGGGAGGTACTTGGCACAGTACAGGGCAACTTCTTCTCCTGAAAAAGATCAGAAACTATTTAAAGAGGCTGATCACTCCAGACAGAACCTGCTCTTGAGCAAATGAATGCCCAAGGTAAATCCTGGGACACAAAGCAGAGCTGCTCCAGACACGGAGCAGTGACTCTGCAGCTGAGTCTGGGGATCCTGCTCACACCTTCCCAGTAGGATGTGCAGATGGCCCTAGCAAACCTCAAACCCCCAGGTTTGGCCAATGCTGTGAGCTTCCCAAGAGGGAGTTTAAGCCCACAGGGACATTTAGGTTGATTCTTTAGGTCCAGCCTACCTGGAAATCTTTAATTTCACATGTCAGTGAAACAAGGAGGAAAGGGAAGCTTTTGTTCACTGTAGGCTCTCTTAGAGCATTACCAATGTGCAGTGAGCACATAAAAAGCATTCTGTCTTCTAGTGTGTGTTCCAGACCAACGGCAATGAGATAGCAGCGATTGAGATGAACCTTTCAGGAGACAGGGCAGTCACCTTGGTACAGGAAAGAGCACAGCAAGGTAAATAGCAGCCAGAACACTGTGCTGAGAGCACAGGGGATAACCAGGACTCAAGTCAAGTGCTCATCCTAGAACAGCTGAGAGATTTTTAAAAGCCAGAAACTCCCCCAGCTTGGTAAGTAATGGTGTCAGGTATGGAACAGGGCATGGGAGGCATTTGTTTAGATCCTGAAGATGCTGTTAAGAGAGAAGGAAGAGTAAACAGTAAGGGATGATGAATTTCTGTAGTTTATCTTGAACAGGGCCAGAAAGAGTAGTGTGTGTTGTAAGAGATCAGACTAGTCATTGAGGTTTTTATATGAGCAAAGAACAGCGTAGGACACAGGAATGTGGCTCACACCTCACGAAGAAGAAAAATTAGAGCCAGAAACTGAGAAACAAATGAATGACTGCACAGAAAGAGGGAGAGGAGCAGGGCAAGCTGCAGGCAGGTAGAGGGTCCCACTGCAGGGTCCAGGAACATCCTGAGGCTGTGCTGGATCAGTCATTCCCTGTCAGTGTACAAAGAAGTAGCAGTGTGTGTGGCTGGGCACAGCATTCCAGAGCCTACCTGCACCTGGGTTTTTCTTGTGACTGTAAGGTACAACCAGAGCCACGTGGGCTCCTTTCCTTTGGGCTACAGGGCTGTTTTCACACAGGAGGGTTTTTCACAGGATGGACCAGCCACACAACTCCTGATCTTTCTGCTGCACATCCCAACTTCCCTGCCCTTCTCTGAGCCCAGCGGAGACTGTGCAGGCAGCTGGGAGTGACAAAGAGTTGTGCAGGCAGGAGCAAAGCTCTGTGAAGGAATGGGGAGCAAGGGAAGTGAGGGGAAAGCAGCAGCCAGCCATCAGCTCAGCAAAGGAAACGCAGTGGGAAGTGGAGAAGTGGGGAATTTGGAAGAAAGACAGACAAGGGACTTTTCCAATGTATCCGCAGAGAAGGCATCAAGTGGCCATTGACAGAGAACAGAAACAGCAAAATGGCTGCTGCTACACAGTGCTGCAAAGCATTCCATGGTACAAATCCAGGGAACAAAGAGACTGGGTCTGACCTGGGAACACTGGAGAGGACCTGTGACAAGGGCCTAGAGTGACAGAACAAGGGGGAATGGCTCCATATTGACAGAGGGCAGTCTTAGATGGGATATTAGGAAGAAAGTCTTGCCTGTCACGAGGCTTTGGCTAATCTGTGTTTTCTCCAAAAAAACCTCTTGGAGGAGGTGAAAAACTGATAGTTGTCTCCATGAGATGAAACTTGAAGGATAGCAATGGCCTCAGTGCAGAGCCCAAGTGCCAGACGAGGCTCAAAGTCAGTGTTTGAACAATAGATCTCAGTCAAACACCACTAATCACTGCAGAGCCCAGCAAACAGCAGGACCCAACACCAGCTTCTAACAGGTACAGCACAAAAAAGAGGATGGTGTGGGTCAGGTAAACTGATCGTGGGAACACCTGAACCACCACTGTGACCTGCAGCTGTTAACAGATACAAACCCCCTCCAGCGTGCTCTGGTCCATCCATTACTGGCTCCAACCCTTCCAGTGATGGAAGGTGCCAAGAAAGGACTGTTGTGGTTTAACCCCAGGGGGCAACTAAGCACCACCCAGCCACTTGCCCACCTCTTGTGGAGCTAGGGAGTGGATTGGATGAGTAAAAGGCAGGAAACCCTTGAGCTGAAAGAAGTTTAAAACAGTAACAGTAATAATAATTAAAAAAAATAGTGAAAAGGCAAATAGCAAAGAGAGAAATAAACCTCAAGACAGATGAGCAATGCAAGAATGTGTCAATGAGGACGCATTATTAGAAGGCCTAAAGCACAAGGACACAGCAATAGAGACTGATCAAACAGACCCCCAAACATCATTCTCCAGAATCTGGGAGCAGGGAGGCCAGAGCACATAATAAAGAAGCTGGGGAAAGCAAAAAACTGACCCAGCAGCATCTTTCAAACACTGGAAGGCTTGTCCACAAGGGGGAAACGTGAGCAAAAAACTGATGAATGAAATGGAAAATACTAATATGTAAAAAACCCCCCCAAACTCACACTTTTCCAAATAACACAATAATAAAAACTTTTCTCAACCTGTCTGGAACAAGAAGCTTACTGGAGAGTTTCAGGCTGAGAGATGAGCAAGGTATATATGAGAAACTAAATTCAGTTTTTGCACTGGCAGCTAATAAAGCTTAGCAAGGTTCCCACCCAAAAACTTACTCTTACATGGGAGAGACCTGAGAAATTGTTCCAAACTGAAGAACTAACCTATCAATAAAATCATGCAATAGGAGGGATGGGCAAAAGCTGTTCTTCTAAGTCAGATTCAACTATATCCGTATCCTTCCTGATATGGTTTGTCTAGGAAGAGTTGTAGAGATCTAATCACTAGAAATCTAAAATACAAGTTAGAAGACCTCTAAGTTTTGGTTTCTTAGGTTGTTGATGGAAAAAGAAGTGTTGGTACAGAAAGACAAATAAGGTGGGGGGAGAAACATCTGGGGGTTGATTTTGGTTTTTTTTTTTTCCTTTGTCTTTAGTTCTATTAATAAACTATTTTTTATCTTTCAAAGTTTAGGCCTGCTTTACATTTCTCTTAATCCTTATCACATCACAGAAGGCTAACGTACTTCAACCCCTGCACCAAACTACTCGCTTAATGTGAACAAGCAAATAGATGAACGTGAACCCACTACATAAATGGTGTTTCCGCCCGGTTTTGAACTCAACTTGCTACAATAACTCATCCCAGTGCTTTGCCATTCCATGTCTTTCCCTACTGTCTATCTTGACTCTTCCCTATTGTATTTAAGAACCCCAAAAACAATACTTAATGTCCTACACTAACAGGAATGTCATGAGTGTCCAAATGCTCTCTAAAATCCAACACACGGAATAAGACCTTGGCAGCTGAGAAATCAACACACTGAGCTCAGAGGAGAACAGATGGTTTGATACGACTCATTCTTGACCCATTTTTGGTAGATACTCCTTATCTTTATTTTTGCCCAACAGACACAGAGTTTCTGAGGTGAGTAGCTCCTGATCCCTACATCCCATTTCCTTGTCATTCTCTGCCTCTCAGCACCAACCCATCAGCCCCATGTTCTCAAAGACACCCTTCAGGATATCAGTGACTGCTCCACATGGGTCTCTGCACACTCTTAAGACGAAGTCCAGGAAAAAAAAATTTTCAGAACACAAAATACATTCTTCAGACTATGATGACATCTTTGGAAGAGCTACTTGCTATATATTCAGCTGGCCACTGTGTTACAGAGCCAGTGAAAAGGAGGAAACAGGCAGTTTAGTTCATCTACTCCACAAAAAGAGCTTTCAAATCATCAAATGTTTTCCATACTAAACTGCCACAAGAAAACCAGGGAGGTTGGATAGGAGCAGTTTTCAGAATGGAGGATGGCCACTGGGAGAGCTCCTTGAAAAGCTACGTTGTTCAACATCTACAAAAATTAGTAGGAAAAGAGATCAGGAAAACATGATGGGTCACTCAGGATGATCAAAATTAAAATAATTTGCAAGATTTAACAGCAGGATCTTGAGCTCTTACATGATATCGCAGAAGAAATTCTGTAATAATATTAGCAATCATATTTAATAACAATATTCAATCATACAAGCAGAGACAAGCCTAGGGCTCCTCTGACTGGAAAAAAAGACATGGAGTCCAAAATAGTAAAAGTGAAACGTACTACCAGAGTGATTATTCACTCATTCCTTGTGTCATGGATACTGCAGTGAAATGATCAGGCAGCAGATTTAACCATATCTCTTTCAAATAATGATTCTATGCAAAATGCACACTGCATACAATCACCAAACATAGAAACTTTCTTAAAATGCAGTTAGACATATTTGTGAAGAGTTAGTTCATCCAGAAGACTCCAGCATGTCTCCAGGATGGAATGGCTGCAATCTCCAATTTAAGGAACCCTCACAGGGAATGGACCTGCCTCTTTTGATTTTCATTCTTTCCTTGGGCAACCACCAGAACACAATCTCAGGTGATTTTTCTTACCACTTTTTCTTCTGTGACTCTCCTGCCCAGCTTATCCACCACAAAACCAGCCATTCTCTAAAGGTATAAAAGATGGAATACAAATCTGATTTCAATTTCAGATCAGACCTTGACCTTCCTTCTAGGACCCCTAAGAGGTTCAGAACCTCTGCTGATGGTATCTATCAAAATGCTTCCCATGAAGGAGCAGAATTCCTAACAATAGGTAGATGCTCCAGCAGCCCCGGACAGCCCAGAGGGGTCACACTGAGGGACAGGACAGAGCAAAGTGGACGCAGTTACCTCCGTGTCCATCGTAGACAGAGAACATGGCTGTTTCACTGTCCAGCTCGGGAATGCAGTTGTGGGCATCCTGAAAGAGAGAGCAAAGGTCTGGAATGACAAGGATTGCATTAGACCCACAGAAAATCATAGAACCACGGATCCGTTTGGGTTGGAAAAGTGCTCTGAGACCACTGAGTCCAACCACTGCCCCAGCCTTGCTCCCTCAAAGTGCTGCCCCATGCCCCCAGGTGCCACATCCACACTGCTTTTAAATCCCTCTAGCGATGGGGACTCCACCACTGCCCTGGCCAGCCAGGGCCAGACAAACCTTTCCATGAAGAAATTGCTCACAACAGTCAACCTGAACCTGCCCTAGAACAGCCTGAGGCTGTTTCCACTTCTCCCACCCGTTGTTTCCTGGGAGACAAGTGTGACCCCAACTGGCTGCACCCTCCTGCCAAGGAGCTGTAGAGAGTGAGAAGGTCCCCCCCGATCTTCCTTTTCTCCAGGCTGAGCCCTCTCCAGCTCCCTCAGCCACTCCTCACCAGACTCGTGCTCCAGACCCTTCCCCAGCTCCATTCCCATCTCTGGACAAAGCAAAGGTCAACAGCACAAGCCATGTACACTGCACAGCCCTTCTCTCCGTAAGGTCTCTGTGGAACAGACAGCTTTGAGGAAGGCACCCCTGTGATTTTACAGCCAAGTGCCTGAACTCCTTCCCCTATGGGCAAGCAAACCCACCTTGGCTATTGCAATGCAGAGCCTGGCACAGAAGGCCAGGCTGCACCTTTCTCCTAAGCCCTTGCCCTGCCCAGCTGACCTCCTGACATTCCTTCCAGCGTAGCACTCACCCATCACCTCACCACCTGACATCCCACACACTTGTGTTCAGGAAGAACACCTGTCCTCTGCAATGTTCAACAATGTGATCTTTTCTGTGGTTCATCACCTTAAATGTGCCACAATTGCCCCAAAACACTGTGCTTACTCCAAGACAGCAGTCTCAAATATCTGGATGTGTCCATGCTCCCAGCAATATTCCAAAATTTACACACACACAGAACTAGATCACAGCCCAGCAACCACTGAGCTCTACTGCTTTTTCACGTATGAGCCCTTGGATAAGGTCTCTTCGCTCTCCAGAGTTCCAGTGTCTTGTAATAAGCAAACTTTATTCCTTGCTCAGGAAAACAGGAACAGAGAGGTTCTGGGTTTATGTACCACTCTTTGCAATGGAACTGCTGGCACTGGAACAGAAAGCTTCTGAAGAGGCAAGTGACCATCTGAGTTCAAAATGAGTAATGACTGAATGGTAATGCAGGAAATTTCCCTAGCCCCCACTGGAAAGAGCAAATGAAAACAGGGATAAACCAAGAAGCAGTATTTTAGTGCTCACTTTTCCGAGCATTCACAGAAGCCAGTGAGACAGTGAACCCCCAACACAGTAACTGGGATAAGTCCCAGGTGACCAAACAGCAGTGTAACTAAAGAGATGCAAATGCTGCTAGGGAGGAAACCCAGCACTGGCACCAAAACTAGTCTGTGCTGCCCTTGCTGAGTCCCCACTGCAGCCTGTCCTGACCTGTCCCCTCATTGAGCCTGACTCCGAGGGGGCAGAGGGGCACAGCTAGCACATGTGGGTGGGCAGGAGGGCTCAGCTCCTGCTCTGCCCTGCTCCAAGCACGAGTGCTGCTGGCTCTGCACACAGGGCAAAGCCAGGTCCTGCTGCTGCCAATGCCACGAGCAGAGCATTGAAACTGCCCTGTGCTGCCAGTCCAGTACAGCCCCCAGGCCTGGTCAGGGAGCTGCTGTGACTGTGATCTTGTGTGCTGAAAGAGTTCACAAAGGTTCCAAAAGTCCTGGAACCTCCTATCTAGCCTTCTGGGATCCCTCACTCTCACCTGAGAGAGTAATAGCAAAAAAAGTAACATGAGTGGTTATTATAACAGTGGTGAAAAATTGTGTCTGAAACATCAAACACCCAATTCAGCTGAAATAAGTAAGCAAATTAATAAATTAACCTGAAAGTTAATTTAACAAATCTCCATATTTTGAACCAAACTCTTGCAGTTTTTGAAGCACGGGCTTTTGTTCTGAGCCTCTGAGAGGAATGGAGCTGCAGTCTGCGGCTGTTGGTGTCTCACTGTGGGAGTAACAGTCAAAACAGGAGCAAAGAGTTTGGAGTAGCCCCACCCAACCAAATCCTGTGCCTCCCACTCTATCCCAGAGCACTCCTCTGGACCGTAAAACTGACTTCAGCCCTTTTCTTTGTTGCTTCTAATACTTAATACAATTCTTTTATTGTATCCTTATCCTTCGGGTCCCTCATCTGCCCCAAACATTTCCTTACCCCCAAAGCAGCCTCTCTGGCTGTAACTTAAGTTACAGTATTTCTTCAGAAACCTGTAGCATTAAGCACAAACATTGAACATGAAGAAAATGAAACAACAAAACAAGACAAGACAGCAGATCACAGAGTGCTGGAATGCAAGAAAATGGACTGCTCAGCTGTGCAAAACACACATTTCTTTCCCATCAGTCTCAGAAGCAATCTGCAGCAGGTCCAGCTCCTGCCATCTGCTTGTTTCTTGGGATAACTCAACTAAATCACATCCACACTGATCGCCTCAGTGCTGCCTCTGCCAGCAGGGACAAGCCAGAGATGTTGGGTAGTGCAGAACCCACATCTGCAGCTTGGGGCCTTGCCCAGCCTCTGCAAAGGTACCAGTGACAGCCCTCAAGCGAGTGAGGATAGAGTTATGTCCCACCTGTGGGAGGGCTAAGTGAGCCCACCAGCCCTATAAATCAGGGCCATTCTGCTCTCCCTCACCCCAGCCTGGCTCCTTAACACATCCCAGCTCTGTGTAAAGGGCTGCCAGAGCCATGTAAGCTGCATTTAGCCGCTTACACGCACATTAATCACCTCTGAGATCACACTCAGTGCTCCAGCAATGTCCCTGTCCCATCTCAGCTCCTGCCTCCACGTGTCACTGGCAAGGACCAGCTCAGACACTGTCAGCCAGTTCAGCACACACGTACTCTGAGTATCTCTTGAGCACAAGCACCAATTCTGCCTCTTCTACCCCGAGAACCAGAGGCCAGGGTTTCACACACAGAAAGGAGGAAACACCTCTGGTCACCAGTTTCTCACCTGTACCACTGCTGTCTCACTCTAAGAAGTGGTGAAGTGTCTGACAAAATGGCTCATAAACCTGTACGAGCAAAAATTCAATGTCTGACAGCCTGAACAGGACATCCTCTCCAAACCAGCCACAGGGCTACGGACCAGCCACTGAGACATGTACCTGGGATGGCTGCAGGGACCAGGATTAATCCTTACCGAATTCAGCTGTTTGCTGGCTGCCCAGAAGGGAAAACAAACCAGCACATTATTGGTACTCACAGAGCCTGCAGTTCACAGAGCTGCAGGGCCAGCAGCCCCACACTGCCCTCACACCAACCAAGAGCTTTAAGAGCAGTTCCTGCAGCCTCCTGCACTGGGGGAACACAGGCAAACACCTGGATCCTCAGCCAGGTGTGGGTCCGGTGGTAGCGCATCAGCCCACAACGAGCCCAGCAAAGCCGGGTTTCGCAACAGAAGACTGAGAGGAGCCATGAGAATTCTTCCTACAAATTTTCCTATGAACCAATAAAAACAGGGAGGAAGCACAGCAAGACACCGACACTACATTTCAGGAGAGAAAACCAGATTGGCATTTTCCCCGACAATCTCCCACTTGCTTTCATTCAGCACTTCACTCCAAGCACCAAGCGCTCCTTCCCTTCGCTTTTCACCCCGAATTCCTCATTTCTCGCAGGGATTTATGTAGCCGCACGTGTCCCCCAAGACACGGGGAGACTCTCCCCATAGGAGCCGGAACACGCGGCTGCCGTGTGGAATTCGGGAAAGGCTGGGGCGGCACCAGGAGAGGCAAAATGCCCCTCCCGGCCTCGGGAGGGAGAGGGTGACCGAGGGCCCCCGGACCTCCTCGCCATTCGGGTGTGAATGCCGCCGCCCCGCCAGCCTCACCCCCTCACCTCCATGGAGACGCGCCATCCCTGCATGGCGCTGAACCCGAAGTGCAGCGGGCGCGGCCCGAGCCCGGCGCCGTCCCCGGAGCTCTTCACCGTGTTGGGCTGCGACAAATAGGCGCCCATTGCGGCCGCGGCGGCCTCGGTCGGCGGCGACCGGACCGGACCGGGGGGCGCGGGCGGACTGCGGGGGCGGCGGGACCTCGCACCGGCGGG
>WEKY01021054.1:105782-139608 GCA_013390045.1 Picathartes gymnocephalus | reverse complement strand
GGGCGAGTCCAAGCAGGTGCCCAGTAGCGGCTCTGACCCCAAGCCGGAGCCTGCCTCGTCTGGCCCGGGGATGACCTCGGTGTCTGCGCCCGTGACTTCCGCGGCGCCCCCAGAGGAGGAGGAGGAGGAGGAGAGCGAGGACGAGTCGGAAATCCTGGAGGAGTCGCCGTGCGGCCGCTGGCAGAAGCGGCGCGAGGAGGTCAGTGCCGGGGGCCGGTTCCCGGAGCTGGACTGTGGGGGAGCCCGGGCGGGGCCCGGGTGGCCGCTTGTCCCCCCCCGCCCGGGTCCTCCTGCCACCTGTCCCCGGGACGACCAGGCCCCAGAGTGGGAGTCCGTCGCGCTCCCGGGAGGCAAGGAGATGGTTGGCCCTTCGCCAGCCGCAGGGTTGCCGTTCCTCGGGCCGGGAGCATCTCGGCTGGAGCTCAGCCGGTGATGTCTTCCCCTGCCGCAGGCCGGTGTCACGGCCAGCTGTTGCTGCTGTGGAGTAGGGAGTGGCTCCGGCATTCCCGGTGTGCGTCGGGTTTCATAGATCTTTCGCTCAGGGAATGGTGAAGAACAATGACTGGATAGTTCTTGGTGTTGACTGGAGAGTGTGGGTGGTACTTGCTGCCGAGCTGGCCAGTTACACGGGTTCATCAGCTTTTGAATCCTCGCTTTTTCTTTGCTTTGTTGTCTGTAATCGGGATAAAGCTTAGTCAGCTCACACAGGCTTGTTTCTTGGCCTGTCCTACCCACACCCACTGCTCAGTGTGTGTGCTGGCAGTGTACTGTAAAGGCACAAGGAGATTTGATCGTGTTGTTTGGAACGTATACTTTTTTCCACTCGTTGCTGGGCTCTGTTTTTCTTCCTGGGGGCTGTCTGCACAAACTGGTTTCTGCTCTGTGCTGGCACAATGCCCCTGCCCTAGCTGGGCAGGCGGTGCAGCCCTGGCAGGTGCTGACAGTCAGACAATGTGCTCACTCCAGTGCTGCGGCACAAGTGCTGATGGGGCTTTTCTCAGCCAAGTCAGGGGCTGAGCACAGGGGTTTGTCTGCTTTGTACAGCACTGCAGAAAGGGCAGTGCAAACCCCAGTGGTGGTGAGAGAGTCATTTGTTCTGATGTAAATTTGGAGGTCAAAGTAAGGTCAGGAATTCCCTGCAGTTCTTCACCTTTGCTTGCTCAGAGCTGTCATAGTTTGGTTTAATGTGAGCCAGACATTGGCGTGGTGTGGTCAGAATATGCCTTTTCTGTTGAGGCTCTGCAGATTGGTTACAAATGTAACTTTAACAATAAAAAAAAAGTTTTCCTTTTTCCTTGTTTTTTAAAGAAGTATGAAGCTCTGGTTCTGTCCTTCACGATATATTCCATACCTGAACTGCTTTATCTCTTGCTCTGCACTGAAGGGGCACATGGTGGAGAACAAAGCTGGTTTGTTTCTGTCATCTTTTCAGTGTGTTTTATTTAGTACTGATCGTTTTGACACAAGGAGACACAGGGTTTTCTGTGTTCTTCTACACAATAAGGAAGATTTGGGAGGCTCTAACGTTTTCTTTGGATTTCAGTTCCCCTTCAGCAGACAAATTAAGGGCCAGACACAATAAATTCATTGAGATTTTGATGTGGCTGAATGATTGTCTTACGGCTTCAGGCTTCCTCTGTAGAGGTCAGAGCTCTGCTCTACCACCACAGGTTGAGGGATGGGCATTGGGGCCACAGAACACATTGTTGAGTGATCTGGGTGAGTTCGGGGCTGCCGCTGCTGAAGCCTTCACTCATCACAACTGCACAGACTTGCGTCTGACTGGGAGCGGCCTCAGCTGCAGCTGTGACCCTGCAGTGAAATCCTGGTGTCTCTGGATTTCACACGTGAGTTTGTGGCTCAGTTAGTCCCGAGCTTGTGGAGAGGCTTTTGTTCCCTGAACTGCATGACATCAGACTGTCTTCGCTGTCGTAATCATTTGAGCTGATCTGCTCTCCGGAGTAAACTCTCGCACTGTAGATGTCCTAACATGAAATTTATTTGGAATAACTGCTTTACTTTCTGAGCATCCCAGAGCACAGTGCCCTTTTCCCCGGGGAGGTGTGGCAGCTCAGTCTGCACTGGTTATTCCTGTCAGCGCAGCGTATGAACAGGCTCTTACTTGCTACCCCTCGCGGGGGGACGGCGTTACTCTGTGGAAAAAGCATTTGCCGACCTTTCCCCGGTGAGGCAATCCCGATCTTTTATTATGGCAGTATCTCCAGGATGTTGGATTAGGTGGCACCGTGATAGCAATGAGACGTGATAATCTGGAGAGGAATGGATGTACATGGTCGCAGAGTGATACAGTATGTTCTGCCTGGGCTCTAGTACTTCCTGCGTGTGACATTCTTTCCTGCTTGCTCCGAGTGCCGTGCTCGGGTGTACGTTTTGAAATGTAATGGCCTCGCTTTCTTTAAAAAAAGTCTGTTTTGCCATCCATGAGTGATGCACTCGGTGCAGCAGAGGTGGGGCTGTGCAGACGGTGCAAAGAGGGCCCACGAGCAGGGACGAGCGGGCTGGCTGTGAGCCGGGGATGTCGGTGCCTGTTTACCGAAACGAGCAGATTTCGGCAGGACGGGGCCCGCGCCGCCGGTCCCGGAACGGTCGTGGGGCGGCAGGGCAGCCTGCGGTGGCCGTATCGACCCCGCACGCCCTGGCCGCCTGCTCTCGATTCGGGGGAAGCGGCCTTAGGCTCTCCCTAGCACCCCGCGGCACGTCCAGAGCCGGGACCGGGACAAGAACCGGGGCCGGTCCCGGGGCACCGTGGGGGGGGGCCGGGCGGCCAGGGCGGGGCCTGCGGGCCGGCCTCGCCAACCAATGGCAGGCGGCTCGGAGCATTACATCACCACCGGCGGCTCCCATTGGCCGTGGCCCGCTCTGGCCACGCCCCGAGGCGGCCACACCCTCGGGGCTGTGTCGGGGTCGCGGAGGGGACCCTGGAAGGGCCCTGGCCAAGCCGCCCACCAGGAGCTGCTGAAGGCAAGATACGGTCATGTTTTAACTTCCGTTCAGTCATAGTTAGCTTCAGTCATATTTTAGCTTCAGTTCAGCTCCCCTGGGCTGAAGCATATCCACTAATGAAAATACATTGGTTCGCAAGAGGAGATGGTGCTGGGCACGAGTCTGAACGGAAAGACGAGCGGGTGGAGCACAGCCCTGCAGAAAGGGTCCAAAGGGACCCGGGTGCTGGTTGGCAGCATCTCGGCTGGAGCGAGTGTGTGCCCTGGCGTCGAGAGGGCAAACCCTGTCCAGGCAAGAGCAGGATGGGAGGGCACAGAACCCCATCCTGGGGCAATTACATGCAGCAGAACCAGATGTTCACGAGAGGGGATGGTCCCATTATAGGTCTTCTCCCTGGGATCCAGGGCCAGGACACGAGGGAACAGCTCCAAGCTGCATCTGGGGAGGTTCAGGCTGGACAAGAGGGAGCATTTCCTTACTGAGAGGGTCACATCTGCCCCAGGCTTCCTGGAGAGGAGGTCGGTGTCCCAGGCCTGTCCATTTTTGAGGCATTTGGACAATGCCTAATATGCTGTGACATGGGCCAGCCCTGATTGGGTTGAGCAGTGGAACCAGGGAATCTGTGGAGGTCCCTTCCAGGTGACTGTTCTGTATTCTGCATTCTATTCCTGCTTAAACTTCAGATGTAAAAAAGGATTGAATGTTGAATTCATTGATTGTAATTCTTCCTAGAAACAGGGAGCTTCTGTAGTGCAAAGAGTGTAATTTCTGCGAAAGTTCAGAGTAGTTTTATTAAAATCAAATGCTTCTGTGACATTTTAAACGAAGAACCCTTTTTAACAAGATAGAAAATGCTTATGTTCCCCAAATTCCATTTTTTGTGGAACATGGAGCAGTACCTGTGGTTCCTGCAGTGTTGTGGGCTGTGCTGCTTTCCTCCCAGAGCTGAATCTGGCTCTGGAATTGTGCCCACGTGCCTGTTTGCTCTCCTGACCAGCACACAGGTCAGGCTTTACAGGGTATCTTGTCCCATGGCTGAAGCACAGGGCGAGGCCTCACAGCATGAGGGCAGGGTGCTCACAGAGCTGATGGGGTGTCCCAGCCTGTGCTTGTGTGGCTCCCTCCTGGTTGCTCTCCCTGACAAACCAATCCCTCTGTTTCTGCTGTCCTGCTGTAACACTCCATTTCCTTCTTGCAGGCAGCATGCACGCATAACTTGTTTTCCCTGGATTGTCCAAGTATCTTGAGAATTATCTGCTGTGCCTCCTAGGAATAGAAACTTCCTAATGGAGCAGGATTGCAGCACCACATTAGCAGGTCAGGTTTAGCCTCCTGAAGCTAAACTTGGAGCTGGTGAACTTGAAACTGAGAGCTTTGTGCCTGCTGTCCCTGGAAGCTACATGGATGACAGATAACATAACTGCAGGAAAAGTTGTGCTCTGCTGCGGCAGAATCTTTGTTTTCAGCTCAGTGTTATGGTGTTTGGCCTGGCAAGCTCACGTGAGTAGGAGAGGCTCAGCCTTTCCTAGATGGGGATGTCCTTGGATTTGCTGTGTGTGATAGCTGTCTATTTACCAAGTTTCTTTCTGTGTACCTTTCCTGAGGTGGAAAACACTATGTGACTGTGTAAGCCAAGACTTTATAAGAAGTACTTAGTTGACATCTTTGTGTCATGCTGTCAGTGTGGGCACAAGCAGGTCCCCTTTTGGGGGTGTGTGTGAGCGTGTCTGTCAAGGTGAAGAGACCAAAGGCACAGCAGGTCTGGGTGGGCCTGGCTGCCTCTTCTGTAGGCTCCTGACGAGGTACAGCCTGGGGTGGTACTGCTGTCATCGAGTACTGCTGGGCTCTCCAGCACAGGAGACTTTGTGAGAATGTGAAGCCTGGCACTTGGAGCAGGAGACAGAGAAAATGGGAGAATGAGCACTGGTCTCTGCTTAAATACCTTTGCCCTTTCCCAGAGAATGTGCCAGGCTGCTCAAGAGCAGTGGGAGAACCTTGTGCTGTTCTTGCAGCCCTGCTTGTGTCCTGTCTGTCCTCTGGAAACTCATCTCAGTGCTGATTGTGCTGTCTTGCGCCGATGGCAGGCACACGGATTGTGCATCTGTCCCATGGATTCTGAAGTGTTGAGGGGGATTTTTGGGGTGGCTGAAGGTGATGTTTCAGTTCCTGATAGCCATCAGTGACATTGTGGCTGATTGTTGTTCTCTGGCTGATGTGTTAATAACTAATTTGCAACTCAGTTGCTGGATTTTCCTCTGCTGTGCTTTCCGTGTTCTGCACCAGTTCAGTGACTGCTGAGATCAAGAGGTTCGTTTCTGCCTTATCTCTGGGCACATGCCTCACGTGTCAGTGTGGCTGTGCATGTTGAATAATTCCTGTTTTTCTGTCTGGGATTTTTCACTGTCAGGTGGGTAGATGAAAGCTGCAGCCCTTCACAGCTTCCCTTACAATGGTGTGCAGACTACGACAGGGTAATGGGTGGAATTCTGTGTGGCCCTGGGTGTCAGGTGAGGAACAGAACTCAGGGAGCAGAGTTTGAGACAGTATGCACTTGTGCATGTGAGTCCGGTCTTGCTGTTCTTCATTGGCTACTGGAAGAAAATTAATTTAGGCAGCACACTATGATTAATTTGGTTCTCTTTTTTCTATGAAAGATCTGTCATTTGGATTGGCACTTCTCAGCTGTTGATGGCTGGACATTACAGTTGGCTTTCAGTGCTTGGGCTTGCAGATGCTCTCAATCTGTGCTGGAACTATCCAATGTTAAGAAAAGAGCTGTGATTCATGAGGACCTGAAGTCAGAGAGACAGGAAGTGAAACACTGGGTCTGCTGCATCTTTATCTCTTTGTTGTCTTCTCACTTCTAGGGGGAGTCTCAGTTGCTTGAATAATTTTTCATCTGAAGGCAGTTGGTGATTTTTGTACCTCTGGATTTACATTTCTTCAAGGGGACAGAGTGCAGGATTCTTGGAGAAAAAATGCTAACAGACTGAGTGTTTGGATTCTGGAATGTTGGAGCCTGATTTTCTCAGCCTCTGTTGTGACTGGAAAGAAACTTGCTGAGGTAGTAAAAGATAAGCACCAGTCCTCTAAGCAAGCTGGCACTTAGAGGGCTGCCAGCTCCCTGACAGGCTTTGAGAACAGATCTGGTTTTTTTCCAGTTGGTGGAGAAAACTAATGCCATGTTGTAGTTTTTATAGCGTTCCTTGACCATGGAGAAGGTATTAACAAGAAGGGAGTATGCGAAGCCTTTTAACATTTTTATTGGCTCATGCAGGGGCTCCCTGAAAGAAATGAACCCTTGGGATGTGCCAGAATGAGCTGAGGGGCACTTGAGGGTGCAGAGGGGACTGAGCTTTGGCCACAGCCCCATTCTGTCCGTGCTCACGGGCTGTGACGGACAGCTGGCACTCACTCCTTGCGGCAGTGGCTGGAGCAGGGGGAGCTGGCTGCTGCTCACCCAGCGCTCCTGGGAGGCTGCAGGTGCTGGTCACCCTTCAGCTGCCTGCAACTGAGGGATGGAGTTCTCTCTGCATTCCTCACTGAACTGTTCTAAAAATACCGTGGTCTGTGCAGCAGCACCAAAACCTTCGCTTGTCAGCCCTCTGTCTTGGGAAGCCCAGGCAGCAATCGTTGTATCCTGACAGCTGCCACAGCTGGTGGAGCTTAGGCTTGGGAAGAAGCTTCCTGCCGGGCCAGCAGAGGGGACAGGTCGTGTGCTGGCTCTGACTCCAGATCCTGCCTGCAGGGAGGCAGCATGGCAAATCCTGATGGACAGAGGCACAGCCAGATGTAGATTAGCTATGGAAGCATGGTGATTTTCAAGCATCCCATGGTAACGTGGATGACAGGAATAGCTGTATCTTGTTTCTCTTTATCAGTGCTCAGGAAAAATCCCATTTCAGGTATCTAGTACCTGTCTCCCACGCCCTCTCTCTCTGCAAAATCCCACCCTGTCCCAACTTTCTGGCTAGTCAGGTGTGAAGTTTACTTGCACATGTGTGTGTTTGCCTGTGCACATACACAGATTGAGAAGCACATTGGCACAGAAAATAGTTTGAAAAATAATTTAACAAAAAGGCAGTACAGGTGATGGTGACCAGGCTCAGGGCTTGGCTTGAGACTTGTCTTGATCATTCTTTGTCCACACTTTTGGAACTTCCCTCATGCATTCTATGAATAGTGTACCCAAAAACTCTTATTCCATCTCAAAATTACCCATAATCTCACCTTGCAGCCGTTTTTACTTCTGATATCTTATGGCAGTCAGCTTTGCAATTTATAGATGTGTGTCAAGATCAGATGTTCATCTTTAAAAAGATGTCCTCTTTAAAATACGATGTTTGCTCACTCCATTGCCTGCTTTCTCCAGTATTATCAGAAAATATGAAATAATCACTTTTTGTTGGTGTTTTATGTGGCTTCAGGGATTGTTTCCAAGACTGGTACTTCCACAGTATACCAATTTTTATGGCATTTTCTGTTCAGTGTACTGATCTTTCAACCCCTCCGGTGTGATTGTTGTTCAGAGTCACCTGCAGTGATTTGAAGATCTCTCTGCCCAGTGAAAGTATCACAGAAGAACAGGATGGGCTATAGCAGACTGCTAGTAGCTCACATGGAGTTTATCCTATCTGGTTTTCCCTCTCTCCTTGGAGTTTCACACTGCTGGCACTCACCTGAACTAACTGCCCCAGTGCAGTTATCGGAACCTTCCTGATGAACTTCTGTCTGAATGGACTTATTTACAGATACTGGGTTTTCTTCCTCACTCCTTATTTATTTTGCTGTGCTGTTTCTGTTTCCCTTTGGGGGTTAGGGGTGAAGAATCATTGCCTCTTCCCCCTTCCATAGACCAGCTCAGTACGCTTGAGCTCTTGGACTCCACTGCATTGCTTGTTTGTTTTGAAACACCAAGTGAAACTGAGCACTCGTCCCTTTGGTCTTGCATTGGGCAGTTTGTATTCATTTCTGGTATCCATTAAATAAATGGAATGATGCCTGTCTCCCTGTGGGATACTCGGCACTGGTGGGGCTGCACCTCAAATCCTGGGGTCAGTTTGGGCCCCTCCTGACAAGAGAGACCTGGAGGGGCTGGAGTGTGTCCAGGGAAGGGAACAGAGCTGGAGAAGGGGCTGGAACCCCAGGAGCAGCTGAGAGAACTGGGAAAGGGGCTCAGCCTGGAGAAAAGACGGCTCAGGGGGGACCTTCTCACTCTCAACAACTCCCTGACAGGAGGGTGCAGCCAGGTGAGGGTCGGGCTCTGCTCCCAGGGAACAGGGACAGGACAAGTGGAAAGATGGGCCAGGGGAGGTTCAGGTTGGGTATTAGGGAAAATTCTTTCCCTGAAAGATTTGTCCAGCCTTGGCACAGGCTGGCCAGGGCAGGGGTGGAGTCCCCATCCCTGGAGGAATTTAAAAGCTGTAGGGATGTGGCACTTTGTGACATGGGTTAGTGGTGACCTTGATAGTGCTGGGGGAGTGGCTGGACTCAATGATCTGAGAGCACTTTTTCAGTCTCAGTGACTGTATCCGGAGAAATGCTGCTTCTGTTCAAATCACCTTGACTCCTGTCATACTTTTGTGTTTTTGTAAACTGCTGATGTAGTGCCTGGGGAGTTGCCTGGTGGGAGTTTGTAGTTAGCTCTATCCCGCAGCGTGTTGTTTAGCCAGAAGTGTCAGTGTTTTGGAGAGGCTGGATTGCCACTGGCTGACAGCCTGTAGAATGGTGGTGTGACACGGGCAGTGTGACAGCATGCAGTGGTTCAAAACTTGCCCCTTTCCTGCAGAGCAGATGCAGCTCTGGCTGGCAGAAGGGGCCTGGGCTCCATGCAGGGTGTCCTGGCTCCCAGTGGGGCTCAACTGTGCGGGTCAGCACAGAGCAGGACCCAAGGGAGGTGATAGGGACATGTACTGTTGGCGCCTAAAGAACGTGTCAGCTTTTGGCTCGGGTCTCAGCACAGCATCTCCTGAACTGATGCAGTGAAGTGTGAGCAAGGGAGAACTTCAACACATGGAGGACTTTTAACCCTGTCTTTAAATGATCCAGATGTGTCCATTGGGTTAACAGCCTAACTTCTTGCTGATGTTTGATCTTGTTATTTGTTGCAGCATGTCTGGAAGAACCAATTATTTATTATATGGCTGGTGGTCAGATTGACTTTTCCTTACAGTTTAGTTGCTGCATGAGGTGGTCTGTACAGCCATGGTAATAATCAATACCTTCCATTCCTTGCCGCTGTTAAATTACACTGGTTATTTTAATTTTCTTGTTGAATTAAAGCGTTTCAAGCATTTTACTACCATGACTATAATTGCCAGTTTAATTAAAACATGAAGTAGGATTGTTTCTTTGCTTTGTTGGATTGCTTTCCCCTTTGCCTGCAGTGGACCTGGCATTATTTGTTGCGTTACATTCTGTATTAGCCTCAGATCCCAGAGAGCCCTCTTTGTTCAGTTTCTGTTGGTATATTTGCTGCTTTTTGTTTCCCCATAGCTCAAGGGGAAGCTGAGCTCCTCATGGCCCAGCTGCTGGCTCTAGGGATCTCTTATCTCTAGTCCCAGCTGTTTGCCAGGTGGTTGGGCAGAGCTTTCACCTTTCTCTGGCCTAAACAAGTGGCCTGAGAAACTGATTAACATATTCATGCTACTTTGAACTAGATCTGGGGCTTCTTGTGAGGGTCTGGCCTGGTGTGCTGCCACTCCCCAGCTCTTTTTCAATGTGCAGGTCCATTCTGTGCTGATGTTCTAGTTATTGTGGACTTTTCCCCACTTTTTGACCTTTTTTTTGGCCTAGATTGTAAATCATTGCTGTCACTTGTGACTTAGGCTGTATTTATTTTTTGTTTAATTGACAGATCACGTCAGCTGTGGAATATCTCTCCAAGAGTCTGTGTGCTTTCAGCAACAGGTACACAGATGTTTGAGAGCTATAGAAAAAATACGCATTGGACAATGGAATAACCTTACAAAGGGAAATTTATCTTCCAAACGTTTTTTCCCTTAGAGCAGTTGTGCCACTCCACCCATACTCCTTTGAGTAATTCACTTGAAACTCTTCTTGAGTTTCCTTGCCTCCTGCTTACACGGACTCAGAGCTGTGTTGGTCCCTCTGTAGTGTGGAGCTGCTTCCTCTGCTGTGCTGCAGAAATCCAGGCTAAGCTGCGCTCAGGTCACTTCCTCCCTCAGAGTGTAGAAGCTGCCTAGTCTGGGGGCTGTCTGGGACAAACACCAGAGTAATACATTATCTCCGTGCTTTCATGAGGGTTTAGGATTCTGCTTTGCAGAGCGTGGAGAGGGATGTGCAACAGGGATTTGGCAAGCAGGAGGAATCTGCTGTTGCCTTTCAGTTGTCCGTCTGCATTTTTCCCCTTTCACTCTTCCCCCCAAGCTGTCGAATCTCCTGAGTAACAGAATTGCCATTGATGATGTCAGCTGGGTTTGGTGTCTTGAGTGTTATCTGGTGCTCTGGAACGTTGCCTATGAGTCATGGAAATCATTTATGCTTGGGGAGCTTGGCCAGAATTGGGAGATGGAACAAGTTGACAGCCTCAGCTGCATTATTGGGGCAGATTTTCAGTAGTTGCTAGTACTTGAGGACTTAATCCAGTAAAGCTGGAGGCCTTTAACTGTTGGGCTCTGTGGTTTAGATGTCTTTTCCAAACTTGATGTTTCTGTGAAAGGGCAGCAAGTGGGATGAAGGAGGAGAATCCAACGGGGTGCAGGGGCACTGGGTGTCTGTGTGGTGGCTGTTACTTTGTCCTTGCACTGCTCACACACACCTGCCTTTCTGCTACCTCGGGCTTCTTTAAACTTCCCTGAAGTTAAAGCCTTTTGCCGTTCATCTTTAGTAATTGTACGGGGTGATTTTATTCTGCTGTCATCCCTAAGATACTGCTTAATCTAAAATTTGAAGGAATAAATGTTCTATCCTTAATTATTGTTATTCCTTCAGCTTTTTTTAGTGATAAAACATAACAGGCCTGGCCTGTTGGTGTCTGTATGTTTATATATGTTTATATATATATATAGTGTGTGTGTGTGTGCGTGTATGTATAAAAAATCAAGTTTTTAAGATCACTGTGAATGTCTTCCTAAACCAAATCTCAGTCCTTTCACCCCTCAGTTATGTAGGCATCTCTAGTGGAAGGAAGTGGGGTGGTTTATACTCCCTCCTGTGATGATTTTCCATAGTTGTCACCTCCTGTGATGATTTTCCATAGTTGTCCTCTGTAGCTCAGGCTCTCCTTAAGTTAGCCTGTACCCCTTATTCCTGCCTGTGCCACACCTTGCAGCTGGTTGTGTCATACTTGTTTACTGCTCAGTTGCCAGAGAAGTCTCTGTCACTCTGGTTTTACTGTGCTTGGCATAATTTGTCACTGCAGTATGTCACCTGCAGTGTCAGGGTATTGAGTGTCATCAGGCCTGTTCAGATTCCCTTGGGAAATCATAAAGAATCCCACCTGTATTGGTGGCCTGTCACTCTGTTGTCAGGCTACTGAAGGAGTAGAATGGGATAGAGTAATTCAGCTGGAATGATGAAATCGGGTAAATTTGATCATGTGAAAGTGGCTGCCAAGGGAGAAGGGATTTTTGAAGGAGCTCTTATATAAGGTGAGAAGTTTCCAGCAGTAGGATGCTGACAGGGTCCCTAGTGAGGGAAGAGAAGGTGACACAATATGAGAAGGAGGAGCTGTGAAATAGCCAGGTTTTGGAGGTGATAGAAGATGAGTCTGTATTTGCCAGGCAAATCTGTGGTAATGGTTACCTCAGAGGGGAAATTGGATCAGCTGAAAGCTGCCAAGCCTGGTAATCAGCACCAACCCTCTCTAAGTTCAAGGAGCGTTTGATCAATGCTTGTAGGGACAGGGTGGGATTCTTGGGGTTGTCCCATGCAGGGCCAGAAGCTGGACTTCAGTGATCCTTGTGAGTCTCTTTCAACTCAGGTTATCCTATGATTCTTTGAAGTGATTCTTGGTGTGTGGTCAGTGGATGGAAACAGTAATGGTTGCCATTTGACAATTACAAGGTGAATTCTATCTTGTCCTCTCTAAGTGTTTTGAATCCAGTTCTATCACTGCACATTGCCTGGTGCAGTGGGATGTTCACCATGCCTGTGACTGCTACGTGCCTGTGAAATTGCCTGGCAAAGGCATTACAGTAAATGCCATGGATGTTGGATGAAGGAGCCCATGTTCATCTTTGAATGCTGCTACATATCTGAAGAGAAACAATGTTATGGAAAACTTTGCTGCTGGGAGCAGAGTTCACCTCTGATCTCTGCAGGTCTTTCAGCCTTATGTCTTCCCACAGCCCTTGCCATTCTCGTTCTGGGCTTTAAACTCTCAATCCCCTCCTGTTGCCTTGCTGCTTTCTGAGTGCTGATCTGTGTCTTTAGTATTCAGTGTGGATGTACTTGTGCTGGGTCAATGTTTACAATTATTAACTAAAGAAATTATTGTAGTGGTTTCCCTTGTGTCGTTGGTTCCTACCTCTGAACCTTCAACTTTCTCCTTATTCCTCTCTGCTTTGATTGAGTTTCAGGTGTCATCACCTTTCAGAGGATTCCTCCACAAAATTGTATCTGAGTTCTTGAGACATTTCTGTATCCCTTTTGTATGGTTGGAATGTTTATTGTGGTGGAATGAACTACAGGTGTCCTAAACATGAAAATCTAATACATTATTGGCAGAAGGCAGCTTTGCTACAACACAGCATTTGTGCACAAGAGGTTTTACCACCGGTATGCTCAGGACTTGCTGCTCACATGGCCTGCAGTGACTCATGTTTTGGGTACGCTCTGCTCCAAGACACATGTGCAAATCCTGTCCTAGAATTCTCATTTACTTAAAAGTTAATGAGCAGAGTTCATAATTCTCCAATGAGTGCTGCGTGACAATGGTCTGGTCTTGCTGGCTTAGAGCTCACAGATGTCTCTGCCCTTCCCTGCAGGTGAACCAGCGCAATGTCCCGGGGATTGACAGTGCCTACCTGGCCATGGATACGGAGGAGGGTGTGGAAGTTGTTTGGAATGAAGTTCAGTTTTCTGAGCGGAAGAACTTTAAGCTTCAGGAAGTAAGTTGATGTGTTTCCCAACAGGATGTGAAAACATACTTTGCCCTGGGGTGGGATTATGGATGCTGGGGATTTTTTGTGTGGATTATTGGCTGGGTTTGGAATGCTATGCTGTCCAAATATAGCAAATTTTACTTAAGCCTGGCCTGTATAGGAAATGTCCTGGAAAACTGTCGTTGTGCTATTTCCATGAGCTCCTGTGTTCATTTAGACTTGGCAATCAAACCACACTCTGCTGAGATGCAATGCAGAAGAAAATGAGATGCTGTCTATTCTTAGCATAGGGGCTTGACATACGTGTTGGTGTTTGAGGGGACCAAGACCCAAGAAGAAAGAAGGATATAGGTTGGTGTGGTCTCTGATGTGACATGTCTTTGTCTTTCCAATGTTAAGGAAAAAGTTAAAGCAGTGTTTGACAACTTAATTCAGCTGGATCATCTCAACATCGTGAAGTTCCACAAATACTGGGCTGATGTGAAAGAGAACAAGGCCAGGGTAAGTGCAGCCATTAGGCTGTTGGGTTCTCATTGTGTGTTGTTAGGTAATTAGCAAGGTGGAGGGTAATGTGTCGTACTGCCCCACAGGTGATCTTCATCACTGAGTACATGTCTTCAGGGAGCTTGAAACAGTTCCTGAAGAAGACAAAGAAAAACCACAAAACTATGAATGAAAAGGTAACTCTTTTTCCTGTATGACTATAATTCTTCAGAGCTGTCAGCCCCTGAAAAGCCCTTTCAGCGAATGGTCCCAATGAGAACTGGTGATAACACATTCCCCTGTAACCTAGTTCAGCTGCAGGTTCTCTGGGTCAGCAATTCTGGGCTGTTTGCTTTACTGCCAGCAGCTCTGCAGCTTCTTAGGTGTGGTGTGGCAGGCATGTCCCCCCCAGGAAAGGGGGAAGGTGTCTGTGCACAGGAGACCCTGGAGGACGGGTGTATTTCTCCACCCATGGGAATATGTAGAAACAAGCTGGCCATAAGAGCACTGATTCTTTACACCTGCACTGAGTAAAAGCTGGAGTGTGTATTGCTTCCTACGAGTGGGCTGTGAATTACAGAACTACAGATTAGCTCCTTGTGGATGATTTTTATCCTTTTCCTCTTGTGTCTGCAGGCATGGAAGCGATGGTGTACCCAGATCCTCTCTGCTCTCAGGTACGTGGGGTACTGACCTTGAGATCCCAGCAATTGGGAATGATGTGCCAGTGAGCCTGGCAGTTAAGTGTTAGGGAGCTCTCCAGAGTATCCAGCTTTATAACCCGGGTTTCACCATGGTCAGAAGGATGTACCAAAGATGACAGGGAAATCAAGTTCCATGTGAGGACTGAGAAAAACTTCCATAGTGTTGGCAGGCTGCAGGCCTGTTGCAGGCAGTGGATTCATGGATATTGAGGCATGGTGTTGGTAGATGTGTGTGTACATTTCCTGATGATGCAGTTCTTCTGCAGCCATCTTAGTGCACTACAGCTGAGTAGAATGTGTTTTGGGTTTTAAAAACTCTTTTCCACCTGAGCTAGAGTTGGTGAGTAGCTAATTAGAACCTTAGAAAAACAATAAGCTTGGATGACAAAGCATGGCTTGCACTCCATAGAGAAGACTCTGGTGCCACTCGGCTAAATTACAGCTGTTGGTGAATAGTTAGGGTTCTAATAAACTTCTGGGAGCTGACTGTCCTCATTCGTGCTAGCTGCTAACATAAAGCCAGGCAGAGTGAGGTGCAAAAATAGAGTGTACGTGGGACCCAGCACTAAAAAGCTTTATTTGTGCCTGCTGGCAAACATGCCCAGTTGTGTGTGTATAGCACTAAGTACCTCTTTGGTCCCCTTTGAGAAGGAACAGAATAAGGCTCTGATATTTTTGGTGTAAAATTGTAACCCTTTTAGAATCCATTCAGCAGTACTGCGTTGGAAGAAATTGTCTTTACCTCTGGTACCCTGAGTTTCTTGGGAACTGATCAGAGAAAGCTTTCTCTTTTTCCCCCCGTGTTCTGGAGATTGATCATTAGAGACAATTCCTATTTGTTCCTGGTTCTCAGCTAGAGGCTGATGTACAGTCACTGAATTGTGCTTCCCAGCTACTGTAAATCCCTGGCATGTGCCCTTTTCTCTCCTATTCTCTTCTGATATTGCTTGAGGTAGGAAGGGGTGAAGAGAGGGATTCAAGGCCTTGACCAGTGCTCTGTTCTGTATCTCCAGCTACCTCCACTCCTGTGATCCCCCTATCATCCATGGCAACCTGACCTGTGACACCATCTTCATCCAGCACAACGGACTGATCAAAATCGGATCAGGTAACGCTTGCTGGGGGTGCCCCTGCCTATCAGACAGAGTGCCCAAACAGAAAAAGGCATCTACTCCTTTTCAGGTTCCCTGACATGATAAGCATGTGTGTACATGTGCTTCTCCACCTCCACATCAGATGTGCCAGAGACTGGGAGCTGGTGATTAGACCCTTGTCAGGTGCAGGAAAGACTAATACTGGGTACTATTTGCCTTTTAGCCTCTTCTTTAGCTTTTTGTCTCAAGGGGATGACACAGGAAATTATGCTGAAACTTGAAAGTTTTGTAGGCACATCTTCTGTGGGTTCATCTGCTCTGCAGATTTTCATGTTAATACACAGAGTTCTCCTCCCAGCACTGTGGAGCTTTGGGAGCTGCCTGGGGAGCTGTGTCCCTGAAGCCACAAGAGTGCTGCTTGTAGCAACCCATGTTTATTATAAAGTGGACAGACTCTGACTGTAGCAAATGGCTTGTCCTGACATCCTTATCCAGCATCCCTCCCATGGGGCTGCCTTCAGGCTGCTGAGCTGCCCTGGGCCTGATTGGCACAGACATGCCCTGCTCAGGCAGCCACCCTGTGCCAAAAGAGTTTATTTCATAAGTAAGCAGTGATGTTCCTGGCAGTGCAGAGCATCCTTACATACTTTGGCTTTTCCTGCTATTCTCATGTCTCTAAAAATCTGTCTGTAGTCAGGATGCATTATGTCACACCTTGACATGATCTTTCAAGGGACAGCTTTGCTACCTGTTGTTCAACTTCCGCAAGTATTCTCGATCTGAGGAATAGGTTGTGCTTTCCTGGAGCTATTGTCTATGTGAGTTCTGCTTTGATGTGGCAGTGTACAGGGAAAGATGTTCTGCATCATCTGTCATCCAGAAATAGCCTCTCCATCAGCTGCAGACCTGTGGCTTTTCTTCCCATCAAAGAACTCCTGTGTTGTTGTTTGCTACCCAGAACTGGGGTAGCAGATTGGTGCTTTTACCAGGGAGGCAGGGTCATGGCAGAAGGAGCACTCTACTCCCGACCTGCCTGTAAACTTGGGGGCTTGCTCTTCACACAAGCTGATGTCATCATGTCATCACACAGACTTTATTGTGTGTTCCTGGCTTTGTCCAAGTGGGAAAGATTTCTAAGAGTGAGTACATCTAGTACCTGTATGCTGGCAAACTGCCTGGCATTCAGTTCAGACTGATGGGAAGACTTGAATACTCAAGAAATTCCCTTTTTTAGTTTAGTTTCAAAGTATCATGCAGCTGCCATCTTGCTGCAGGGCAGCCAGTGCTGTCTGTAAAACTAAACCCATGGAGCTGGCGTTGGAGCCCTGGCTTTCACCAGAGGGAGATCCTGCAGGTCATCAGACCTGTCTTTCCCAGAGTGTGCAACTCCAGGGGTGCTGTTCAGAGGCTGTGTAGAAGGAAGGTGGCTCTTTAGGTGTGGGGTACAAATGGTGGCCTCAGCACAGTTACACCTTTGCTCCCTTCATTTTCACAAAGCTTTGCTTCTGTCAGGTGCAGCAGGAGGGACATGGCAGTCACATGTGTGTGCTCATGCCAGGAGAAGTGGCTGTCTGTGCTGTTACAGCTGCAGGATGTGCTGGAGTGTGACTGCACATGCAGTGCTCAAGTCCAGCTGTTCCTGAGCAGACCTCTCTGCACCACAGCTGTGGGCTGCCTGGCCCGCCTCACATTCAGAAGGGAAGTGATTTATCTAAAAGATTCTGGTCCTTTCGTAAATAAAAAAGGAAGTGAGTGCAATTGGACTTGTGGTCAGAAGAGGACTCCTCCAGATGGAAAAGCTGTAGGTCCAGTGCAGGCTTGAATTAGAGTTGGCAGTGTTTGCAGGATGTATTCCTATTCCTGCAATGCCCACCCAAACAGAAAAGGCAAAGCTACATCCCCAGGACTGCTGATTGTGTTGGAGCTTGAGCCTTTCTCCCTGGCACTGCTGCCTTCATAGTGCCAGATGGGCTGGGTTTGATTTTGGGCCCTGGAACAACAGTTGCTCCAGGGTCACTGAGAAGTGACCAGACTCATGTTTGCTGCTTCCTGTCCATGTTCTGTACAGCTGGCTGGTATCTGAGCACTTCCCTGTGTTTACTTAAAAGCAGCAGGACAGTAATTTCCATGGACTTATGGGGAACAAGGATTCAGTGCACTATGAGCTGTGCTTTGGTGCTGTCTCTGTCCCCAGTATTGTGCTGGGTGCTGCTCCCAAAGTTCCTCTCCCTGTGGCTTTGGCAAAGAGAATACTTGCTGAATGTGGGGCAAAAACCTGGCTAAGGTGGCTGCTGGTGTGCACCGCAGGACATCCTGCTGTCTGCTGGGGCAGAGTGTGCCAGGAGAGCAGTGTCACGTTGGAAATGTCTGATAGTGGTTCCTGTGACACATGTTCAGGTGTGGGGATTGCCCTTTGCTCCTTGCTGTTCCCTCAGATGCAGGAGCATGTGCACTGGACTGATCACTGTTTCTCTGTTCAGTATGTAAATGTGTGCTGGAGGTCAGCTGTGGAAGAAAAAGGGACTGGGGAAGGAGGAAAGAGTCTGCATACTGCTTAAATGCAAAAGCCATCCATAATCTATTCATTTGCTAACCTTTTTTTTCCAGTGCCATGAAGTGCAGAGTTAATAGATTTAAGGACAATAAATTTCAAATGAGCTTCAGAGAACTTGTGATGAGGTTAGGAAAGACACTTATAGCTCTTAAACTTGCCACTGGTGTTCCCAGAGACTGGAATGTTCCACCTGCTTTGTGGAGCTGTGGTCAGATGAAAGCATTCCTTGTGATAAGTCCAAGTTGTGCCCTGTGTACTCTTCAGAGAACCCACGTGTAACACAGTGGTGCCTCTGTGGGTGGCTGTGCTGTCTAACAAGGGGATGTGCTGCCAGGTGTGTTCCTGAGAATGGCTACAGCCACTCCGAGTGTGGGAAGAGCAGCGTGTGCACACAGTGCCTGATGCTGCTGCCTGCTTGTGTTGGCACTGTTGGGAGCTGTTCCTGGAATTCTCACTGGCAGTGTAAGAACCGTTCACAGGTGGAAAGAGGTGACGTGTTTGAAGTAAAAATCCTTTTGGGCAGCTCTTGGAGTGCTCCAGCAGAAGGGAGGCCTCAAGCTGGAGGGTCTCAGTGTCCTCTGATGGCCCTGAGACACGGTAATATGTCAGCATATGCTGAGTGAGACCTTGATGGAGCATAGAGGGAGCTCCGTGGAGGGCAGTGCAGATTTCCCACTTGTGCCTCCAGGCATTGCTGCTATGCGTCTCTCTTGTCTGCACCACTCCTGACCTTGGACTCAGTCTGTATTTAGTTGTGTCTGCTCAATTCCAGGCCATGGGGCCAGGACTCTTATGGGTGTTAGCTCTGCTGTGGCATCATGTGGCCAGGTGTGTAAGTGTGGGTTCTCCTGCTGAGATCTGTGGCCAGAAGCTGCTGGGATTTAGAGAAAGGGAATTTTCTGCTGAAGAGGTGAGGTGGGTGGGACTGTAGGACACTCACAGAAGAACAGAATTTCCAGCTTCTTGGTCTCAGAGTCAGCCATAATCTTCTGCTTGGTCAGAGATGCCTTGTCTCCCTTGCCCGGTCTGGTTCTCAGGTAGAAACCCTGATATTCCTTAGGAAAATTTCTTGTGAAGAGGTGGCTGGAGGCAGGGCCCGGTGCTCAGTCCTGTCCCTGTGTGCCCTGACTCTGACCCAGCTGTCTCTATGGATGTAAGTGCTTTGCTGTTCACCAACTCATTGACTTTATCTCGTTTTACTTCCCGCTCACGGGCTGCTCTGTTACAACAGTCTTTCATAGGATATTTGCTAATGGTGAGCAAACTTCTCCGCTCCTGTGATGTGACTCCACTTATGTCATGTACATGATTTTATCTCTGTGTGTATCTGTATATATATATTTATATATATATATGTGTGTGTGAATCTGTATTTGTAACACACAAACATACACACTGATCTATTTACAGTGTTCCCTTGCTATAAGGCTGTGTGTAAAACTGTTTGGCTTAGGTGCATCCTGCTTGGAGAGCTCGTGTTCTGTGCTGGGATGCAAACTGTTCCTTGTGCTCTTGGCCAGAGCCTTACAGAGAGGGAGCACTGCCCTTTGTGAAGTCTCCTGGTTGTTAGTTTTCCCCCTCTCCATGTTCTTAGCTGTGCTAGTCCACGGGCCCTGTGCATGCCGGCTCCTGCATGTCAACAAGCCGTGCCTTGTTCTGAGCTCTTCCCAGCTGAACTTCCCACGTCCATTAGGCTCTTCCCTGCTGCTGCTCTGCTGCCCTTGGCTGGGACCCAGCCCTGGACTAGCCCCCACTGTGTGCTTGGCTATCCAATTGCTTGCTTGTAGTTTGAACTCCTTAGATGTGTTGGTTTTAAGATGAATGTTTCAGTGAATGTGTCTGGCTCCTGATGGCCAGATCCCTCCTGCCCCAAATGAGTCCCTGGATTGAAGTAAGCTTGGCTATTGATGTTTCCCCAGATAAATCTCTGGTTTTGGGGAGATGTGTGCATATGAGGAGGGAGTTGGGCTGGTGGGAGCCAGAGAAGGATTTGAGTGCTGCAATTTGTAACCCTATTGCATAGAACACCACGTTTACATTTAAAATAATTATTTATTTTATTTTTTGCCATCAGGGTTATTCTCGATGGTTAGAGTTTGTTTCTACTGAGTTGGGAACCTACCAACCGTCAGCTGGAAGTGGTGGAGGGGGCAAGGGCCTGACCAGATGGGCTCTGTGCCTTCCAGGTGCTGGTGGGAGGATGTGCTGTGCCACTCTGCATCCCCAGCAGAGCAGAGGCTCCCGGAAAGCTCAGTCTGGGATCTGGTGTAGCTGAGGGGGATGGTGGTATAGTCAGGCCTTGAATCCTGAGGAGAGCAGGTGTCCCTGGGGATGACTGCAGGCTGGGCAGGATGGCAGAGCAGCAGCAAACTGACTGGTCCAGGAACAAGCCCACAGAATGGGAACCAGAATGAGTCTGGGCTCAGCCACACTGAGGGCAGCAAGGCTGAGGGCTGGCCAGCATTTCTCCAAAATCAAGTCACCCGTGTGAGCAGAATCAAAGGTCCTGGTTCTAGAAGGACAGGAGAAGCCTGAGCCAGCACTCTGCAGGCAAAAGGAGATGCTGTGGTACCTCACCTCTGCTAGAAAAGCATCAGATGGCTTTGGAATACTGAGCTTTCCTGGATGGTTAGTTGGGAACTTGTTCTAACAGTCTGTTGTACCAGGAGGTACTGCTGTTATGAGAGCTGGGGATTCTTTAAGCCTTAGATCTTGAACAGTGATTTGCGTTTGAAAACACTAAATCTAGGGTGTAAGGCTCCTGTTTTGCTTGAGCATTGAGCTAATGAGGCTGTGAGTGACATGCTTTCATAAGTACTCTTATTTTAGTCATCACTTCACTCCCTTGGATTTTGTTGCCTGATCTTTTAAATGTCATGCTGGCTTCCACATTATTAACAGGCACCTGAGGTGATGTAGAAATAAGAGGTTAGTAGGATATCTTGGATCTGGCTTTTTTATTTTTTCAGCTATGGCAGGTGTGGTTTCAAAGGGAAAATAATGGATAATTGAAGGCATCAGACATAGAAAAATAAAAATGGCATTGATTTAGGAAGAGGTAACATGAGTTGATGTAGTTTCACTTTTCTAACTGTACGGTTTTATGTCTGAGTCAAGCACGTTCTCTACCAAGTCAAACATTTTTGGTTCCTTAGAAACTTGGCAAAACTAAGGCAGGTATTCGTAAGGTTTGTCTGTGACTACAGGTGCTGCTGGGAATGAGATTGGGCAAGGAAATCGTTTTGAGTGGAACTTTTTGTCTAGAAGGCTTCAGAACGTCCAAGGTTGGATTTAGGCTACTTTTTTGTGGGGGTTGGGGGCTGGCTTTTTTTTAAAAAAGCTTTGTCTGCCATGGGTCTGTGTTGTCTGTGAGACTCTCGGTGTAAAAGCCTGTCTCCAAGTGAAGGCACTTCTCATTTGTGTTTTTCTTGAGAAACTGTTGAACAAACTGGGTTGAATAACATGAGGTTGATTTTAATTGTAATGCTACAATGCTGTAGCTGCTGCTGTGATTACTAGAGTGGCATAAACAGTTCCAGAGACCTGCCCTGGGTTTTTGTGTAAGCACAGAGCTCAAGGTAGGAGGAGCAGCCACGGGTGAGTGGCAGGCCATGGGTTCTGTCCATGCTGGAAGTTCCAGCTGCCTCCTGCTGACCACATGTTCAGTGTGTGTGTCTGAGGGAGTGTGGTGGGATTTTCAAGGTCCAATTTAGTGGTAAGGACTGGTGACCTTGATAGCCTTGTTGCAAAGATTTTCCTCCTTCTATGCTGTGATAGTAATAAACTCACTTTTATTTTGCAGAAAGTTGAAAAGCTGGCTCTTGCTCCCAGTACTTATTTCCCTAACTCAGTGTACCCTCTGTGTGCTGCTGTGATTCACCTTATTCATGAAAACACCAGAAAACGATGATCATCTAGATCATTGTTTGTTGTTTTCAGTTAAATAAGATATTTTAAAATGTTTAAATGTCTCTGTTTAGTGCTCCAGCTTATGGAACATCCATTTTCTGAGGTCATTGTTATTTCTGTTTTGCATTGAAGGCATTGCTCTTTCAGTTTTGTTTGGCTCTGTTTTTAATCTGCTTTTATGTGACTTTCCCAATGGGTATGGGGATGTGGATTATAGTCATCCAGGTCTTCATTCACCCATTCTGATATTAGCACAGCAGTTGCAGGTGTCTCCTCCTCTCAGGGGTCTTTGATTGAAGGCTTTGGGAACCTCAGCAGTTTAGGAAGCTCCTTTGTGCCAGTTCTGAAAGGATCACTTAAACACAAGCAAGGGCAGTCTGTGGTGGGTGCCTGGCTGTGCCTGAGCAGGGAGAGAGCTGTCTTCTCAAGAGGTTCCTCCCAAGCTGGACAGGTTTGTGGTTTAGGACTGGAACTATGTGGGCCAAGCAGTGTTTGCACTCTGGCACCTGCTTCCAAGGGTGAGCTTTGCTGTGGGTTAAATCTCCCAAGGTCCCTTTGGCACGTTGTGGAGCAATGATAATCAAAGATGTGGAGTTTGAAATTTGGGAAAGTTGTACTTGAAATTCTTGATCTTGTGGGCCCTAATTGGATTTTAGAATGTGCATTTCTATTGGTTCAGTCCCTTTTTCTGTTATGCAGAGCTGCTCACAACAGAAGATCATTTTCACAGTCGTGTTTCTGAGGGACTTGTTTTCTAGTGTACGTCTGTCTTCTGGGAGTAGATGATTCCTCCAGAGTAGCTCAGTCTGTAGCATTTCAGTGAATGTCTGTTCTTGTTTGTTCTGATTGCATGTAATTCTTGCACTGTGATGTGAAGATGTATATCTTTTTCATATCAGTATTGCATTGCAGTTAGATGGTGTAGCCCAAGCAGGGGTTTGCATAGTCAGTGAGACCATTTTCTGGTCTAGAATGTGGAACTTCATTTTGGGTGCAGATTTCAGATCTCCCAGCATACTTTGTTAGGGATGAAGTTGTTTGTATCATGAACTCTTCCAGATAAAGTGCCAATAAGCTCCTAAGTCCCTGCTTAAGAGCTTGCATGCAGCCAGGATTGACAGGTACTAATCTTATAGCTCTTTATCTGTTCTTGTTTTTCCTGCTCTGCCTACTTCCACTCTCTGCTTCCATGTAATGGACGTGGTCAAACATATCAACTTAGAACTTTAAGTATTCTTTTAAACATAAAAATACGACCTGCTGCTTCATGAGAAATGTGACACAGTGATCATGTCCCTCTGTGGCTCATTGACAGGAATGTGTGCCCTGGCCCCAAAAGTAGCTGATGGTTCCCTGGGCTGCATTAGGCAAAGCCTTGCCAGAGGAGGGAGGGGATGGTCCTGGCCCTCTGCTCAGTGCTGGTGAAGCCACCCTGTAGATCCTGGCTCGCCAGGACACGAGGGGCAGGGACAGGCTGGGGAGAGCCCGCCGAGCACCCCGTGATGCTGCAGGGCTGGAGCGTCTGTGCTGGGGTAAGGCTGAGGGAGCTGCGGCCGCTCAGCGCGGAGCAGAGCGGGCCCCGGGGATGGCTGCCTGGGACACCTGTAGGGAGGTGTCTGCAGGTGAGCCCAGCGCTCCCGGGGCTGCCCGGGGATGGGACCAGAGGCCACGGCACAGGCTGGACCCAGGATGGTCCCTCTGGACCCCAGGCATTCTCAGTGTGGTGGTGGCACAGGCACAGGTTGCCCATGGCAGTGATGGAGTCTCCATGCTTGGAGTTAGCCAGCAGCCATCTAGACATGGTCCTGGGCAACCAGCTCTGGGTGTCCCTGCTGGAACAGGGGGATTGGACAAGGTGACCTCCACAGGTCTCTTCCCACATGAACCATGCCATGATTCTGATTCTGCATTAATTTCTGTGGAGAGTAGCCCTCTCCAGTTTTTGTGTGATGTTAACTCTCTATTGCTCTAGCAGTGTTTTCCCTGGAGGGAACTATGGACAATGTTTTAGCAGAGGTTGGTTTCCTGCTGGGAAGCCACGTCAGTAGATGTGGCAGGAGTGCATATGTGTGTAAGCACATGGGGAGCTTTACCTGGCACTGGGAACAGTGTATATTAAACTTTCCATATACTGAATCTATTTGCCCTTTCAGGTAATTATACTCAACTGTTAAAAATAATAAAATCCTGTTGCTTCTGGTGACTCAGTGTTGCAAACATTCTGCAAACACTGTTTGCAGTCCCTGATACAGATCTGAGAGCTGTAGGGAGCTTTCATTCTGTGATCAGCATAAATCGGACACTTCTTCCTGTTTGACTCCTTGTTTAATGGCTGTATGCTTCTTTTTGTGCCAGATAGCTTCCTAGTTCCGTATTTTCTAGGCCTCGCCCTCCCTAGTAAAAAAGCTTTGTCATCACTATGTGCAGAGAAAGCAAACTGTGTAACATCGTGGGTTTGTGCAGTCTTGTACCCTTTGTCAGGAGTGAAAGTGTCTGGAGCATATGAGTGCAGGGGACAATAATGTGGCCTCATACCTCTCCTGGCCCTGTGGTCACCCCTCTATAGCTGCAGAGGTGGTCTTGGGTTCATTTGGCAATTTTTGGGTCCCTGGTGGTAGAGTGGGTAATTGTCTCATTGGTGGGTTGTACAGCAAGCCTGGGGCAATCCTAGAGGTCAGTTGTTGTTCCTTGTCCCTGACACCTGGTTTTCCCTGGTTTCTGTTGGGCAGGGCATGGAGCCCTTCGCTGAGGAGTGGAGTCGTGTTCTGCTTTGCAGCATGCTCACATGCTTGCAAGAACCCGAGCAGCTCAGTGGCTGCTGCAGGACAAGGCCGTGGGAGGACTGTGGGACAGGCAATTTTTCCTGCTGACAGGGAGGAAGTTCTGAATGCACAATAAAGGGGGACGTGAGATGGACACCGTGCAAGAGGGAAATAAATGTCGTCTGCAGCATGGGGTGTTCCAGAGCAGGGGGCTGTATGCCCAGGCTCCTCTGCTAAAGCTGCTGTGGGGACAACTAGGTGGGAATGCCACCACTGCCTCCTTGGCTGGCACTGCTAACAACCAGTGGGTGCACAGGCTGTCCACTTACTCTGGCCAACTCTTCTTGCACATTCTTGAGAGGCTGAGAAATCTGACCAGCTGCAGCACGTTCCTGTAGGAATGCTGATTATCTCTTTTTATGCTTTTGTTGTGAGATTGAGTTCAGCTTGTCAAAGAGAGGTTGCTTGTCCTACCCTCTGCTGTGCTTCACATCTCTTCCTATCACCTGCCCTGCTCAGACACCATATTTGGCTGAACCTTTTTCTAAAATTCATCTCTGCCCACCAGACTTGTCAATCCCACGGGGCTGTGTCTCGTAATCTGCCCCTTGTAGTCACCTTCTTGTGGCTGAGAAAGACACATTGGTTGTTATTGTCGGTGATCTGACTTCCCTTTGTGGTCTTTATCATTTGTCTCACTTAATATAGCTGTTGTTAGCCTTCATCCATCCAATCATGCACAGTGTGGAGCCAGTTTGAGAATATAGGAATAGGTAGCAGATAGCAGCCGTGTGAGTCAGGCAGGAGAGTGAGCATGTGCCAGAGGTAACTTCAGATGTGTGTTCTTACCTTGTACAGTCAGGAGGTTGGTTTAAAATGTAGGCTCAGATGAAGCTCTCAAGGCCCTGTCAGTGCTAAGTGGCCCGTGCATCAAGATGATGTGCAACAGTGACCAGACCAAACCCAAAGTTTCTTGTCTTAGCATCTAAAATCCTGTCACAGTTGTAACAGCACTTGTGCCTGCTGTGTTGAGCACACCTGGAGGGAGTTTTTCAGAGTTGACCTCAGAAGCAGGTTGTGCTGTGAGTGATGCATAGAACAGGACCGTGTCTGGCAGGGCTGTCCCTGCTTAGCTCTGAGACACACAGGAGATTCTGGGGGTCTGATGTCATTGACCCTGTGCTGCCTCAGCTCTGCAATAACAGAGTGAGGTGACCCTGTCAACTCAGTCAAGCTGCACATGAGCTGGATATAAATGGCTGGAACAGGCAGATTCCCTGCCAAGTGTGGCTGATCAAACCCAGCTGCAGAGCCAGTCTCTGCAACAGTGATGGAAAAACACTCCAGAGGGGCTCAGCAAGTTAGGAAGCACAAGGACCAGAGTACCAGAGGGGACAGGTCCCTAGCTGACCCACAGCGGCAGATTCAGAGCTGCCTGTGTGTCAGTTCTGTGTGTCTGAGTTGGAGGGTCCCACAGACAGTGTGAGCCTGATTCTTTCCATAAATGCTGGTGTTACTGCAGAAGGTCTGTAGGACCTGGATGCAGAGGAGCTCATTATCCAGGCTGGCTGGACCTCACTAAGGACACTATAGAGGGAGGCTGGGCTGGGCTTCCACTCTACCTGCCTGTCTGGTATGGGAGTGCATCAGCCGTCACCACTGAAGTTTCTGTTGATAATCTCTTCTCTGATTGATTACTGCCTCATCCCTGTCCTTAAATGGGCACAGGAGTCAAGAACAAAGTGCCTGGAAAGTGAACTGGCCCTTGCCATCCAACATGTGGTCATAATACAGTTTAAAGACACACTGGAAAATTAAGTTGATCACAACATTGTGTGGAGTGTGACTTTATCCTTGGCTGATTCTGCTCCGTATTTGCCAGGACCTTGTTGATGAGTTTTTGGTCCCTGCTTCCTCTTATAATGTGTTGTACTGATAAGAAAGGCAGAACGAATAGAAGAGTTAAAAAATATGTTCTCTCCCCAGACTGTCTGGTTTGCAACTGGGAGTCCCTCTGACATGTCTGCAGTAGCTGCAGGTTTAACAGATATCACAAACATCTGTATGATAGTTCCTGTACACCGCATTGGGCACAGAGACATCCAGGATCCCATAAACAATATAAATCTGATGTTAGAACAGAAGGGTTTCTGAAGCCTTAAATACTCTCTTTAGAAGGCGTGGTATGAGAACCCAGTGTGCTGGACAAGCTGTGGGTGCTTTACTCTGTGTGCCAAGTACAGCATGGATGGATGTGTGGTGACAGGGCTAGGGCTGACAGGGTGGGCTCCAGCAGCACAGGAACATGTCCAGTGCAGAAGACTGGATAAACTCCAGTTGTAACTGACTCAGGAGTACAAAATACAAAGGTGCATAGAAGTCCAGAGCTCATCATTTGGGTACTGATGAGGATCAGGTGTTTGCTGGCTCCTCGAGGGAGGCTTCAAGCCATTTGTCATGTGGGGAATGTTGAGATCCTTCGGGGCAGAGTCCCCAGTAGAGAGAACTGCTGTGATGGTACACAGCCCTGGCCAGAACTTGTCTAAATCAGTCAGTGTCACTCAGAAAACAGAACAAGTCTTAGGAGAAAGACAAAGAACATAGCTTATGCTGCTTGGTGATGTGAAGGATCTGGTGATGTCTGGGAACAGGTGAGCAACTAAGAATGAAGTCATCTTGCTGGACTTCTGGGATCAGAGCTATTACAGGGAACAGAAAGCAGTTACTTGTGAATGGTTGGTTGGTAAAGAAGCCCCTAGCTGCTGGAGCAAGCTCTGCTTCCAGTGCTTGGATCAGGTAATATGATTTGGTATGTACCATGCAGCAGGGCTGAGCTGAATTACGAAGGGAGGTCCTTCTTGTCTGACTAGAGCCCAAACAACATCTTTCCTCTGAGACTGGTAACTAGTCACTCAGCTGGGAATCCTCTTTGGTGTGGAAAAATACAAGTGGCACATCCCCTGTCAGCCCACATTGTGCCAGTACAGACCAGGACCGATTGTGATTGTCCAGGAGGGTGACCAGGTGGGACATGGGCCTGAGACTCTGGGACTGGGCACATTCCAGTGTGACAGTAGAGCTTCATATGGGTGGTGGCTCTGTGCTCTCTGCCCACCTCAGTGGCAGAGACAGCTGCTTACTTTTGGAGAGTTGTTTGTAGTCTCTGCAGAGGTGGCTGTCCCAAAGGCTTAGCTTTCATGGGGGTCCATACTTGTGCTCTGCTCACTCTTGTGGCTGCGAGTAATTTCCTCCCCATAGCTCCGAGTGGTTTGTGGAGGTACTGGCTGCTGGGAGGTTCTGCAGTCTGGGTGGTCACCTCCCTTCCTTCAGCAGCTTGGCTTGATTCTTGTCTGGAGGTGCTTTGGCACCAGCGTTCTCCTGAAATGTGGAAGAGTCGCCTGGTAGGTCCATCCTCCCAGAACCCTGAGGTGGTGACCAAGGGGGTGACCAGTTGTAGTGACCTTGACATCTCTGGCAGTTCCTCAGGCTGTTGTTCTGAACGAGTTGCTTGTGACAAACGCTATAGATCTGACTGAAGTTAGCCATTTCAACTGGGAGTCGTTCCCAGCTTGTCTTCCCAGTAGGCAGCAGCTGTGGTCTCCACGTTTGCCCTTGGAGAGTGATGCTAAGGTGCCAAGGAAACAATGCAGGGATGTATCAGGGCAGGTGACAAGAGATGAGGGCTGTGAAGAGTCACCCTAACACCACCATTCTGCCCCTTTGGGCACCAAGGGCCTGGAGTTGCAGGTGTTCCCTGGGGTTTCATCAGGGATGGGCTATGGTTTCTGGTATCCTAAGCATTCCTGGTTTTCTTCTAGTGGCACCAGACACAATTAACAACCATGTGAAGACCTGTCGTGAGGAGCAGAAAAACCTGCACTTCTTTGCCCCAGAATATGGAGGTATGGCACGGCTGTGGCTGCAAGTCTGGGGTTTTTTGGCCTTACTGATGCTTCCAAGCTGTTCTGCACCTTGTTCTCAGCTCCAGGCTCCTGACAGATGCCACATTAACAGTTCTGAGCCATTTGCCTGCTGAAATGCTTCAAGCACCTCTGTTCTTTGGTAGCAGAGGAGGGAGAAGCTGCAGGACTGTCCCGGCCTGGTGCAGAGTGGTGCTGCTGAGTGCAGAGCTGACTGGTAACAGTGCTCTTTCTGTGTTACAGAAGTTGCCAATGTCACCACTGCTGTGGACATCTACTCCTTTGGGATGTGTGCACTGGAGGTAAGTGTCGAACATGGACTGTGGGACAGAGATGATAAATCTGAGGAAAGAGCTCTGGAAAGGCTCTGGGTGGGTTTGCTCGGTGACAGGTGTGTTTTGTTCTCAGAGCCAAGTGCACTTTGCCTTGGAGGGATCCCTATGGAGGCTCCCCAAAGTGCCTCACTAAGAAGTAAATGGCTCAGTGATTTGCAGTTCTTCCCAAAATTCCTAACGGGTAATGAATTACTTAGCACGTCTTGGCCAGTCCTAAAGTCAGACCCACTGGCTGGAGGGAATAGTCACTGCTGCAAACTGTTGTGTAATGTCCATGTATGTGCCCAGTGTTCGGAGCAGAGGACAGCTGTAGTCTGTCACTTTTTCTGGGCCAGCCTGTGCCCATCTGATAGAGGTGCTGGTTGTATTCGATGTGAGTCTGACATACCTGGTCATCACAGCTTCATGTTTCCTCTGTCATTGCAGTCAGTAGGTCCAAGTGCAAGTAATGGGAGTTGTTAGGAGTATTTTCTGAGAAGAATTGTCAGAAAGGGCCAACACAAGGAACCCTCGACCTGTGCTGCACATTCCATAAGTGAAGCAGGAAGAGAACTGTGGAAAGATGCAAATTTTAGGGAAGAAAACTTAAGCTGAACGCAGAGACATTCTCTGCAATATTTTCCAGCCTTTCCTAGCTGGGAATTAGTGTCTGTGTAGTTGGCTGGAGCTTGTTCTTGATGTGTTGTGTGCTTGCTCTTGTTCTGTGATGCAGAGCTATTCACACAGCCAGAATGGACACTGTCAGATCCTGGCAGTGATCCAGTCACTTCTTCATTATGGAATTATCAAACAGAATGACAGGCCAATGGATCGTGAGGTTCAGAATGGAGACACTTATTGTCCAGGTTGTTGCTGGCAGAGTTCCCACGGCTCCCTGGCAGTCTTTCGGGGTACTAGGAGCAACCTGTTGTCATGAGGCAGCCATTCTTTCTGTCTCTCCAAATGTGACCTTAAGTACTCCCAAACAGCTTGGCTGTGGTGATCTCATGCTTGGCAGTAGTCTGCTTAAGCCTGTCTCCCATGCAGTCTGCCATTCCCAGTGCAGTCTGATGCTCTGCTCTCTGCAGATGGCGGTGCTGGAGATCCAGGGGAACGGGGAGTCATCCTATGTGCCGCAGGAGGCCATCAACAGTGCCATCCAGCTGCTGGAGGACCCCCTGCAGCGGGTGAGCCAGGGGGGTTGGCGCCCTAAGTTGCTCTGGTGGCACTGCTTGTTGTCTCATGCAGGTTTTGTCTTTAGGAGTTCATTCAGAAGTGTCTAGAACAGGACCCTGGCAGGCGCCCCACAGCCCGGGAGCTCCTCTTCCACCAGGCGCTGTTTGAGGTGCCATCGCTGAAGCTGTTGGCTGCTCACTGCATCGTTGGGCACCAGCGTGAGTACAGAGCCCTGGGAGCCACATCTCCACATGGGTCAGTGCTCTGCAGAGCTTTGCTGAGCTGCCAGTGCTCACCTCGGTGAGCTGGCACCCTGGGAACACCCCTCCCCATCCCCTGCCGCTCTGCAGGTACCCGACTGTCAGACGCTGCTGTGGGGCTGGGAGGGCCACGGTCCCTGACCTGCTCCGAGAGCATAAGCCCTCTGTGCTTTTCATTGCTTTTCTGAGGCTGGAGAGGAATTGTAATTGCTCTAAGTTACTCCTTTTTTTTTTTTTTTTTAATTAGATATGATTCCTGAAAATGCTTTAGAAGAAATGACCAAAAACCTCGACATGAATGCAGTGTTGGCAGAGATCAATCACGAGGACAGGGAAGGAGTCAAGATGATGTGAGTTCCCATGGTGTGCCCAGCAGGGCTGCTCAGGGGAGCAGTGCTGGAGCAGTGGTGTGAGCACCACAGGCTCTGCCTGGGACTCTGCCCATCACCTCAGTGTTGGTGTTACCCCACTGACTGGGTGTCAGTGGGAGCTGGTGGAGCTGGAGGTGAAGGAGCAGTCACTGTCTGGGCACACACACTTCTGGGGAGGGTTGTTCCTGGGTGGAAGGAGACCTTGCACCCGTGTCCTGGGAGCAGATTCTGTGCAGCTGAGATGAATTGTTCCCCAAATGGACAGATGAAATGAACACACTGTAGTTGGAGCAGTCTCCAGCAAAACACGGCTGACAGTTTGGGGAGGTGTTCTGACCAATCACAGTCCAGCCAGATGGAGTCC
Organism: Picathartes gymnocephalus; assembly: GCA_013390045.1. Taxonomy (NCBI): domain Eukaryota; kingdom Metazoa; phylum Chordata; class Aves; order Passeriformes; family Picathartidae; genus Picathartes; species Picathartes gymnocephalus. Next base: position 108,666 of record WEKY01021054.1, on the reverse strand, counting down.
AGCAGTTCTGAGAGAGGGTTCCTCCGTGTTTCCCTAATGGAGCATCTTACTCCACACTATGCACAGGGAAAGGCAATTGAGGCAGCTGTCAGTGGCACACAGCACTGCTTACACCTTCATGGTGGCTCCCTAAGGGAGTGACCATACGGAGCAAGCAGAGTGCCAGAAAAGTGATGTACATTTTGGATAACAAAGCCTTGGCTAGTCAAGGGATTAGCTGAAGACTAAGATGTGAATACTGTATTCCTAGAGAATAGGGTGTGCTTCCAGGGCAGCCCAGAGTTCTGGGATGCTTAGGCTGCTGAACAAGAGTAACCAAGACGACAAGGGAGAACAGCTCCGTCCATATGAGCAGCTCTCAGAGCCATAGAGACCCTTCCAAACCCTGATGTTCCAGTTGTCATAGCGCTAGGAAATAGTATGAAATTCCCTCTGGAATGTTTTTGATATAGGTTCAGAATGGAGGACAACAAGTGAACAGCCAAAGCTGTGCAAGAGAGATCCTTAGACATATGGGATGTCAGTCTCTGCGGGCTTGGCTGTCTGTGGGTGCCAGCCTGGAATTCTCTCTTCGGTAGTGCCATACCTCAGAGGTGCTGGAAAAGGAAAAAAAAGCAGCAATGACTTGAAATGTCAGCATAATTTCTGGATGGTTCATCAGATTGCCATGCAAACCAAGCTGCTAGAAAAAAATTCATATTTTTGTTGAAAACTACTGCTGTGTTAGAGGATGGGATGATTCCAGCTGCTGGGGGTGTGCAAGGGGCTGGAGAGTGGTCTGGGAGCTAAGGCAGGTGTGCAGCCCACAAAGCACTTGCAGGTATCCTCTCAGGCTTCCAGCAGCTTTGCAGTCCTTTCCTCATCTCTGGAATGCTTCAGAGCAGCCTTGAGACAGGGGTTTGTCTGTTCCGAGTGATTGTTGCAACCAGGGACCTGGTATGGCAGGTGCTTGTGAAACACCTCACCAGGAATGGTGTCCTTGGGCCATCCTCCAGATAACTGTGCATTGCAGAGTTCTGAGGGATCTGAGACTGACTCTGCCATAGCTGCTGCCTCATCCTTAGCTCCTATGGATAGTTGTGTCCTTAAGGGAAGATAAGAGCTTGTCACACACCAGTGACTGCCTTTGCCCACACCCATCCTGCCTGTGGACACAGCCCAGGACATGGGGATTTGAAACTGCACCCCAAGAGACCCAAGTAGATGGTACTGTGAGACAGTTTCTCATGTCAGGACATTTTGTTTTCCAGATTCTCACAGTCTCCAGCACTGGAGCTGGACAAGTTCCTGGAGGATGTGAGGTAACAGGGATTTTTTAGAAGACACCTTTCACTGTATGTGACTGGAAAAAATGTGGAGAGGTATAACCTCAGATTCTCCTCCTTCCTTGTAGGAATGGAATCTATCCCCTCACAGCTTTTGGGATGCCACGACCCCAGCAGCCCCAGCAGGTTGTGGTGAAATCTCCCATTGCTCCCCCGTCAGTGAAAACCCCAACTCCAGAGCCTGCTGAGGTGGAGACCCGCAAGGTGAGCGTTAGGGGCTCGGTCTCACACTCCCAGTGCCAGGCAGATGTGTGGGGCAGCTGCTTTATGGGCTCTGTGCCTCTGTTCCAGGTGGTGCTGATGCAGTGCAACATCGAGTCCGTGGAGGAGGGGGTAAAGCACCACGTACGTTTCTGCATCTGGCTGAGCTGGGGGAGTTGGGGCAGCTGTGCAGGGCTCATGGCTCTGATGTGCTGCTGGTGCCTGGGGTGACCCTGCACTGCTGCAGCTGCCACCATCAGAACCCAGAGCCTGACCCAGGCCTGTGCCTGCTGCTGACCTGGGCCCACCCCGAGGTCCTGGCTTTCAGCACAGGATGGTGCTGCCAGCTGCAGTTCAGGATGGAACTGGCTGTGGCTGTTCTGTTAGATCCCTGTAGGGTGCTGGAGGGGTGGATCCCATCCCAGGGGACATTTCTAGGGTTGCTTTGGGCTTGCCGTGGCAGCCTGCAGGACTGCAATCCCTCATGAGAATTTCTTTGCCCTGCAGCTGACACTGCTGCTGAAACTGGAAGACAAGTTGAATCGACACTTGAGCTGTGACCTGCAGCCCAGTAAGTACCCTTCTGCCCCTGCCGAGGTGCACTGGGGCCAGCTTGGATCAAGGACTGACACCTTTCCTTGCGTTACAGATGACAACATCCAGGAGCTGGCAGCTGAACTGGTGCAGCTTGGATTCATCAGCGAGGTAAGCAGGGGCTCGGGTGGGGCTGTAGGCCTGTGTTCCTTTCTCAGAGTTCAATGGTTTATGCCACATCAGCCCTTTTTGGGGAGGAGGCAGGAGGAATAGGCCATGTCCCTGCCCTGGGGGACTCCAGCAGCATGCTCTGCTCACATGCAGATTTGAGTGGACAGGGCTTACCCCTCACTATCCTTGTTCTCCCCAGGCTGACCAGAGCAGACTCACCTGTTTACTTGAAGAGGCATTTAGCAAGTTCTACTATACTCGGAATGGAGCCCTGACGGCTGTGACTGTGTCATCTTAGCCCCATGGCTCCTGGGCAGCCAGCGCGGCCTCGCTGCCTGCGACCCATCTGTGTCTGCCCACCACTGTCGGGCATCCACAAGACCCCAGCTGCAGTGCTTGGAAGCTCATCCTGCATGTGCCGTGGCTGGGCTCAGCGACAGTCCTCCCTGCCCGCCTCCTAAAGGGGACTTTGCGCATCAGTATTATTTCCAGCCCTGTTTTTGTTGGGATTTGCCAGGTTGTGCTGTGGAGCTGACCTGGCTTGGGGTGTTTTGCAGCCCCACTCAATGTGCATGGAGTTTGTTCTGTTTGAATTGTACAAAGTGTCTTTTGCACAGCACAGAAATGGGTTTTTTCTTTCTTTTTTTCTTTTT
>WEKY01021054.1:65702-105326 GCA_013390045.1 Picathartes gymnocephalus | reverse complement strand
GCTGGCGGAGCCGCGGCGGCTGATGCGCACAGGGCTGGGGCTGATCGTGCTGGGCCACGGCAGCCTCGTGCTGGGCGCCATCGTGCACGGCTCGGTCCTGCGGCACGTGGCCGGCGCCCGCCGCGCCGTCACCCCCGAATACGCGGCGGCCAACGTGGTGTCGGTGTGCTCGGGGCTGCTGGTGAGCGCGGCCGGACCGGGCGGGGGGCGGCGGGCCCTGCCCTGCCCGGGCCCTGCTGAGTGCAGGTCTCCCCGCAGAGCATCGCCGCGGGCATCGTCGCCATCCTGGTGTCGCACAACCTGTCCCGGGCGGCCCTGGTGAGTGTGGGGCCGAGCGGGCCGGGGGCCTCGGCGCGGTCCTGCCCCGCCGGCAGCCGCTCCCCTGGACCTTGGCCCCGCGGGCTCCTTCCGCGTCGGGTGCCGGCGCTGCAGGTGTCCTCTGTGCCCGGCTCGGCCCCGCCGGCGGCTCCGGGAGGGTGGGAGCAGCGGGTGCCCTGCCCTCGGGGAGAAGCGCTTCGGTGGGCGAAGCTGCAGCCGGGCCGGGGGTCCCGCGCGGGCTCGCAAGGTGGACGGACACGGGGCGGGGTGCGCCGGGCTGGGCTGCGGCTGGGGGCTCCCGGCACGTGGCCAAGCCTGTGTGGCCTGTGCGGGGGTCACCACGGAGCCTGAGAGAAGGGGCGTCCAGCGGTGCCGAGCTCACAGTGGGTGAAGGATGCGAAGGCATCCGAGGGCAAGGCTGAGCCGTCCTGGAGGAGGCAAGAGATGGTGTGTGCTCCCTTGGAGGAGCTGTTCTGCAGAGACAGGTGCCCGGCCCGAGCGTTTCCCCGAGCTCGTGCCGGTCCCACTCGTATTCTTGCCACCTGCAGCACTGGACCCTGCTGAGCGTATCTCTGCTGAACTGCCTCCTGTCCACCGCGTGCAGCGTGGGGCTGGCGCTGGCCGTCGCCCTCACGGTGCACGGCCGGGGCACACATCTGGTCAGGGGCTGCAACAGCTCCGCGCTGCCTGTGGACGCCCGTGCAGCCATTGCGACTAACGACTGTCCCTTCAACACCACGCGCATCTACGTGAGTCTGCAGGGTCACTGCACACCCCCACTCCTCCCATCAGCCTCTTTCTGTCTCTGCTCCCTCTCGTCTTTCTTTTCCCTCTCACTCTCCCTCCTGCTTCCTTCTCTCTCCCTCTCCCCCTTCTTTCCCCTGCTGTCCACACAGGCTCTGCTGAGTGTGTTCAGCCAGCCTGGTGCAGTGCCCACGTTCCTCTGACCCCCTGCTCCTCAGGACACAGCCCTGGCCCTCTGGTTCCCCTCCTTGCTGCTGGCAGCTGCAGAAGCCGTGCTCTCGGGCAGGTGCTGTTTGGTGGCTCTGGTCTTCCAGGGCATCGGGCCCTGTGCACACAGCTATGGCAAAGAGCAGGTATGCCCCACTGAGCTGCACAGATCTCCCTGTATCTCCCCCATGACTGCTGCCTTTGTGCTGCATTTGGAAGGTGCTGGGTTCTGCTGGGAACAAGGAGGCTGTGCAGCAGTAGCAGGGGGATGCTAAGTTGGAACCTCTTCTAGCCAGCCTAAGTTCCAGACCAGCACCCCTTCATTGGCAGTTGCAGAGGGACCCTCTGCTTCATGCCCCTGGTAGCCAGGCCTGTTCTTTTCTTGTGGGAACACTGCCCATCACATATCCTTGCCACCCTACACTTATTTTTGTCTTTTTTTCCTCTCTAGCTGGCCAGGCAAAGTACAGCAATGGAGAAGCCACTCCGTGAGAGGCAGCAGCTCCTGGCAGGACTTGCTGAGTCTCGTGCATAGCTGGAGAGGTGAGTGCACCATGTGGGTGGGCTGTGCTTGGGATGGGGGTAACAGGCTCTGCCATCAAGAGGGCCCATGCCCACAGCAGCTCCCCCAGAACAGCTCTTCCTAAGCACATGGGCAGGGGAGTCAGTGTGGTGCTGGGCCCTGCAGCACAGCCTGGCACTGACACGTGCTCCTTCACTCCCAGGTGGTGCTGCAGGAGTGCTGTGATCCAGCAAGGTCAGGGGCAAGGTGATGTCACACCTTCTGCAGCATCGGTGTGCGTAAGGTGGGCTGCAGGGGTGTGCCTTGCCCCCTCCCCCCAGCTCCACCACCCCACCTGGGATGGACCCTGCAGGTCAGCAGGTGCCGTGGGCCCCAGATGCTCTCCCACCTTCTCCCCAAGCTGCCAGGCCCTTCCTGGTGTGCTGAAGGCTCCATCCGTTTCTGTCAGCAGTGGTGGGGGTGGGCAGAGGTGCTGGGGCCCAAGTCCTGGTGCCGTTGCAGGCATATCAGCTGGCTGTGCCTGTGCTCAGACGTGTCAGGGAACAGAAGGGGAAGAATCCCTGTCATGTGGATCTCTAGTTTTCTTGAATAAATAATTTTTCCTTTCCACACTGGCTGTTCTGAGTGGCTCTGCCAGGTGAGTGCTGGTTGGGAGCGAGGCCTGCCACGGGGGAAGTGCAGCTGTTCTGTGAGCCCATCTCTGTGCTTGCCACTCCCAGGCACAGAGATGTTGACAGAGCCGTGGTCCCAGTGTGACAGTCACCCATGGATGTGGGGGTTGAGACACATGTACAGGGTTTACAGCCCTGTACCCAGCAGCTGCAGGTGTTCTGGGCTCAGCATCCCCTGGCAAACAGGAGCACTGCAGGGCTGACACAACATGTTTATTGGATGTAGAAGGTGCTGAGGAACAGGCCTGAAAGCTGCCGCAGTCCTGCTCACTGGAATGAGAAGCTGGTGCTTGGGAGTCCCCCACACCACCGTCGCAGGAACTCGATCACATCCTGGCCCGCAGGGCTGTGGGATGTCTGCAGAAAGAGAGAGGCCTTGGCACTGGAAGGGGGCACCCCCTGGGCTGGCAGGACTAGGTCTGTTAATCCCCACCAAGCAGCACTGTCAGGAGAGTGTAGTAAACTGCCCTGGGACAATGACTGACCCAGAAGGAAGCTGTAATGCCAGCACGAGGGGCTGAACAACACCCACACCCTGTCTCCCTGCCTGCGGGGTTCTGGCTCACCTTGACAGCCATTATGAACTTGTACCACACATCCTTCTTCACTTCTCGGCCTGGCCTTAACTCAATCTTGTTTCTTAGCACTGGGTACCCTGGGCACAAAGTGACACATTCAGAACAAGCTGAGCCCCACAGCGAGCCCCCACTTGGTGCACCCCTTCCCTGTGCTGTAGCTGGGACTGCCCCAACAGGATGGTGTGTTGAGGGGGAATAATGCTGCCTTGGTCTCTGGGAGACCAAAAGGAAGAAGGGGTGTCCAAAGTGCTGGGATCAGATGAAGATGAAGGCTGAACTGCCCTTGGGCAATGACACCCAAGTGAGTAGGTCCAACAATGGCACCCAGCTCCTGACTTTTGGGGCCAGAGCCCTGTTCCTGGTGGCCCACCCCTGCTCCCCCTTCTCTAACCCTTTTTAAGTCCTGCACTGCAGAGCAGGGCCAGGTGCTGCCCATGCACTCGCTGTCTGTGCTGGCCAGCCTGGAGTCCCTAGGCAGAGCTGTGCCAGCCTGAGCCATGACTGGACCACAAAGTGGCTGAGGTCAGAATTGGGGTCTGTATGGTTCAACTCCCTGCTCAGGCAGGGCCACTCCAGCCCAGAGCTGTGTCCAGACAGCTTTTGACTGTCTCTAAGGATGGGATCTCAAAACTTCTGTGCAACCTGTTCCAGTAGTCACTCACCCCCACAGTAAAAAAAAACCCTATTTCCTCCAGCAGAGCTGGTTCCTCACAGCACAGTCTCTCCGCTCTTCTTACAGCACAGCCCAGACCTCCTCCCAGACCTACCCTGCAGCACACTCCCACTCCCTGCATGGCACTGTGCCATCTCTTATGTGAGTGAGCTGGCCTGGAGCTTACCTGTGAGCACGCAGGGCAGGGAGTGCACCCCAGTATCTGCTGCTAACAGAGAGGCTTCGTAGGTGTTGCGCTCATCCTGCGGCAGCACCTGCTCCAGCCGCTGGTCCATGGACATGGTGAGCACCCAGTCCCTCACCTCCTCCCGCTGCTCCTCCTGTGGGCAAAGGCCAGTGCAAGGCCTGGAATTGTGAAGCTGCTGCCCGGCTGCAGCCCCACAGCAGCAGGGAGCACATGGGAGAGCAGGACACGGGCCTGCGTGATGTGCACACAACACACGCGTGCGTGGTGCACAGTGGTGGTTGAGTGTGTGTGTGCAACACATCTGTGCACGTGTGTTTGTGTGCACAGGTGTGTGCACAGGTCTTTGCTATGTGTGTGTGCTTACAGTGGGGGGGACAGGCAGAAGGTGGCAGTTCTGGGTCTGTTTCCCTCCCCTGCCGTCTCTGCAATCCCAGTCTCACCCCAATCCCTGTTCAGAGGGCCCTGAAGCAGCACCACTGCTCATAGGAGCTGAAGAAGACAGGTGACACTCACAGGCACATGCTGATGGGCTGGAAGTGGCACTTCAAAAGGAATGTCCGTCCTCTGAAAATCAGAATGGTCCAGAGAATCCAAGTTCCCTTCTTCAATGGCCTGGGAAAGAAGAGGTAGAGCACTGGGCAATGCAAGTAGTAGAGCTCACAATCCAATTCGTGGTGAGGATGCCCCTGCCTGTTCCTGCTGTGGTGACCAGGCCCTCCTGTCATCCATGACCACACCCTGCAGTGTCTCTCAGACACTGCCCTGTTCACGTGGCCTCAAAGAAGGGAATGATGTAATGGGGCGCTTTTGTTTTCCCCCAGCTGCTGCTGACAACACTTGGGAGTCTGGCACAGTGAGGTCTGTCAGCTCCCTTGGATTTGGTATTTCTGATGGCCAACCTGCTGGTCAAGGAAGGGGCTGAGGGGACTCCTGAGTCTTGTATCACAGTGGCCAAAGCACTGGGCCATGGCCTGGACCTTCCAAGCAGTTTTTCTTCTCTTGGAACAACCTGAGTGAGATCACCCTGAAAGCTGTAATGGCATCCTGCAGCCATGAGGATTTCAGGCCTAAACTGTCAGGGCAATGTGCTCTTTGCTGCCATGTACACAGTGCCATTGGCACGCCCAGGGTGACTGGCATGGCAGGTCCTCCCACAGGTAGTGAGGGTGCCCACTGCTCTCCAGGCACACACTGAGTGGGGGCTGGGGGCTCTCTCCATCAGTACAAGCTCCAGTGTGCTGCCACACAGGAGCTTCAGGTGTGCCCTGGCCAGGCTGGGGGTCTGTGGTGGCCCTACAGCCCCTGTCCTGTTAGAGAGACAGCCCTCCCCCCACAGACCATACTCACATCGGAGAGGTCCAGGAAGTGGTTCAGGAACACAAACGCCATGTTCTCCCAGCTGACTGCCTGGTTTGGAGAGGAACCCCGAGTGAGACTGGGCAACTCATCCTCACAGCCAGTTCTTCTCCCAGAGCCATGGCTGGGAAGGATGTGGCTCTGTTTGTGCCACAGTGTCCTTCCTGCCTGCAGCCCAGGGAATGGACAGGGAGATTGCACGTTCCAGCTCGCCATCCCCAAAGACTGAATCCCTTGGACAACCAGCTCACCACCACAGGCTGTCCTCACAGAATGGAGACAAGCCTTATGACCAGGCTGGAGCAGCCTGGAAGGTGGAAGGTGTCCTGGCCCATGGCAGGGGATAGAACAAGATGAGCTTTAAGGTCCCTTCCCACCTAAACGATTCCATGATTCTATTATTGCACAGCCAGGTCCAGGCAGCGAGGACATGCTGCTGTCCTTGCCATGTGTCACAACTCCCAGGCAGACTGTCAGACACCTGGGTGATGCAGAGCAGAGCTGAGCAGTCTCACATCCACACTGGCAGAGCCATAATATGGCCTCTCCACCCCTGGGTCTGTAGGTCCCACCTGCTCACTGGCTGAGGTCTGGCCAGCTGCTTGAGGAACAGCCTCCAGTGGCAGAGTCCAGCAGCCAAGGGAGGATTTGGGAAGATAAAGTCGAGAATCCCTGAACCCAGGGTGCCCTATGTCCCTGTCTGGTGCAGTGGCAGGTAGTTCTTACCTTGGCAGCTATGCCAGCCTCATAGAAAGCCTTGTCTGCAGGGAGCAGATCCGTGTGGCGCAGCAGGGAAATGGACAGCTGGGCAGCCACCGTGTCCTGTGGGGACAGAGGACAGCAAAGCCACAACAGCTCAGCGAAGAACAAACAGGTGGGAAGGGATCTCGTGAGATCACCCCAGACTCACAGCAAGGACTCTGCAAGTAAAGGAGGTCAAAAACTTGAGTGCTGACCCTGAGTTCCCTCACTACAGAACACATGGGACTATCACCCGAGAGTGAAATTCTTCTGCTTTATAAGCCTTGCTATTTTTCACTAGAAGCCACACCCAAACATCCCCCATCTAAGTCACAGGGCAGGTGAGGTTGGAAGGCACTGCTGGCTTGACATTGCTGGCAGTTCCCAAATCCTGCCCCAGTCAAAGCAGAGGCAGGTACATGCCTAGTTCAGGAAGATGCCTGGTCAGGTTTTGACCATCTCAAGGAATGGAGACTCTCCAACCTCTCCAAGAAACCTATTCCAGCCACAGGCTCAGTAAGTTTTTTTCTTCTATTCAATTATGTAAGAATTTTGGAGCAGGGGTGAGGAATTGAAGGGTAATGTCACTTCTCTGCTACCAGATACCCATCATCACACAAGACATTAAGGCCACCCCTTCTTCACAGTCCCAAATAGACTGCCCAGCGCCTCAACATTCCACAGCTGTGGAGATCTGTACAAGACATCAGACTTGGCTCTTGCTGTCTGACATGTTTCTGGACACCCAGTATCCACACACACAGCCATGGGGACATCCCAGTCTTCCCTGTGGCTTTCACTGGGGTCCTAGCTGTGGCAACCTTTCATTTTCCCAGCCTTCTCCATCACAACTCCAGTCCCACATCCATCCAGAGCTCTAGAACAATTCCACAATCCCACACGGATCAAGATTTCTGCAGAGACCAAGAACAAATCCCAGTGCACACAAGACTCCAAAACAGTCACAGGGCCTTGTGATGCCCCCACACAGGTCCACGAGCTCCCAAAGCCCCCCAAGAGGCGCAGCACACAGGACCAGTACCTGCCAAAGCCCTGGGCAGATGATCTGCTCTGAAGACCACATGTGAAGCCCAGCAGCTCTTGGAGCCCAGGAAAGCAGAGAGGAAGCCATCCCTCTCCTGGGAAGACCAGATTTTTTGTGATCCCTAATTTTCTACTGGCACCTCTGCTCTCACAAGTCATGCCAAGCACATGGGATCAGCTCCTCCCCTGGTTTACAGCTCAGCCACAGTGGCTGGGGCAGCACCCACGGTAAGCAGAGAAGACCATCTACAGTTCCACCTGCCAGTGGTGAGCTCCCAGATTATTGCAGTCACGTTCTCATGAATGTGATTAGTGAAGTGGAATAGTACCCTATGAATAGCCCTGAACCTGCACATCCCCATGGGGTTCCCTGCTCTGGGTGGTGACCTGGCAGAGGAACTTCAAAGCCTCACCAGCTGCTTCAGGCCCTGGGCAGCGGAGCGGGTGGCGCAGTAGTGGGAAATCAGCAGCATCCTCTCAAACTCCTCGTGTGCCGGGCTGTTCGCCTCGCTGGATTTCACTAAGCTGTCACACTGAGACGAGAAAATGAGAGGAACTGAGAGCAGGAGAGCATGAGGGCACTCTTCACCCACATGAGACACGGAAGTCAGGAGAGAGGAGGATCTGAAATATCCAGACACCTCTTGGACTGAACAAGGGCTGGGCCTTGGGTGCTCTGGGTCCGAAAGCGTGCTGAAGGAAGGAGGCTGTGGGAGCCAGGGAGAGTCAGCAGTGCTGCAACAATAGCCAGCATTTGAAGCAGGGCTGAGTCTGGATGGACAAAGGGAGGATTTTTTGATTTTGCTTATGCTTGAAGTTGGTATTTGTGGGACAGAAACAGAGATAAGACAATCATGGGCTCTGGCTGAGGTGTTCTGGAATGAGGAGTGAGGAGCAGAAGGCTCTAAGTATCCATGGGGAGATGAGAAGGACTCCTATTTTCCAGGCTCAGCAGCTCTGTGGTTTCCCCTGCTGAATATGGGTGTAGGGTGAGAGGAGGACATGTCACGATAGCTCCCATGTCACAGTGACACATGGAGCTCTGCTGGGGCCAATGTTCAGACCCACTCCTAGGATTTGGCCTGGAGCATCGTGTCTCCTTCTCTGCCTTTTCTTGCTCAGCCACACCCACTTCACAGGATCCTGTTTTCCTGCTGTCCACACTGCCAGCCAGCTCTTTACCCTTAGCTCGTGTTCTAAAAACACTGCCCATGTCACCTGTCGAGAGACTGGTTCTTCTTCCTGCTCAGCCAAGACCCGCTGGGGGCTGGAGCTGAACAGGCAGAGGTGGCCATGGCCACACTTACCAGACTGAGGAGCATATCCCGCAGGCCAGCCCAGCTGGAGTATGCCTCAGCACAGTTCATGCCAGGGGCGTTCACCATCTCCACAAAGAGACGCTTATAAATGTTGAAATTCTGCAACAAGAAGGAGAGAACTGTGCAAGGAGACAGATGGGGAGTCAGTGGACTCTAGAGCTCTCCTACTGCCAAGCACAGGCCAAGAAAATGGCTCCCAGGGTGGCAGTGCAGCAGATCCCTGACTGGAAGGGGTGCTGGGGACAAGGCAGGGAAACAGGAAAGGATGGAAGGATGCTTCCCGCAGCCAACGCTCTCCAAGAGGCAAATGGTTCCTTTTGTTCTGAACTTGGTGCTCAAGGTGCTCAAAATAAACACAACCACTCAACTTCCCCTGCTCCTTCCTGTGGAGAACATGCCGGGAGATTTCCTTCAGCCCCTGGAAGAATCCATTGCAGGACTGGACATGCTGGACACGAGGCAATCCCAGTTCAGGCTGGGGGCCTGACCCATGCAGCAGATCACAGCACACTGGACAGCTCGCCTTGGGATGCTGAGCTGCCTCCTCACCTGAGAGTTGGCAGGTGCTCCATGGTGGATGTAGAGGCGCAGGGCTTTATCCCAGCTGCCCTCACAGATCAGATGTGTTGCATAGAGAGCAACGTATTTGTGCAGGACTTTATAGCTCTGGAGAAGACACACAGAAAGCAGCAGCATGAGACTCATGAACTGAAGACTTACCACTTGGTGGGGATGGATTCAGCCGTGTCTGCACAACCCCACACACCTGAGTCCCAAAGGGTGAAACAGGTAACCAGGGCCAGACTGCCCTAAACACACCTGGCTTTTGGTTTGGGCCCTACTGACACCTTTATCTTGGTTAGCTGATGCTGTGCTGATCCTTCACACATGCAAATACAGCTGTTTTCCAGCTGTTCACCACGTGCCAAAGAAATACTGCCAAACACCTGAAGGATGCAGCACCTCAACAAGGCTACCAACTGTAAAGCAGCCCTTAGTCTAACAAAGAAAGTAACTAAAACCCTGGGTGAATGTTTGTAATTTACGAAGCTGCTCTAGTCCATTACCCTGTCACAGCTCCAGGACTGCAGACCCTCTCAGAATGCTGCTCATACCTGTGCTGATCCCACAGACACTGCTGAGGACTGCTGCTGGCCTCACAGAAATTCAAGTGAGGAAAGAACTGCTTCACACATGCATAAATATAGTAATGAGAGGAAGAAAATGGCACAAAATGTGCAATCCTATTAAAAACTGAGCAGTGGAAGCAAGTTCATTATGCAGAAAAAAGACCAGTGTCCCAGCAGATGTCCAGAACTCGAACACCCAGATGGGGTGCTGGTGAAGCACCATGTTCAGTATATCTTGGGATAAAGATTAAGTCTGGTATGTGACCTGCTTTGATAAATGTAACATTTTTGCTGTATAATCACTGTAGAACAGCTGAGTCAAAGTGATTATATTCTGCACTGCTTACGGAAAAAGGTCATGCCAATGCTCTCTCAGAGGCATGAGCAGACACCAAGATCTTCTTAGACTCAATGTGGCCTTGTGGTGCCCAATACAATAAACTGACTGACTCTTTCCCATTAAATGGAGTGTGCAGTTATTCTCTGTGGCTCCTGATAAGCAGAATATCAACAGGAGGTCCTCCCAAGAGAACAATCACTACAACAGAGTATCACAGAGAAGCCCAAGTCTAAGAGACACCAAGTTCACTCTAGTAGAACCCAAACTTCGGTTATTGGAACCAAAGTTATAAAACCACAGTCCCAGACATTTCCCAGTGCTTTCCCAGGGCTTCAGTGCTGGCCTGAGTGGTAAGTTGTGATGTCCCCACTAATTGCAGACACTGTTGCCCAGGCTGCCCTGTTATTCAATCTGAACCAATACCTCACTCCAAAGAACTGCCTGCTCTTGGTTACCTCCATTATCAACAACCATTGAACCAATAACTGTTCAATAACCAATCACCAATCAATAACCACTCAATACAAACCACCCCTCAAAGTAGATCCTGGTAATCGAGAGCTGTCTTCTGTTACTGCCTTGAAAGAGCACTGTAAAACAGTTTCGTTTTGGTTTTCTCCTTTTTCATCACTCTGCTAAGGCAATTTTGTTAGTTTCAGGTCAGTAAAACTGAAAAAACATCAAATTTCCTTTCCTGACTGGGATGTCTCATTCTGACTGACACCACTGCTCTCAAGAACATAGAGAAAGAAGGCTTTCTTCTACAAATCTCTGTTTCCATGGTACCAATTACTTCCAGCCCAAACAACACATTTAGTTTCTTCCAATGCTCCAATAACCAAAAAATTTAACCACAATATGCTTCCAGGTTCTAGCACCTCCCCACTCAGCCTGGCTGGCCACGGTGGGGACAGTGGTGTGGAGCTTCCTGAGCCCCTGCAGTGGCTGTCCATGCTGCCCACCCACTCCAGGGTTCCAGGACCTCAGGTCTGTCCTTGAGGGCTCACACAAGCACTCACCTGCTTAGCTGCGACCTCCAGGCACTTTTCCCACTGCTCCTGCTTTGCATATATATCCAGAGCCGCCATGACATCAATTCCCACCAGCTGAGGATGGAAACGGCCATAAATTCCCTGTGCAGGCCAGGCTTCCTACTCACATCCACGCAGGCATCACGTCACCCACGTCTTTTTTTCCCAGACACACAGTCTCTTCCCCTCCACAGCATGAAATCACAGAGCCTGTGCAACCCATCTTCCATTGAGAGGGACCTGGTCAGGCTGCAGAGGTTGGCCCATGCGAACCTTATGAAGGCCAACAAGGCCAAGTGATAGCTGCTGCACCTGGGTCAGACCAACCCCACGCACAGATGCAGCCTGGGTGGAGAACGGATGGAGGGCAGCCCAGAGGAGAAGGACTTGGAGGTGCTGGTGGACAACAAACTGGACATGACCCAGCAATGTGTGCTTGGAGCAACCCAATCTAGTGGAAAGTGTCCCTGCCCAAAGCAGGACGTGCAATGAGATGAGCTTGAGATAAGCTTTAAGGTCCTTTCCCACCCAAACCCTTCTATGATTCTGTGGTCTGGCATGTAGTAGCCATGGCTCACAGGCACAGACTTCTCACTCATACTCGTAGTCAGGCAAAAGGCCCATGAGAAAGGCCCCAACGATCTGCACACCTCCTGACATCACTCCCTAGCCTGTGAGACATCCCAAATACATACCGAATCCACCTTTCCTTGTTTTTTTAAATACTCCTTATAACGCTGGTCCACGTACTCCTCTGACCTGTGGGTAGAAAGAATTCCAAAAGGCAGCAAGACTCATGTTTTACATCAGTGCAGAGGCTGGGTTCAACCTTGAAACTAGTAGACTTCCAGCTGTGCTATGTCTTGCTAGCAGGCTGCTGGTGCACAGATGGACAGGGAAGGAAAGGGTCCAAGCAGCTCTTCACAATATAGTATGTGAGGAGAACAAGGGATCACAGGGCCTTCAGAAGGAAGAGAATGCACAGAATTACAGCAAGGTAAAGGGAGATAGGGATAGGGGTGAAACAAAAGGAGATAACCATTTCTGTGGGATGTGCAGCAACAGAAAGCTGTCGGAATGTTACATGGCTTGGGAAGGGTAGCTGTGGAGAATGTGCCCTGTCTAGCCCGGGAAAGCCACTGTGGGGAGAATCCAGGAAACCTAGGGGCAACAGGACAGGACAAGACGGGACAAGAGATCAGCTGGGGGTGGGAGGGGGAACAAGAAGGGTATCGTTTGCAAAGTTCAGGGCACACCTGGGGTCGAACTCCTTGGCCATGTGTTTGGCTTTGCTCCATTCCTCCCCTTCAATGAAGGCATCGATAGCTTCTCGGACGAGGTCCAAGTTTAGGTAGAGTTCAGCTGCCTGCAAGGCCAGAGACAGTTCCATGGGAGACAAAACCCCAAGGGTTCCCTGTATCCCAGGCTGAAGCTGGTGCTGGACCACCACACAGACACAACAGAAAGTCTCTTCCCAAAAGATAAGCCTCTCCTCTGCTTCCTGCTTCCTCCCAAGGCCTGGCTCTCTCACACTATTCCAGGACTTGATTCATTCCTCTCTTTCATCCTCCTTGAATATTCTGCATGGCCTAACTCTAGATAAGGCCATCCATCCACCCATCACCCAGGACGTGAGTTGAGCTTGGATAGAGCTCCCCCTTCCAATGTCACTTCTTCAGCAGTCTGGGGACAGGAGCCAGTCCTCACCATGCTGTATTTCTTCATGGCCACCAGCTGAGGAGCCACAGTCCGTGTCACTTCCATGCTCTGTGACTGATCCAAGAACTTCACAGCCAACTCAGCAGCCTGTGAAGAGAAATTGTCAGCAGCTTAATTGATAAAAATGGTGGGAGAGAGGGATGAAGCTGGGAAGTGCTCAGTCACAGCTAAAAGACTGACAGTCGGAAGCACTCGAATGAGGGAGGAAGCGGAAAAATGGCAGGTTGTTTTAACAAGTCATAGGAGCAAAGCCCAGGTACTTTCACACAAGGGAGAAGATCAGACAAGGACATAATTGTTGTTGAAGTTGGTACAAGGACGTGGGTGTGAGTGAGAAGTATGAGCAAGCACACAACACAAACACTGGCAGCACAAAACACAAGAAGGTGCTCCTCTAGCAAGGGCTGAGTCATGAAGTGCAGCTGTTCAGCGCAGGGAGCCGTGGGCACACAGCCATGGGCCTGCCACAGGCAGTGGTGCCAGGGCAAGGGAGGCAGCACCGTGCAGGGTAAGCACGGCCTGTCATGGCTCAAGAGAACAGCTATGAAGGCTTTCAGCCCTGCAGTCACTGCAGCCTGCAGGCTCTCCTGTGCCCTGCCGAGACACAGATCTCTGAGGTGCACTCCGGGTGTGGAAGAGCTTTCAGGCAGAAGAGCAGGTGAAGGGAACCACAGCCCCTGACGGTACCTTCAGTAGGCACTTCTCCACCAGCACGCTGTTGTTGGGATCCCGCACCTTCAGGTAACAGTCCACTGCCCTGGCGTATTCCCCAGACTGCTCCCACTCCCGTGCCTGCTCCAGCAGCCCTTCAGTTCCACTGCAGGGAGGAATGCAGGCTGTGAGCAGGACTGGGATGCTGCCAGAGATCCTGCAGACAGTGTGTAGGGTGTGGGCAGGGAGGTGCACCCTCCAGATAAGCAGAGACCTCAGACAGAACGGAGCATGAGACAGGGAGCATGAACAGTGCTGAGGAGAGAACTGACCAAAGACCCTGGGGAGATGCAATGGCAGTACAGGAGACCAAGGAGATTTGTAAGTGTGGCGAGAAGCCATCTGGGAGACCATGGATGGCAGGAATAAACCTCCCAGAGCAATAAGGAAGGATGATAGGAAACCTATGCAGTAAGAAGTCCGGAGTCCTCATGAAGGAAACAAGTGGATGTCAGGGATCGCATCAGGCTGTCTCTGTAAGGCATCAGCAAAATGGCCATGGGGAAGAGCTTCCAGGCTATTTCCTGCAGCCTGACCACAGCACTCCTTACCTGGAGCCTTTCTTGCCAGCCTCTCTGCCACACTCCTCCTGCAGCTCTCCCAGCCGACTAGGCATGTATTCCTTGCAGATCCGCAGGGCCTCGCTCCACATGCCGGCCTCCTGCACAGGCATAGCGGGGAGAAGTTTCCACCCGTTCCCCAGGATCCCCCACACTCCTGCCATCACGTAGTACAGCTATCCCCTCATGCCATCCTGCCCGAGAACCGAGTAGAAGAAACAACCACAGTAGCACCACCCAATTCTTTCCTCCCCAAAGTGGCACCTGTGTCTATCCACTTGCCCGAACTACCCCAGGGGAACGTGATCATCCATTCCAGCTACCTCAGTGGAATGGGCACTTAAGCCTCCAAATGCACCCACCTGTGCTACCCCAAGGACCACCCATATTCTGGCAGGATACATCCTCCAGAACTGTGAGAGTGCAAAGCTATGATGCGAAATCCACTGGTTCAGTCTTCAGGCCAGAATTAAGTTTCTCTAGAAACACTGAGTAATTGGCTTCCCTTTGGCTACTAAGCTGACAGGGGGAGCTGGGAGGTGAATTTCACTTCTTCATCTGAATTGGGTTCTTGTCCAGTGAGGAAGGCCATGATGTTGCTACAGACTGCACCCACCTTATAGTACTTTATGGCCAGCTCAAGTCTCTGTGCTCGCAGGAGGAAGGCCTCTGCCTTCTGGAACTCTCTCTGCTCAAAGGCAAACTGTGCCTGTCCGACAAGCACATCAGCCACGCTGTCTGGGTCATGAGCCTCAGCCACACGCTGTGCAGCATCCCAGTTCTGGTTATGCACAAACCTGGGGGGATGAGAGGTAACAGGGACATGAGATGTAACGACAAGGATGACAAAGAGCAGCCCAGTGCTGGAGAGGCAACCAGGCTGGCATTGCATGGAGAGAGCAGATGCAGCAGGCCAGGATGTAGAGGACACATACATCAGCACAGCTTCCTTGGGCTTCCCAGCTTTAATGAACTCTCCTTCAGCCTCTTCAAATTTGCCCTAGAGGAGAGGAAGTGATTTGTTTGCACACCTTCCCATTCTGGTATCATCACATAACCTCCTCTACTTACTGCAAGGCAGGGAGGATTTATGAAACAAAGGTGTGTGGAGCTTGGGGCTGTCATCATGGAGCCCTTTGGATATGCAGTGACTGCAGCCAGAACTGTGACTGCTGCAGCAGCCCAGGGACAACTGATCAGTTACCTGAGGGACTAGAGAACTTACACCTGTTCCAGGGGGAAAATTACCTCATCTTCTAGGAACATGGCATACTTTAAGTGGATATCTGGCATCTTCTGCTTCATGGAGAGGCGGGCCAGTTCAAAAGCAAATTCAAAGACCCTGCAATGAAAGAGAGAAGGACTCTGTGCTGCAAGAGTATGCCTTCATTAAGAACAAGATATCAAGTAGGGTACAAGACACTGGGAAAGAAGAGAATACAGGGGGTCCCAAGTGAATTAGCACTGCCCATTCCTCCTATTCCTGACCAGGAGCTTTTAGAGTCCCCATTAAGGAAATTTGGCTCCTTCACATCTGCTGTTAGAGCCCAAGGCAGGAGCCAAGAGATGTGGGAGCCTCGGGAAGAGCAGTAATGAATGGCCATACAGGCAGACACCTGGCCAGCTGCAGAGCAGGGCCGAAGCTTTTGTGGCAGGCAGTTATTTATGGTAACATGAGGAGTACCTCCTCTCACGCTCAGAGGCTCTCACAAGCCTTCCCCTGCAGAGGTTAAGGGACAAACTGCATTTGCCTGCCCAGCTCAGACTTGGCATTCGAGAGCCTGACACAAAGATGGGGAGTGGGATGTGTCAAGGACGTGGAAGTCCGGTGTGAAGCATAGTGGGGTGGGAAGACATGTTCATTTTCTGGACCTGCAGCTACCACATGCACACAGTTATCTTGGCCCACACATTTCTTTTCTGGTTAGGCAGAGGGGAGGGAAGTGTTGGGTGGAGGCATCTGCGTACCCGCTGTCCGTTGCATGGTCAATGGCCATCTCCAGAAGTCCAAATTTGCTGAGGAGCTTCACAGCTGCCTCTCCACCCAGGCTCTTTGCCCACAGATAGGCCACATGCTTATGGGAGTTTGCACCCCCGTGTGCCTTGGCCACCTGTCCAAAGAGAAGGCAGTGGAAGAACCCAGTGTATCTGTTTCACCTTCACTGGATTGAGCCCCACTCATGTGTTGCCTGGCAGCACGAGGGAGCACCAAAACCATCTGTTCCCTCCTGAAGAACCCTTCTGGGACCACCACTGTACTGGAGAGTGGGAGAGTAAGACAAAGGCATATACGGTGCAGCAGAACAGCTGCTGCCTCAGCACAGCCCACATCACTGTTTGGACAGCAGAAGTGACGCCAGCATTCCATGGCCACACTGAGGAGAGCAGTGCTGGGGGGGCTGTGGCCAGAGCAACACCTCTGAGGTACAACAGGATGCAGAGACCAGGGGCAGAGCGCTGCCTGGAGGAAGGCAGCACAGCAGAAAGGCCGGGGGTCAAACCCTGCTTTTTGACTGCAATGCTGCAGACTGGGAGGCCCATAGGCCTCCAGGGCTGGGGCAGTTCTCAGGCTGGGTAGGGTACACCAGATGTTCTGATCTTGCAGTGAACAGAGACGAAGCACTTCCCACCGGGATCCCACAGCCAGAACCTGACCCCTGCACAGGTAGGGAGCTGTGAATGATTATTACCCTGTATGCTTCTTCCCACATGTCATTCACTCTGTACATGTTCACTGTGGTCTTCCAGTCTTTGGCTTCCAGGTAGTGGTACTCAGCCTCCTGCAAGCGCCCCTCTGCCTCCAGCTCCTGCAGTCAGAGGCAGCGGCATAGTGACACTTGTGGTGGTGCGTTCCCCCCTCCTCTGTTCTAGGCTGCAGTGTGATCTGAGAAATGCTTGTTAGGCCTTGGCCTTGAAAACAACTCAGCTCTTCCTGAGCTTATCAGAAATACTGTCTTGCTCCCAGGAACTGCTGTTGTCTAATGAACTTCTGTTTTCCTTATGACCAGCCTTGGAAAATATTCCTCTTGCCTGAATGGCATAACATTCCTGTTCTCATGCTTTCAAAGAAAATGCCAACCCAAACTCTGGCCAGGATGAAACATTGTTATGATTAAAGCCCACTCTCTTCCGACCCTATAAACAGCAGTGCAAAAGGAGACCTTTTTGAGGTCTCCTGGAACCACAGTGGGCTGTGACCAGCAATCTCCCTCTGGTGGGGGGACACCTCTCAGAGGCAGCAAACCCTCAGGTTTGCTATTCTTGGAGGATCGCTGAAACACCACGTGTCCTGGGCTGATACCCCCACTCCTCGAGGCCCATCCTTCGCCCATCGGGAGATGCAAAGGCCTCCAAAATGAGGATTTCACTGACCTCTGGGGGGAATTTTTCACAGGTAATTTGTAGGCACTGACTGTTTCTGTCTGGGTGCATAAAGATTAACATATACTATAGGCACATTTCTCCCAGATTTGCTTTCTTAGATGTTTAAGTGTCTTGGACATCTAAGTAAGTTACGCCTGTAAGTAAGGCTAAGTTATAGCCATAAACTTACTTAAATGCTGCTAAGTGTTGTTCTTTTGCTAAGCTGTTAAACATAAGTTATAAGCTAAGTGCTGCTAAGTGTTACTCTTCTGCCGAGTTGCTAAGTATAACTTCAAAGTTATAAATTAGGCTAAATGCTGTTAAGTGTTATTCCTCTGTTAGATTGTTAAAGTTAAGCTATAAATTAAGTTAGGTGTAAGTTAAATGTTTTCCTATGTTAAATTGTTAGGAGTAAGGCATAAGTTAAGTTAAAGTACTCTTAAGTTTGAGTGCTGTTAAGCTTTTAGGCTGTGTTCTTTTTTATCCTTGCCCACGTCTTTTGTCACACACACACCTAAACACACACACACACCCCCCCCCCCCCGCTAGGTAGTTCTCAGTTCATTTGTTTTGATTGCCTGAATTTTGTTTGGTTTTGTTGCTTCTTGTTTTCCCTTGCTGTGCCTTAGCTGTCTTGTAAGTAGTAGAGTGAATCTTGACAACAAACTTGTGCTTTGATGCTCAATATTAAACCTGACTTTTGCTCATGCCCTTGCCACTGATTTTTTAAGCGCTCTCAAACACTTGTATGTAACAACAATCTTGCCCTTGCTTGGTCTGGCTGATCCCCTGCCATGAGATGCACTCACCTTGCCCAGGTGCAGGTGAGTATCTCCAAGTAAGTCCTTGTGGTACTTGGCTACTAGGCAAACCATCTCATCATACATCTTACACTTCTTGTACATGGTGATGGCCAAATCGGGTTCATTCACAGTGATGTACAGCCTGGGAACACAGGCACACCCAAACAGCTCAGCACGGACATGACCAGTCCCTGAAGTCTTTCCGCATCCTGAAATAACTTAGTTCTCCGTGTGTGGAGAAAGTTCCTCTGACCATTCCAAAGCCCAGTCCCAAATTCTCCTCCTAACCTGGGAAAGGGCTTTTCCTCATTACAGCCAATTTTTCAGGGCTCAGTCTTTTCCAGGACTGATACCAGTACTGCAAGAAACTCACCTCTCTGCTTCTTTGTACTTGCCCTGTCTCTCCATCTCCTGGGCCTGGGTTATGTACAGCACAGTCACGTCCTCCTGGCTCATACACTTGAGTGCCAGCTGCCAAAAGGAACACATAGGGGAGAAAATGAACAACAATTTCCTAACACATGACAGTGAAGGAGCAGGGGAAAACATATTTCCTTCCCATCTGACAAACAGGTATCCGTGCTATATGCTCTGCAAAGAATGGGCAGTCAATTGTCACTGTCACAAAGCACACAGGACCAGCTCTTGGAGAGGGCCATTTGTGCTAGAGATGCACCCACATGGGGCTGTGAGAGAGAGAAGGCCACGGTCAGGATGGGAGTATTTGGAACAGATTTCTTGCTGGCTACTGGATGGCCTTGCATGCATATTTGGGGAGAGTACTGGTTGATCAGGTACTGGTGCACAAAGCACTGCCACCTCCTAAGGGAAGACACATCTCACCAAGTGGGAACGTCTGTGAGGTTCACAGAAGCTTTGGCTTCTGACTCTACCTTGTGAGCCTGTTCCCAGAGCCCGGCCTGCGTGTACATGTCAATGGCATCCTTGGTCTGGCCTCCTTTGATGTACAGGTCTTCTGCCACCTGCCAGGAAAAGAGCACACTCAATATATCCAAGGGGCACACAGAGCAGTGGTGATTGTGGTCTGTGGCCTCACCTGATACTCCTGTAAGGCTGCATAATGCTGGGCAATCTTGAGGTAATATTTGGCTGCTATCTGTTTGTCCTGCAAGTCCAAAATGTAGATGGCCTTCTTCCACTGCCGGGCTCCCAAAGCTGCCTCAATGGCCTTAATTGAGCACCTGGCACCAAACCCATCAGTCTTTAGAGCCAGGCAGCAGGCATCTCCTCCAGCTCTGCTATGCCAGGGAGACTGGAGCACTCTGCTGCTTGATTCAGCTCCCTGAGTTAGAGCAGCATAAAGCAGCTGAGTAACTGGCAGTGCTAAGGGGGATGAAAGAACTGGGACAGCAGGGAAGAGCAACCAGCACTGTAAGACCTTGGGATAGATGTGGGAAGGCATCAGTGGCTGGTGCACATAAACAAACAGGGCACTGCTAAGCGGGGTAGTTCACTCAGGCAAACCCCCTGCTGACAGAGACAAAGGTATCAACTTCATACTCTGCCAGGACCCTGCTGCTTATACAGCCTTCCCCTGCTCCCACCTGGCTTCGATGTAATGGTTAATAGCAGCATCCAGCTGCTTCTGCTGCACCAGATGGTCTCCCCAGGCCTCCTCCAGCTTCACAACTTCTGCAGGAAATGCCAGGCGAGCCAGCTCCACAGCTGTAAGGCGACACAAGAGCTGTCATGCTGAGGCCAGCAGGGAAGCAGAACTGTGGGGCAAATATGGGCCTTGGATCCGGCACAGAAGGAGGGGAATGGTGATTGTCTAAGCCACTCCAGCCCCAGTGGGTTACCCGGCAACCTAGAGCCAGTGGAGAGCTGGGTCAAATCCATGCTGGTGCAGTCAGCATGGTCAAGGGCTTGGGAACAAGACACTCTCCTGGGACTGCATGTGCAAGTACAACTATGTGAAAATACACTGAATGATATGATAGGTGGAAGCTGCCGAGCATCCAGGCATCTCCAGGCTCCAGGGCAATATTTCATGTTGCCACCAGGCCAGAGTACCCAGGCTGCTGTTGGAGATGAAGGGGAGGAACATATTGAGCACAGTACCTTTCAGGAAGGCACTGCCCTTGCCATAGCACTCCAGAGCCTTTCGTGCGTTCCCAACCTTCTCAAACAGGTCTCCAGCCTAATGACAAATACAAGCTGCCAGTTTCCAGAGCCACCATCCCCCCGCATCATCATACCCTACCAGTTCCATGCACATTCCTGCACCAGCTCTGCCTTCCCGACTAACCAAGTGTGTGGGATTAAAGGGATTTCTAGGAAAGACAGCATGTGCCAAGACCATTGTCCTCTCAGTTGATAGACCCCAGCACAGCCATCCTGGCAGACCAAAGGCTCATTCCCTTCAGTATCTGAATGGTGGCAAGACCACACATCCAGAGAACTGTAATAACAGAGCAAGTACATACCAACCTTTCCTCTATTTGTCCATCTCTGACGACCTGCACAGTAGAAGCTGCCTGAGTTTGTTGTGATGCCCTCACATCACTGTATTTAATGGCTTTTGACAGACCCTACCTCCATGATTTGTCTAATCATTTTTGGACTATTTATACTTTTGGTAACAACATCCAGTAGCTGGGAGCTCCAGTTATTGTTTCAACTGAAAGCTTAAGAAAAGATGACGGGTCTGATGAAGTATAAAGTTCTCTTGCATTGAAATGAAATGGCCAAAATTGTAACTTAAAATCTGCATGTGGTTCAAGCAATAATTTGACAAGCTCATGGAAGTAAAATCTATCAAGATCTCTTAAACACAGAAGTAGAGCTGTTCAGGTACATTATAGGCTGCAAACTGCTGGACCCCATGAAAACACACTAGGGAAAGTGCCACCCTGTATTTGCCTGCCCTGTTCTTTGTTTTCCTTTCTTAAGCACCTGCCAGAGGCCACTATTGGCCAGGATACTGAGCAGTGGGCAGACTCAGCACCGCTTTCTTACATTAACATGATTATGTGCTGTGGAAAAAACACCCTTTGGGTTTAAAACTGTCACCTAATTACAAGTTATCAACTTCTGGTGTTATTAGACACAGAGAATAATCACATCCCTTCTTTATGATATTCATGGCTCTACAGACAGTCTTCAACTTTTTTTGCTTTCTTAACTTTTCCATTTAGACTATCCTTATGCCACATTTTATTCTGATATGAGGAAGCACTGATATTTCCACAGTGATATCAAGTTTTCAGTTTGATTCACGATTCTGTTCCTGTTGATTTCCATCTTCCTTAACTATTACTGACACTATATTCTGGAGACATGTTGCCAATCAGATGTGATCTTCTTCCTGATAAATAACAGTAATTCTAGACCTCATCCATGTACAGTGGATATAGTGAGGATTTCTTCATAAATGTTAACTGCAAACTTATCAACACGAAATTACCTCTGCTACCTTCCAGCTCAGTCCCCCTGTGCCTCACAGGTGCAGAGGATGGGGTAACGGCCCTGATGCTCCAAAGCAGAAAACCCAATGGGAAGGGCCATTCACCTGTTCATACAGTTCCCCTCTGATCAGTGCCGTGTAGATCCTATCGATGACATCCCCATTGGTGAGCAGCTCATCCCTGTTCATGGCTAGCCGTGCTGCTTTGGCTGGCAGCCCTGCCCGCAGATATAAACTGATGGCTGTCAGGTAGTCACCCTGTCCCTCTCGGACCTCCCCAGCCTTCTCTTCCTGCTGGGTATCCAGCAGCCACTGGTAGTAACCCTGATGCAACTTCTCCAGCATTGGGTGTCCCTGTGGAGAAACACAGAACTGGTTGACCTGGGTAGGATAAGATATTGTCCAGCTCATCCTGCAGGCTCTGCACCTGGTCATAGCACCAGGCCCCTTGTTGTCCACTTATCAGAAACTACAATGCCAGCCCTGTGTATTATGGCACTACCCATTCTATTTTGAAGCCAAAGATACTCCTAAACCAATTCCAGTAGCTTTTCTCCCTATTCATCCAGGTCTGTACTTACACCAGTGCAACCTTCCCTTCTACTTGGAGCTCTTCTAAGCAGAAGCAAGGTAGGGCAGGTGAAAAGAACACAGACCCTGAATGGACTCCCAACCAGAAGATTTACCAAGCAAGACCAGCCCATAGCCCAGTGCAGCAATATTCTGTACCTTGGCCTTGGCCACCACAATGCATTCATCCCACATGTGCAGCTCCTGGTACATGTCCATGGCCTCCTCTGTGGCGTTCTGTGTCGGGAAACAAAGCATTAACCTGAAGGCTCCAGGTCAGGAGCAGACACATTGCCATGGATCTCTCACAGCAGGTAGGGTCAGATGTGCAGAAAACACTCGAAAAAGTGTACTGTCTCCATTACTTGGATATTCATCCTCCCTTACACTCTTCATGCATCTCAGGGTAATCCTACATTTCAGAACAAGGAATACCTTCTTCTACTTCATGGAGTAAACTCTTCTCCTAGGAACAAGCAACGTATTCCTCTCCTCTTACAGCATAGGGCACACACCTCCCTGCCCAGAAAAAACCAGAACCTTTTCCACTCCTGGTTCCTTTACTCACTTGTTCCAAGAAGATCATCTCTGCCAGCTTGTAGTTTTTGTCTAGCATGGCCAAGCGGGCTCGCACCAGGTAATGGTCTGTGCCATCCCCACCCTGTAGACAACAGCAGCAAGCTCAGTTTGCTGAGGGAAAGAGCAGGCTCTAGAATGGAACATGGAGGGGACTGCAGGTGGAGGCTGGGTCATTACAGAAACAAAAAACAGTTGAGAATCATAGCAGTAACAAGCCGAGACAGTATAAAGTGGCCAGCCTTGAGAGAGACCTGGCAGCTGTGGATGGAAGACAATGTCAGCAGCTTCTGCATGAAGAGGTACTGGTCTGTAGCACGACACTGGTGGGCAGGGACAGAAGATAATGTGCATGCGAGTGTTTACAGGAAAACTGCTGCCCTGCAGAGCAGGACAAGTTTGACTTACGTGCTCCTGAGCTGCCTGGTCAGCAATGACATTGGTTTCATGCAGAAATCGAGCCTTTGCCATGTTTCCCAGAGCTGCAAAGCACCTGGAAAATGCAAAGCAGTTAGTCAATAACCAGGTTTTGTTGTCCACTTTTGGTCCAAGAAAAGAAAATCAGAAACCGGGCAGCAGACTCAGCTCAGCAATGGGAGAGGTGGGGTAGCCCTACTTCAAGAGAAGGATTTTGCCAAGACATATGTTCAGATGTGCTCTCTAGCCCTGCTCCATGGGAGAATCCAGGAGCATGAACAAGGCTCATGTTACACCTCCCCAGGCTTCAGCAGTGCCTCGAGCTTGTTCATGTCTGTCAGCTCTTTGAGTCCTTGCTACACACAGCTTTGGGCTGCCATCAACAAAAATTTATGCTACAGAGAGAGAGATATCTTCCCACCCCTGGTTCTGGCATTACTGGCTAGGATGAAAAGGCAAAGTCATGGCCTGGCATAGAGAACACCTAAGTCTCCAGTGCACTGAATCTTGCAGCCAAATCTTTAGCTGGACCCTGGTTCCTAGGACTCAGCAAAGAGCATGTTGAAGCCATGAAGATGTGATGTACCTCTCTGCAACGTGCAGCTGTCTCGCTTCCAAAGCCAGTCTGCTGAGGGTCTTCCACATGGCCTCAGTCTCTGTGGACATTTCCAGTGTCTCCAAAAATGCTGTAGCCCTTGAGACAGAGAGATTTGCAGACTTTCAGTGACAGAAGAGCTCTCTGAGGAAAATCCCAGACTGTGAGACAGGAGCTTCCTAACCAGAGCACTGAAAACAAATCCAGCTGGGTGTGCCCAGCTCTGAAGAGGACAGCATAACACAGAGCCTGACAGAGCAGGGGAAAACTCAGAGATCTAGGTTATTCCTACCTGTGCTAAGGTACTTAGAGGCAGATTATCAGCAGAAGGCTGTAGCAGTGTGGGACAAATCTAAAGTGTTCTGTCTGATACAAGTCTCTGCTGGAAAATCCTCTGAAGACACAACCGTGAACAGTGAACACGTGCTGTCATAACAGTGCTATGAACACCTGAAGCTTTCATAGTTTTCAAAGTTACCACAACACCTGATAACTTTTAAAAGCCCTATAACAGTGTCAGCAGTACCCAGGTGGGTGCCATGACCACTTCAGGCAGTCAGTTTTCACTCTGCACAGCTCCTGGATGTTTCCATAATACTGCTACCATCCCTGGAAAGGCAGCAGTAAAAGCATCCAAGCACCACTTCACATCTGGCTGCTCTGGAGACACTCTCATTCACTGCAATTAACTGACAACTACCTTCAGCAAAGCCCTGCTGGGTGTCTGTGGGACCAGACTGGCCAGTCTTTCCCCGAGTTTGAAACCACAAAGCTGCAAGGAGGCAAAAGCTGAATAATCTCTCCTGAAGGGCTCTGATGTTCATTATAGCCAGACCTGACACCAACATCATGCTGAGAGTCTGAAGTTCAACTCTGCAAAGCTGTGCTGCTGCCATTCATGGATCATGGCTTCCCAGGTGTCTGGCATGTGATATGAGCTACCTACCATCCCCACCGGCATATCCAGCACTTACCTGTGATAATCCCCATCATCAACAGCAGTTCCAAACTCTATGAGGCCTTCATCCAGGGTGTAGGACACAGTGTTCACCCCTTCAGACACTATCACTTCAGTCTTTCCATCATTCCTTTCCAAGCCTATGACATCCCCCTAGAAAGAGTACCAGCTGTCAATACTCCCCTGCTCCCCTGAAGTATGTGGGGCTGCAGGAATGTGAGGGCAGCACTGCAGCAGCTCTGCCACTCACGGTTCTTCTGAATGAGCTTGCAGCGAGCAGTCTGAGCAGCTCCTTGCTCCATCTTCTGCCACAAAGTTGACAAAAGCTCGTATTTGTCCATAAGAAACTAACAGTTTCCTTCTGTCTCCCTTCTGCCACACCACCCTTGCTACTCCCACACACGTGAGGAAAAAGAAACTGCAGCAGGCAATCAAAGTCTCCAGAGTTTTACCTTCAGAGGAAACATGGTGACTCGCTCTGGAGCATCAATGTTGTACCAAATGCAGAGACTGTTTCTGTTCTGAGCAACCACCACATCACTGCCTGGGACCCACTGCACATAGGAGCAATAGTTCAGAATGGTCGTCTTGGTGCTGCTTTCAATGTCATAGAGCTGCAGCTGGAGGTGGGAGAGGAGAACAGTCAGCTGGACTTGTGGCTGGGCTGCGAGCTCACGCAAACATCACAGGAACATCTGAGCAGGCATCTTGTAAACAGACACTACCCATCAGGAAACAGACTTTTTCCAAGACACACATCCTAAAATCGCATACTTATTTCCACATTGCTGTAAGACCTTTTTAAACCCTTGCAGCATTTTAAACCCCACGCTCTTGCCTCCCTTATGGCTTATAAACCAGAATATGCCTCGTGCTACTTCAGTTCCCTCTCAGCTGCAGAGCTGGAAGAGGAAAATGGCCTCTAAAGTCCTTCATGAGCTAAAACAAACTAAGGGACCAAGAAGAGCCTTCCTCTGCAATTTTGGGCTGAACTGTCCATCCTAGGCACAGTCCTACTGCAATGACTGATGCCAATAAGGTGAGAGGTCAGTGGTTTGTAGAACACACTGCCCAAAATCAAACATAACAGTTTGGAAGGTGTAACCTGACATATGGCATAACTTTGCTATATATATGATGTCTTGTGACTGAAAAGTCCCAGACTGTCTCTATTCTTTGTCCTCACCAACAAAAGATGAGAAAAAGAAGAGAGAACTGTGCTAGTCTCATGACACACCTATCAAAAGAGAACAAGAAATTCCCTGTTTCAGTCTGTACCAAAATGGCTGGAGAAATCATAGAATCCCGGATTGACTTGGGTTGGAAGGAACATTAAAAATCATCTTGTTCCAACACCGTGCCATGGGCAGGGACACCTTCCACTAGACCAGGTTGCTCCAAGTCCCGTCCAACCCGGCCTTGAACACTTCCAGGGATGAGGCAGCCAGAGCTTCCCTGGGCAACCTGTGCCAGGGCCTCAGCACCCTCACAGGGAAAAATTTCTCCCCAATATCCAATCTAATCCTGCCCTCTGGCACTGGGAAGCCATTCCCCCTTATCCTCTCACTCCAGGCTCTTGTCCAAAGCCCCCCATGCAGCTCTTTTGGATGCCCTTTAGGCACTGGAGGGGGCTCTAAGGTCTCCCTGGAGCTGCCTCTTCTCCAGGATGAACAATCCCAAATCTTTCAGCTTTTCCTCGTAGAGGAGGTGTTCCAGGCCTCCAACCATCTCTGTGGCCTCCTCTGGACTTGCTCCAGCAGCTCCCTGTCTGTCCTGTGCTGGGACCCTACAGCTGGAAGCAGCACAGCAGATGGGGTCTCACCTGAACAGGGCAGAGGAACAGAACCCACCCTCCCCTGCTGTGCTCACTGTGGGACTGGTCCAGCACACGACTTTTGCTTGGCCTTGTTACATCTCATGAGATTCCCATGGGCACAGCTCTGGACCTTGTCCGTGTTCCTCTGGATGGCCTTGTCCTTCAGGTGTGTCAGTCCACCCTCAGCTTGGCGTCATCTGCAAGCTTGCTGAGGGTGTACTCAAGCCCTTCATCTGTATCATTCATGAAGATATAAAATAACTGTCCCAATACAGACCCCTGAGGGGCACTACCTGTCACTGATGTCCCCCGGGACTCTGAGCTGTTCACTTCCCTCTGGATGCAACTGTTCACCCAATTCCTTATCCAGCAAACAGTCCACCATCAAACCCATCTCTTTCCAGTTTAGAGAGGATGTTGTGGGGGACTGTGTGAAAGGCTTTACAGAAATCTAGATAAATGACATTGATAGCCCTTCCCTTGTTCACTGATGGGGTCTCTCCATCAGAGAAGGCCATTGGGTTGGTCAGGCAGGATGTGCTGTTGGTGAAGCCATGCTGGCTGTCCCAAACTACCTCCCCTGCTTGCCCTGAATCACCTTCCTGTTCCTGCCTCAGCACTGCTTCTAGGGGGATCTGTTCCATGATCTTCCAAGCCCCAGAGGTGAGGCTACCAGGTCAGCAGTTCCCAGTTCCTACTCTTTTTAAAGATGAATACACTATTTTCCTTTTTCCAGTCACTGGGGCTTCACCTGACTGACATGACTTTTTGAAGACCACGGACATATGTACCGCAGAAGAACCTATGATTTTCATTTTCAGGTGTGGTGAGATGAAGCAAGATGTCTAGTAACTAAGTTCAGCATTAGCTATGACTCAAGAATACAACAGTGCCAGCTCACTCCATCTGGAGATGGTCAATCTTCCTCGAAGGAACAGCAAGCAAAAAATCAGGAGTATTTCAGATGTGTTTCTCACCTCCCACCCTCCGTTCAGGCATGCCTGTCTCTACCTCTCCCCACACACGCCATCCTGCCACACGGCCTGAGGTGCCCGCCTCACCCTCATCTTCTTGTCCCTGAAGAGCAGTTTGTGGCCTGTTTCATTCAGCTCCAGCCAATCGATCTTGCTGTCATGACTGATCGTGCCAGTGTTGTAGCCACCAACAAGGTCCACTTGGGAAGGAAAGAAAGGAAACAGTCTAAGTACCTGATGTACCTCAAAGTGCTCGACATTCAACGCTGTGCCAGGGCAATCAGATGCCTGGGACCTATTTAGGGCAAGACCCTCAGCAAAGACACTGTGACATGAACATCAAACAGCAGTGACATTTTACTTTGATGCCTTCTCAGCAGCAACTCTCTCCCACTGTCTGTGAGCACGCACAGCTCACGGGCAGTGCAGGCAACACAGAGTCCGGGTCCAGGACACAGTCACAGACACCTATGGCTGTGTCCATGACAGGCAGCATCCTGCCAGAAGTAGGACAGCCTGGTCTCCAGTGGACTGTTGCTAGGCAGAGGGAATGCAAAGGGGAACTTCAAGAATCTGCTGCTCAGTAGAGGGAATGCACAGAGCACCTTCAGGAATGTGCTGCCTGGCATAAAAGGTGAAAAGGAATAAGGAAAGCTGGCAAAATACAGGGAAGGAGAGGGAGGGTTACAGTCACCTGTAGCTATAGTCTTGATGTCTATCAGGTAAGCCAGTCTCTTGTTCTCATCCACACCTCGCTGCTGTCTCTCATTGATACGGACACTGCGATTTGAAGGGAATGACTGTTACCTTCACTACTCTCAAAATTCACTTTTGAATCACATAGTCCCTCCATGACTTCCCTGCAGTTTCCCTGAGCACACGGAGCCTCTGGCAGTTCTCTGACCTGTGACACCTGCCCAGCAGTACCTATAGCTGCCTCAAGCGAGAACAAACCTTTCTGATCCATGGCTTCCCCCCAGAAGATATCCCTCTGGAGTAGGGGTACCCAATAACACATTAGTTACATTGCTCTGAGCAGCCCAGGATCCTCCCTTCTCCTGAATCAGAACATGGGGTATGGAATTTTACAGGGACAGAGAAGGTCCTGCTGACAACTGAGTCCCTAATGATGCTGTACCAGGACCAGCTGGATGCAGAGTTGCCTGAGAACATGCACAGGAGGTCCCTCTTCAGCAACAGCCATGGCAGGCTGCACCAAGATCAGAGGAAAAGAGGCTCTTGTGCTTCTAAAACTTGACAGCCAGTAACCTGGCAACTAAACCCATCACTGGTCATTGCAGACCTGGGCGTCTGGGGGTTGCATTCTACACTGGGAGACACTTCCAGAGTCATGTATCAGAGCTCACTTTACTAAATGCCTGTGCTGGTTACAGAGGCAGATGTAACCATTACCTGACCAGATGAGGGTTCACAAACTCTGTGCGGACAGACCCCAGAATGTCATAGCTTCCATATTCCACTAGTGTCAGCTCTCCAGCATTAAAAATCATGCAGACCTGATGGTAAGAGGGGAATACACTTTTAGACTAAAGCAATGTAAACACTCACACTGGCCAGTGAGAGGTACGGGAAAGAACTCTGCTGCACACAAATCTAAATTTAAATACTCTGGGATGACTAAGGAGCTGTCCTTGTCTTCTTGTTGTGACCGACAGCTTTTCCTCAAGGCTGGGGATTTGAACTGTGGGTCTATCAGTCCTGCAGCAGTCAAGCTCTCCCCATGACAGCTGTATTCTGTATCTCTAACACCCTCCCTGGCCATTGCTCTTTTACTGCTTCTTTCTCCTTCAGGGTTATGACTTACATAACTTGTCAGTCCACACACTGAGTTTGTTCTGTACCTGGCATGTGGAAAAGGCAAGTACAGGGAAGAAGCAGATTAAGATCTCCATGAAGAGGCTAAATCCAGGAAACTGCTGAGAAACAGGGTTTTCCAGAAACACAGGTGACACTTTTCGTGCCGGTGCACACACAGCTTTACACATCATTCATGGGGAGCATTCTGTCCCATCCTACTTACGTTCTCATTGTCAAAGAAGAACTTCTCATTCCCCCCAGATCCCTGCCAGGCCACCTGCAAAGCAATGGCACAGGGTGAGGCTGACAGGCTGACAGCTCCACCAGGACCAGTCTGCACATGCTGGGGTCCACTGTCCAGCTTTTGGCTCCCACAACAGGCAGCGAGACTTACACTGCACAAGGGATTGTGTTCCATCACTTCAGCTGCCAACACTGTTTTTCAGTCATTCCCAGCTTGCAAATTCCACACGTTCCTCTCCTTTCTTTAGACTCAGCTTCAGACTCCAGCTCTCTTTGTATAGTATATTACTGTCTTCTGAACAAGAGGCCTTTATGTGACCAAGGTACTCCCTCTATCCTATCCTTCACAGGCCCTTCTCCACGTTCCCCAGACCAGCTTTATTACAAAAAGCACCCAAACAGCTCCTTTGCCTCTGTTAATCATAGCCACAGAATCACTGCTACCACTGGTGTGAGCAGAATCTCCTCACCACATGTAGCTGAAACCCTTTCTTTTTAGGGTCATACTAGCAATGGCTGATCAGCATAGTGCCAGTGGGGAAGCAACTGATTGGAAATTTGAGTGGAGCACTGGATAATACAATAGCTACTCTGGTAACAATAGACAAGTGGCCAGAGAAGCAGCAAACTAAAAGCCAAGGCTACAGCAGCAGTCCTCTTCCCTCACAGAGTACAAACTCCAAAAGGAGTACTGCTTCAAAGGAACTCCAGTGAGACAGCAAGAGAGCAAATGGATGTCTCACAGCCTTGTTCTTTCTGAGAAGTGAGTATAGCTGTGCAGTCAAAAGAAAAACTCCGTGCAGTAAGATGTAGAGAAACCTGGGAGCTTTATTCTGGCCAAATTCTCAGTTATATTACCAAGTATCAGCATTCTCCAGCTCAAATCTCTAGTCAGAGCTCCTGCTCCAAGAGACACTGATTAGCTCACCATCAGTCTGATTGAAGGTATGTGACACCTTTGTGAACAATGCAAATATGTCCTTGGAAGCCTATTTAATGCTTTTATCAGACATTACCCTATTGCCCACATTCCCCAGGCTCAGCACATGGGCTCAGCACTCAGTGCACTCTGAGGCTCAGGGAACAGACAATTTTGTGTGAATTGTCTGGTACCAGAAATGGCACTGGCATAAGCTGTGGGATGCAGTCATGAATGGTTTTCTGGTGGTTTTTTATTTTGTTTCTTTTAAACACACTAAGATTTGTACATTCACATCTGGAATGTATATATATAAAACATGCAGATTTGGGCCCCCAAGTACAAGAAAGACTCAAACTGGAACAAGTTCAGCAGACTGCCATCAAGATGGTTGGGAGTGAAGCAGTTACACCGTGAAGAAAGGCTGAAGGAATTTGGCTTCTTCAGTCCAGAGAAAGGAAGGCTTAGGAAATCTCTAATACAGTGATAGCAGACTTTTTTTGGCAGATGCAGAGAGAAAGGGTGAAAAGTGCTCATAAAATAGCAGTCAAAATACCAAGAAGACTCAGGAAAAAGGCTTTCCTCGATGAGTTCAGTAAAGCATTGGAACAGGGGACTAGAGAAACTGTGGGACCTGAGCAACAACATCTGAATTTAATATTGACCTTCCTTTGGGCAGTAAATTTGATAAGAGATCTCCCAAGGCCCCTTCCAACCTGAATTATTCTATGATTCTTTGAAAATAGAGGTATTGTTCCCATGCAGAAATCACATCCTCTGAGCTATGAAGTTAAGCATCTGACACTCCAGAAATGCCACCTATTTTCCAGTACCTCACTGAGCTTGTTGGAGCTGATGTCACCCAGCAGTAAGGTGTCTGAGGTATAGGCCACCAGGTACCTGTCCTTCCCTAAGATCTTCACCTCATCAATCTCATAACCATACTGGGATTTCAACACAACTCGTGCTCCTGTTGAGAGGTTCTTCACAATGACCTAGAGAAAGTGAGAAAAAGCAATATGAGGCCATGCACAGAGGAGCAGCGCAGACTTCTTCCCCTGTGGAAGATTAGACAACAGATGATACTAGGATACTTAGATATCCCCTCAGATCGTTTCCCTCTGCTTTTTTAAAAAGCCTTCCCATTCCTTTTCCATGGGATGTAGTAGCTGTAGGTAGACATGCGGGATTCTTACTTTTGCCATTTACAAGTTACTAGCCTAACTGGAGGCCCACTCAGGCCCCCAAGGATAAGCCCCCTTTGAAGAGTCCTCTACTCTCTCCCCTGACTGCACAGGGGTGCCCAGGCTGCCAGCTCACCCTTACTGACACATTCTGAACAAGGTAAATTTGGCTAAAATTAAATCACTCCAGAAGTCTGCACTTGACATGGAGGTACCTCACAGAAATTCACAAGTTAGGAAATCAACTCCATGGTTTTTTACCCTAGCCAATTCCCACCCAACCTTAGCCCTGTCTCTGGCATATCCCCTATGCCTTTCTCAACAAGTTGGTACGAACAAACCATAGATGCAGAACTCCAAACATGTCTAGTTCTGGCAAACATCCCATTTTCACCAGGAACGTCATGCCTCATTAGATATTCTCTTACCTGGCTTGGTCCCACATATGTCATTTCAAATTTATTTTTGTAAATGGTTCTGCGAAGGCAGCAGTCAAACTGTTCAACTCCTCCACACAGCGTACCCTGGGGACAAAAACACATCATGTGGTCAGTGAACTCTGTTAAGGAGAGATATTCCAGACCCTGCTTACATGAAGAGGATCCGAGGTCAGACACAAACACACCGGTCCCAGCTGTTCTGGAAAACAAGGTTCAAGCACCCATATGCAGGAGGACCAGCCTTATTTTGACTTTCTTTAGACAACAGAAAGATTGAGCCATTCTCAGAAAAACGGAGATTACCAAATGCTGGCATGAATCTGGGACAGGAGGAGGCGGGGTTAAAAACCATCTTTATCCTCATCTTTCCCATTATTCTTCTCAGTTTCCCACTTCTCCCTCTCCCAGCCTCCCAATCTCTCCTCCCTTCCAGAAGAATCCTTTCACCTTTATTTCTTTCTTTATAACATCCCCATTATTTTCACTGATCTCCTATTCCTTAGCCCCTTCCCCTTCTCTGAAAACATTTGTTCACATGTTCAGTAATTCTTGGTCTGAAAATATTTCAAGAATTCTGGATTGTTGAACATAAAAATATGCAAAAACTATTAAAGAAAAGTCATAAATAACATCTTTCCTAAATAATTTAAGTGTTTTGAGTTAGTCAACTAACTGCAGAAAATATGCAGAAAGATCAATTTAAAGAGATTTAAAGAATTATCTGACTTTAGAGAAAGACAGATTAAGGCTTGATGGCTGAACGTAGAAGAAAGAGAACACTGAACTGATAACACAGCACAGAAACACAGAGTGTAATCAGCAGGTCAGTTTGTATACTGCTTCTCATGGGTGCCCAGAGGAAAGAACGCCCCTGAGACTGCTCTGGAGAAGCTCTGCTGACCTCATCATGCTTCTGAGAAAAGAGAAGGGCTGCTGCAACCAGTGAGCCATCACACCAACTGTTTTACAGCTTTACACCCAACTGCAGCAGTTCCCTAGCATACGGTCTTGGCCTCAGCATTGGCACTGCAGCCCTGGGTGACGGTGTCACCACATCAGCAGGACCATGTTCAAAGCCCTCCCTTGACCACACCACTTTCTTTCCATGTACAAACATCCCCCTGGTGTGGGACTTGAGGACTCAGACCTCCTGCCTGAGATACAAACCGCACAGATCTGTGAGCCGTCCCTCTTCCACGTCAAAGCTGTGATGGTGTAGAGGTGAGCTATTTCTTTGGGCTTGCCTTCCTCCCAGGCACTGCGGCGTGGGCTCCAGTTCAGAACCCGTAACCTGTGACAGAGGGAGATAAGAGAGACATTAAAAACTGTGTATGGCTGACAAAGGACTATAAAGAGGAGAATTCTCCATCAGGTACATGGTACCTGTCAAAGCTGCCAATAACAATGGACTGGCCACTGGGACTGGTGGTTGCTGTGGTGAATTCCTTCTCTGACAAGTCCCGGCTGTAGTCAAAGGTTTGAATCACACTGCCTTCTTTCCCATAAGCGACAATCTTCTTGTCACAGCCTGCAGCCACAATGCTGTTGGAAGCCCAGGCGAGGGCATATGGAGGGCAGGGATGCACCGCCAACTTACCCTACAACAGACAAGAACACCCTGAACACGTGAATGGCCCCAACCCCCAGCTGGCCTCTGTACTCAGCTATTCCAGTGTGGGACCTTCTGTAAAGCCCAGTTCACGGGGGCAGCTTTGTCTGTCTGCCTAGTCTGTAGAAAGACAGAAACCAGAACCGAGCTGATGTATCAACTATTACATTCATTTAACTGTGTGAGAAGAATTCTAATGCCAGTAAGAAGACTGATACCATTAACTAGACTGGGATTGAACTCCCAACACAGCAGAGTATAGACGGACCTTCATGATATCGTGGCAGAGAGCCAGAGTGCTTCAGCTGGAGACAAAAGATCTGAGAACAGTATCCCCTTCACAACAGCCTGAAGCACAGAGAGACTCCTGGCACAGAGGAGCGGGTGGCTCAGGAGAAATGCTGAGTGTCCAAGGACAAAATGTGAGCCTGAGATTCAACATTAACTGTGGTAACTACGCATTGCTCAGTGTGGAGACAACAGCAGCCACTCCATGGAACCCTACCTCTTCAAGCATCATTCTCCTGGACACTTGAACATCAGATCTTTCTAGACACCTGAACAGCCTTATGCCTCATACACAAAAACATTGATTTCCCCCTTACCACTGCCCTCAGTGTATTCCAAAGCATCTAGTCACCATCCTGCCTTCATCAATGCTTCCCAAAACCTTTGCTAGCAAGCACAGCCTGCAACTCCTCTCCAGACTTCCACTCCCTCCACAGCCTGATCCCTTTCCAGAGCTCTGGAGCTGGGAAGTAGGCTGTGAAAATAGGAATTTTGCTCACTCAAGAAGGATCTTTGATACCTGTGATTCACCCGAGCCCTCATCATCAAAGAAGAAGCGCACTATGGTTCCATCTGCATGGCCAGACAGGATTCCCTTCCCCGACACACTGCAGAAAAACACAGATAGGATGATGCAATTGCAGCAAGACTTGCACTTTTATATTCATATCCCTGCCCAGAGCAGCCATTCCCAGGGTCATGGTTGATGTTCCTCATCAAAGGAACCTTCCCCAATGACAAGAAAAATATCAAGTACCTGTGTCAGTGTCTGTAAAAAGAAAGCAGACAAAAGAACCCAGAGTGGAGAGGAGAGTGACCAGTTAAGTATCTTCATGATGTAAAATCACAATAAACAACTTTCTGTATTCCTAAAACCCAGAGAAGCTAAGTGACCTTCAATGGAATACTGACTCTACTCAGAAGTGCTTACAGCACCGTGTATCAAACAGCTCCTGCACTGGAATTGTTCCAGAAGTGAGGCTGGATATTATGATACTGGGAATTCCTAAAAGAAACACAATGTGGGCAAAAAACACCTGGGCAAAAACTCCAGGCCTAAGTCCATTTTTTATAGCACTGATGTCTTGTACTTCTGGACACAAGCAGAGAGAAGAGAGCAAAGAAGAAGAAACAGGTCAAAGATCATGCACCCAGAAAAACACTTTTTAATGAACAGTAGAAGATTCAAGAACAGAATACAAATTCTATGGACCCTGTAGCAATCCAGCAATCATGTATCTGTCACCAGAATGACAGCAGATAATGAAACTTCCACTCCTAGGACCATGACACATTCTAATTTTTAGGTAAAGAATACTAAAGTAGTTAAAATGAAATCTTATTAATGAAAATAATTTTAAATTGCACTTTACAGTTATTTTCCTAATTACAGCCTTTTCAAAGGTTTTATCTGGCAGAATGTTCTTAATTTTTTTAGCCCTTAAAAATGACTAACGTTAGTTATTAGTTAGATGAAGCTGACAAATGTAATCCTTATAAAGTCACAGATTCAAATACATCAATGTATATAAGTAAGTTAATGGAGACTTTCATCCTCAACTGTGTTTGAGGAACAACCAGACTGTCCATGTGGCACAGCCAGGTATCAGATTTTAGGAAGGAATTCCTTCTAGAGAGCACAGTATGTTATTATCTTGACAAGTAAGTGACAGCAAAAGGACACTGGCAACCTCCCACACTGGCCCCAGTTATGCCAAGCCAGCAGCAGGTGTGAGACTGAGCCAAAGCAGGGCAGGCCAAAGCAAAGCCATACTCACTTGGAAGTTAGTGAGACCACATAGGAGTCTGTCCCATAAATGGTGGAAGACTTGTTGTTCTTTGTATTTGCTAAACGAACCTGAGAAAGAGAAAATGATCAGTGACGCTTTTGTCTGCAGAATGTGCAACTCCCCCAGTGTAAGTAACATTCCCAGAGGTTTCCCAGTTCACAAGCAGGGAAAGAAATCACAGGAACCTCATTGCCTTCCAGTATGTTATAGAAGTGGAAAAGTTGGAGTCACATTTCCACATTTTTAGAGAGGTTTGGAGAAAGATCCAAAAGATCCAGTAGAACCTCCAGGGACTAAATGGGAACAAGAAAATTCAAGTCCATGGTGTAATCCCTCTGTTGCTATTACTGTGGCACCCAGTGATGGTTCTTACCCCTCAGCCCAGCCACCTGCAGACCCTGGCAGACCCAGCAAGGGAAAGAAAGTCACACAAATAACAAGTTTCTCTACCTTTCCTTCAGCAAGACCAAAGACAATGACATTCTCTGCTGGCCACAATAAGCAGGTCACAGCACTCTGCAAAGGAGAAGGTAAAAAGAGAGGTAAGAGCTCCACCCTACTCAGCTTCCTGCCCCATTGCCACCTACAATAGTTCACAAACAGACACCACACAGGCAGGGGAGATGAGGCATTTGGACACGCCTTACAACAGCTGAAGATACTGGACAAACCTTACTGCATGCTGAAGCTTAAACTGGGTAATAGCGAGCTGGGGCAAAGTAATTGAGCTCAGGAGGAATATGGGAGGGCAACAAAGTTACACAGATGTGTTCAGTTTGGAGCTCTTTTGAGAGTACTACTTACTGAGCAGGTGCTTGGCTTGCCACATGCTACTGGTGAATGTATAAAATCATGGCTGTTTTAAAAGGTTTTTTGCAATAACTATAAAATATAAAAATAATTGCACTGTGACAACTTCTGTAATAGCTATGAGAATACTTGTCCACAGGATCTTTATTTGATGAATAAGAAAGAGTCTTTATTTTTTTCATTGATGAGTAAGATGGTTATTACATACTACCAAGTAGATCAGGTAGAAACAGGCTCACTAAATCAAAAGCAATGGTATTTTCAAAATCTGAGGTGGGGTTAGAATGAATAAAGCTCACCACAAAACCCAACTGTAAGAGAGGGCCAAGAAAGTTTATGAAAGCCCTTCACATCTACCCTGCAGAACTCTAGTCAGTAAGAAGGCTGGTGTTTGGCACTGCGCCACCAGCATCAGCCTCACTGGCTCTCTCTCCCATTTTAAGCATCTGGGAATGCTTAAGATACATATACACCCTCATTTATTTATCTCATCTTCCATCCCTGCTCTGATCATTCATATAAGCAAACACAGCTACAATTAGACAACAAAATGTCTCAAGGTAACCAAACTGTTCGTAATTTAAATGTCCAACCAATGACCAAGACCGATTTTCATTACCCTCTTTCCCAGGAATTTGTGTATTTCCCTCTTTATCTGTTAGATCCTTGTTTTCCAGGATATTACAACAAAAGCTTGGGAAGAAGCCTCACACAGTGGTGATGTGCCCATTGTTTGTCCTCCCGGCCCTCAGCAAGAGGCTTGGCTTGTCAGTGTGATTACTGTGATCACTGTGTGTAACAGGGCCCAGTGGCAGGAGCAGGAAAGGGCTCAATAAATGATCTCTCATATTGACTGAACATTTCAAAAATTTGTAAATAACAATATTTAGTTACAGGAGAAGGCCACACAGTGGTAAAACCCCAGACATACAGTGCCAGAAAAAACAAAGGATTTACTGTGTTACAAATGGTAGAAAGGGCATGGGCAAATGAGGGAATGAGAGAAAAAAATTACCGAATTTCTACATTAAAAATACAAAAACCTGTACATGTGCCATGCACAGCATCTGAGCTTGTGAGAGGTGAGCAGGCCCCCACCAGGCTGGCAGCTGGAGGGGCAGGCAGCAAGCAATACACAAGGAAAGAGCTCTCCAGGGAGGCTAAAGGTGCCCACACCTGGGATAGCCACCCTGTTCAGGAAAGGGACAAATGGACACCAAGCCCCCGTTGCTCTCTTTTCCTCTTGACACTCTATTCTTATGACCACTCAGTGCAGCAGCTCAACCACAGAGAAACAGAGGCAGACCAGCAGCTTTCCTGTGGCCAGACACAGAATTCCTTGGGCTCCCTGGAGCCGTAAGAGCAGCCACAGTGGCAGGCCAGGACCCAACTCTGAGATGTAAGCTTTCACCTCAGAGGCTGAGGCTGCCCTTCACCTGAGAGACAGCTTGACAAAGCATGGCACAGAGACTCCAGCAACTCCATCAGGAGCAGCTCTGTCTATGTCTTCTAGGGATTTGGACATGAAGGATGATTCCTCCTACCATGCAGAGAACTTCCTTGGTGACACAGAGAATATGGGGTGATGGAACTTGCCTGGAAAGCCCTGGGCAGCTGCTGGACTTTTGCCTCTGAAGGTAGAAGTAGTCAGTGCACTGTATTTTCTCACTCTGATGGTTTTCTGTGCAAGAATTCATAGCACGTTTGCCTTTTCCAGACAGATCTCAGGCCAAGCCTTGGCAAACATCTACTGGGCAGATTGCTCTCTGACATGGGCAGGCAGAGCCAGGGCAGCAGAACACAAAGGTGGCCAAGGAGCAAACCTGACTGAAATCGCAAACTTGAGGTAATTGAGCATGTGAAAATTGCAGAGTTTGAATTCTGTACACTTTACATTTTGTTTAATAAAGCATCTCGGAGTTTAGAGTTGCAAACCTGTGAAAAATAGTTGGGCTCTGAGTATCTTGTATTTTTCCCTTTCAACTCCCTTAAAATAGTCAGTCCACTGATGCCTAAAGTAGTCCCCAAAGTTTTGTAACTGATTGCACTGATCGTTCAACAATTTACTGTGTTGTACCCAGGCATTAGGACACCTCTGAAGTTTGATGAGCAATACATGCCTCAGAATTTAGAGATTCTCTTAGGATCTTTAAAGGTCAAGTACAGTTTGGCCAAGTATACATGTGAGTATGAGCAGAGAGACCTCTCATTGTCTTTTCCTTCATATGCCAGAGAGAATGGAGTCAAACAGAAGTCTGGGTCTCACCGTTTGGATGAACTTGTTGCATATCACCTTCTTGTCACCCCTGCAGAAAAATATACACAAGAATTACTATCAGCAACACTACACATTCTGGTCACCCTACTGTTTATACGCAGTCTGGTTTGATATTGCCAAACACAGTCCACTGAAGTTTTGCGTGGTGCTGCGGGTCAGGTGATGGGTACTGCAGTGTGTGCCAGGATGAGGATCAGGCTAAGAGAGCCCATGGCAGGGCGGAATGGAGCGTGCTTGACCCTACAGCAGACTCACCACTCTTCGCCGATCCTGTACACGTAGACAATGTTGTCCGTCTGGCCGACGGCCAGTTTGGTGGAGTCCGGGGAGAAGGCCATGCCTTTGACCACGTAGCTCTTCCTGCCGTACTGCAGAGAGGGTCAGTGTGACCGTGGGAAGGTCGGCTGCCCCAGCGCTGCCTGGCCCATGCCCATGGCCATGCCCCGGCCCCGGCCCGGCTCCGCTCACCTTGGCGTCTGCCGGTTTGGTGGAGAACTTGTCACGCCGCTCTCCCTGCTCGTCGTAGAGCAGCACCACGCGATCCGCGGTGCACACGGCGAACCGGGCACTGCTGGCGGACCAGGCCATGCAGGTCACCCGCGCCGTCCCGTCCTGCGGGCACACACAGCTTAGCGGGTACACAACAGCCCCAGTGGGCACACGCAGCTCAGCGGGCACACACCGCTCAGCGGCTGGGCACACACGGCTCAGCAGTCACGCGACAGCCTCAGCGTCGCCGCTTCGCGCCCCAGAACGGTCAGGGCCGTTCTCCCCAGCCCGGCCCGGCCCGGCCCGGCCCGGCCCGCTCCCCCGCGGCCCGATCCCCCCAAGCCCGGCCCAGCCCGACCTGCGGGGCCAGCAGGGTCCGCACGTGGCGCAGCTGCATCGCGCCCT
>WEKY01021054.1:45750-65533 GCA_013390045.1 Picathartes gymnocephalus | reverse complement strand
GCGCCGTGCTGCGGAGCCCGCGCCTCGCCCGGCACGGCCTGGGTCTCCGCCGGCGGCGCAGTGAGTGCGGACGGGGGCGGGGGTCGGGGCCGGGCATCGCTCCGGGCGGGGAGCCCGCAACTCGGCGCAGTCGCGCTCGGAATGCGGCCGCTGCCTGCTGCGGGGCGCTCTGAGGGGCCTGGAGGACTGGGGAGGCGGGAGCGGCCGTAGGGGTAGCCGGGTTAGGGCAGGCGAAGCGGTCGGGCCGAAAGGGCCGGGGCACTGCCGGCCGCGGGGCACCGTAGCGCTGCAGCTTCTCGCCGGGCCCTCCCTGCCCGCCTCCCCGGACTGTCGCCTGCTGCCCCACTTGTGAATCGAGGCCGCCCGCGCTAGGGGGCTGACGGGCCTGGGCGGCCGTCCCAGGCGCTGGAACACACTGGACTGCACCGGCGACCTCCTCGGCCTCCGCGGGCCTCGGGCCGCCGCGCCTGGTCCTCTGCGAGTGTGCCAGGCCAGCCCGTGCTGTCTGCGGCACGGCAGGATTCGAGACCGACCCATGGACACATCCCTGGAAATGTTCAAGGCTAGGCTGGACGGGGCTTGGAGCAACCTGGACTAGTGGAAGGTGTGCCTGCCAGTGGGAGTGAAACTGGATGAGCTTTAAGGTCCTTTCCCACCCAAACCACTCCATGATTCCATGACCCCGCAGGCACTCTGTGGCACAGGAGGGCCTTGTCTGGCTGTTCTCAGTCAGCTGCCCAAGGCTTTGCTGGAGCAGCAGTGCTTGCCCTGGCAGCCCTGGTATACAGGGCCTGTCCTCAAGAGTTTGGAGTGACACAGGGTTCTACTACCCAGGGTAGAGGTTACTGGTGCCTGCATGGCACCAGGCAGCCTCCCTGATAGTTGTCACTTGTGCAAGAGTATGCTGTGCAAATAAGGTCTCCTGATTTCCCTGGGGGTTCAGATTATTCCAATTAAGAGTTGGACCCTTCTGCAAGTGTGCCAGTAATGCTCAGGGAGCAAATCCCAGGGAAGAGGTGAAAATAACCCTGAAAAGTATTAGCTTAGTGTGAACAGTACATACCTTGGCAATTCCCATCTCTTTCTTAACAAAGCATCTCAGTGGTACAGTTGCTTCCCAGTCATCCCATCTTGGATCACAATTGCTGACTAAGCTGTCACTGCCCTGGCAGCCTGCTGCTGCAAATGAGATGCCAAGGGCTTTGGCTTTGCTTACACTGGGCCAGTCTGGGGATTTTGATCTGAGTGTGGCAGTGAATGCTGCTGCTCTTCAGGTGTGCCAGCAGCTCAGGTGGTTGAGATGAATGCACCACAGAGAACATTTTGTTTGTAATGAAACATGAGACCCAGGAACATGAGGTTTTTGAAGACAGCAATGAGCTCTGCAGCGTCCTCAGGCCTGTGCAGATATGCAGGAGCTATCTGTCTGTGCTGATGGAGCCTGGCTTCCAGGGCTAGAGGATTAAAGCTTCAAGGGTGAACTTCCCATTCCTTCTCTTCTTCTTATGAGAGTGTCACAGAGCCAGGAGAGTGTCCTGCTGGGGGCAGGAAGCAACACTACTGCTGGGAGCCATGGGTGGGGTGGCTCTGGTGGGACTAGCTGGGGGGCTGCTGGCACACAGCTTCTAAGGACTTTTGTGTTTGCAGAGCTTCCTGAGAGCTGGGCCGATATGCAGGAGCCACTGCTTGAGGGGATGTGCTTCACCCTCAAGTATCTGGGCATGACGCTGGTAGAAAAACCAAAAGGAGAAGACATGGCTGCTGCCGCCATCCGCAGGATTGTGGCGACGGTGAGACCCAGTCCTGGGGCCCTGGTGTGCTGGGACCAGAGCCCAGCCCCTGCACTCCGGGAAGTGCCTGTGTCCTAGCCCTGAACTCCAGTGAGGGACTGTGCCCTTCCCAAGAGGAGGGTGGCATGCAGGAGGCTACTGGTGTCTGCCTGTGTACTGTGGGGAAGCTGCCTTCCTGCAGGACAGCTCCAGCCGCCTGCTCCCACAGCTGAACCCCGCTGGGAGCAGAGCTGTGCCTGCCACAGCACAGAGAGGAGGGTGAAATCCTGGGAGAGGTGGGGTCTGTCCCTTCTGGTGTGTGGCAGTAGTGTGAACAGATTCTAAGAGTGTTCTGTGCAGGGCATGCCTGATTGCCAGACTGCTGTCCCATCCCTACAGCAGGAGCCTTTGCAGCAAGTATCCAAGCGAGTGATACTGTACAGAGTCTGCAAGGCTCCTTCCAGAAAGGGGGTGAGGTGAAGACCCTTGCCAGGTTTGCAGAAATTGCTGGTATTTTTCCACTGCCAGGCACGGGTT
Source organism: Picathartes gymnocephalus (assembly GCA_013390045.1). Taxonomy (NCBI): domain Eukaryota; kingdom Metazoa; phylum Chordata; class Aves; order Passeriformes; family Picathartidae; genus Picathartes; species Picathartes gymnocephalus. Next base: position 63,227 of record WEKY01021054.1, on the reverse strand, counting down.
GGAGCTCGCAAGTTTCAGAAGGTGATTCTGACAGTATCTCCAAGGGGCATCTCACTGCAGGATGCAGACACTAAGGAGATGGTGGAGAACATCTCCATCTACAGGTGGGCATGTCATGGGTGTGGGCTGGGTGTTCCCCAGCAGCCAGCTGAAGACTGCTGGGAATTTGAGCAGCCAGAGAGGGCTGGGCCTTCTATCAGCAGTACCTTCAAGCTTAGGTTTTTCCTTGGCTCCCTGAGGCCTGTGCCCTCTCCCTGCTGTGCTCCCAGCACTGCCTGAGGCTGAGTGTAGGCAGGGTCCTGAGTGACCTTGAGTTCATCAGCCCATCCATCATCTCCCTGTGCCCTGCTTGTCTCTTCTGGCATTTAGCAAGATTTTGAGGCTTGTGACTGGAAAGCCGCACAGTTAGGACAGGACTGCATGTCTGTCTCCACTGCTGTGGGACCACCCTTCTGGCTGCAGGATGCCAGAAACTGCAGCTTACTTGGGCGGGCTAAAGGCAGTTGCTGTGAAAGCTGACGTTGATTTCTCCTGCTGCCACTTATCCTTTGGCTGGGTTGGGTATCTGTGGGTGGTGAGTGTGAGGGCAGTAAGTGTGCAGTCTGGTGCCTAGATGGGAAACAGAAACAGGACATCTCTTTGCTGCAAAATGTAGGTCCAGCGCCAGAGCTGATGTGCCAGGTCAGACCACCCCTCTGTCTGGCCTCCAGCTGTGTCCTTGGGGGCAATCACCCACCCTCCTGTGCTCCTCTTGTGCCAATGCTTGAGTTCACACACTGGGTTGAGCTGGCCATCAGAAAACTACAGGGCACTCTGGGATGGCACAGGAGGGAGTGCCTGTGGATGCAGTGATTTCTTACCTGCTGCAGGTACCAGGCAGCCTCTGGCCCTTGCTGGGGGTTTGAGTCTGGTCAGCTCGGGCAGGTGAAAGCCTCAGGTTGTCAGCAGTGCTTGCTGATGTGCTGGGAGTGCAGCAGAAGTCCCATACCGGGGTCCCAGATTGTCCTGACAGTTCCTTTCTGCCCACAGGATCTCCTACTGCACAACAGACAAGCTGCAGAACAAAGTCTTTGCTTATGTTGCCCAGAGCCAGGAAAGCGGGGCACTGGAGTGCCATGCCTTCCTCTCACCCAAGAAGAAGATTGTAAGCACTTGCCTTCTGCTCTTGGCTCTGTGAGGTATGGGTGGGAGCAAGGGCCTGCTTTCTTTCCCTTCAGCGAGAGAAGGCCGTTACTTCTGGGAACCTCGGCTGGATTTAGAGCCCGGGAGGAGGTGTGCTCATGTGCTGCAGAGGCAGGGAGTGAGCCAAGGGCAATTTCCTGTCCCGGCTCCTGAGGGTCTGCTCTTGGAGGTGGCTGGCCCCCAGGGGCGGACAGACACAGAACTGAGCTCTGGCCTTCCATCTGTGTGTTCTGCAGAGAAAGGCAGCAAGGGATGCTGGGAGGTCTCGGATTTCATGGCAGTGGGATTATCCTGGATTGAGGGCCCAGGTGGAAGCAGGCATTCCCTCTCTTTCATGTACACAGGCTCAGGCTGTGACTCTGACTGTGGCCCAGGCCTTTCAGATGGCACTGGATCTCTGGGAAGCGACACATGCAGGTAGGAGGAATTTCTCAGATGTGTCCCTCTGCATAGCCCTGGAATCAGTGTCTCTGGTGTGGGACCCTGTCCTGGGCTGTGTGGAGGGGAGATGGCTTGCTGCCTGGTTGGTGAAACAAACCAGGCAGGGAGAGTGTTGTCCTTACGGGTGTGTTCTCTGCCACTCCCCCATCCCTGGCTGGGGTGGGAGGTGTACCTGCTCTCTATGCTGAACTGCTGTGCATTGCCTGAGCTGTAGCCCAGCTCAGGGCCTGGTGGTACCTGCCCTGAGCAGTGACCCCTCACACTTTTTTGCACCCTCCTGCCAGCACAACAGGGATTCCCTGTTCCTCACCCACAGTCCTGCCTGTACATTCCCAGCTGGGCTTTCTGCAGGTTGCAGGCACTAACTCTGCTGCTTTTGCCCTGTCCCAGGCTCTAGGCAGGATCAGCCCCTTCACCCTTCATGTGTCTTGGAGAGCAGTGAGCCCGGCAGAGCCCATGAGCCAGCCCCCCCAGGGAGTGCTCCCTTCAGACACCAGTTTGGGGTACAGTATGTGCAAGTCAGGCCCATGCCCAGGGCTGTCTGGAATTAGGGCAGGGACAGAGTGACCCCTCTGCAGCTCCCTGCTTCTGCCCTCCCAGAACCCTGTTGATACCTGCACAGCCCCCATCACACATGGCAGCCTGATGTGAGGAGGTGCACTGTACTGTGTGGCTCACATAGCAGGTGCAGTTCCTTGGTGTCTGTGCTCCAGGAGCTCTGTTGTCAGGCTCAGCACTGTTGCAGCCTCAGCCCTGCTCTGGTGGCCCTGTCACACAGGGACCTGGGACAGGGGCTGCACACCTGGTTTCATGGCTGGGGTGAGAGCTGCCTCTGAAGGAGGACCCTTGGATCATCATCCTGCCAGCCTGGGCTGAGGCTCAGCCCAGCTCATCTGCACTGCACTTCCCTGCATGGCCACAGCAGCTGGGGCATTGTCATGCTGGTTCACTATGTCCCTGTCTGAGAGCTTCTGAATGCTTGGTCCTTGGCCTCATGCTTCCAGTGTGAGTCCAGCCTGGCAGTGCTTGGGGTTGTACCTATGTGCAGCCTGCTCCTGGTAGTCTCTGCCTGCCCCTCCAGCTGCAGGGTGTGCCCACCCACCACTGTCCCTGGGCAGAGGTGCACTGTGCCAGCAGCTCCGTCAGCATGGTCCATGCTCTCAGCTAGTGTTTGGGGCTTTGCACCTGGAAGGGACGTGGGATGAGCTATGGCCTGTCTGTCCTTGTGTGCCCAAGCCTAGAGGGTTCTGGCAGCCCAACACTTCGGTCTTTCCCCTGCTGCTTGTGGGAAACCTTTGTACTGTGCCTGAGGAGTGACTATCTTGTGAAGGGGCCAGACGGGGTCTGAGCAGCCCAGCCTTGCTCCTGGCAGAGACCTGCCCATGCAATGAGATGTCATGGTGGGTTTTTGTTTGTTTGCTTGCTAGGAGGAGGAGGAGGAGGAGGAAGATGATAATGTCAGTGAAACCTTATCTGGGTAGGTGGTGAGCTGCTGCTTGTATTCAGGGATCTCTCCGATGAACCTTGTCTTGTTTCCTTCTCTGTGCCCCATGCAAGGGGAGCTGCTTGGGCCATGGGCATGGTGGGATCATGGAGGACAGCTGCATGGAACCAAGGGGGAAGCTTCCTGGTCTTTCTCTGCTTCTATCAGCTGAGAGCTCAAGTGAGCAGAGGGTTGAGTGGTGGAAGGACAGACCATGCAGTCCAGCTTTTGCAGCAGAGATGTGGGGGACAGCAGTGACCCCCAAGATGCACCCAGAGATGTTTCTTACTCTGTTTCTGCCAGTCTTTGCTGAGGCCAGCCTGTCCAGACATGCCTCTCAAATGGGACTCAGTTGTCCCTTTTCTCCCACTGATTTCCCTGGGGGTTGGACCAGGGTGGAGGCCTGGTCATGCTGACTTCTGCATGGACCGAGGCCGTGGGCTGAGCTTGATGGCGTGTGTGCTGTGCTGGGGAGGAGCTGATGGAATGGTCCAGCAGCAGAGGATTAGCCTGCAGGTCTGCAGAAGTGCGGGCAGTGGGCCTGTGAGGCCCGTTCCATCATGGCTGCTCTCCGTGTACATGGCAGCAGGCACCCAGCTGGGGTCTGGCAGGTCTGAGCTTGGGTTGAGCCAGTGTCACCTGAACCAGTGTGTGCACAGACTGGAGCTGTGTGTGTAGCCCAATGAAGCACTACCCCTTTGGACATGGGGCTCCTGATGGGAAGGAGATACAGCTTTGCAGTCTCAGGACAGGCTGGCCTGGGGAGAGAGTTTGGTAGCAAGGGGGCTTAGGGCCTTCTGCACTCCCAGTGCCTGCTGCTGCTGTGCCATTCCTGCCATGTCAGGGTTATGAGCATGCCATGTCTCTCAGGAGGCCATGCTTGGGGTATGATGGATGCTGTGTTCTCTTCCAAAGCAGCATGGAGGAGCAGGGGAGGGGAGCCCACAGCCCAGCAGGTAAGTTTCTTCAGTGCTGCACTGGCTCATCCCCCAACATGTCCTCTGTAAGGGAAGGGTGGGGCATATGCTCATCTGGGAACATCTGCTTCCCCTTGCAGGCTGTGCTGGGCTTATGCCTTATGGTCCATGTCTTCCTTTCTCTCACTTTTCAGAGTTAATACCTCTTGTGCCCCCATCGAGCTCTCCTACAGCACAACTACTGTGCCACCGCCTGGGGTCGCCCCCGCACAGCTGGACGGTGCTGGGAGGGGTTGGAGACTCCCCCAGCACTGGCCCCAGGACTGCTGGCCCCAAGACTCCCCTGGGCTAAGCCAAATCTCTGCAACAACGGACCAGCCACTCAGGATTCACCCTGTGCCTGCAGCTGGGCCAGCCAGTGCCTGCCGCTGCCCTGGCACTGCCCTCCTGGCACGGAGGCTGCTGGCACTGCTGCCATGGAGGGCACAGGCTGCAACACCTGTTCCTTGTCCTGTGCCGCCTGCATGAACCGCCTCGAGCTTCAGCTGCTCCCAGCTTGGGCTGGGGGACCCGTGCTCCTCGCTCTGCTCACTCCCAGGCCGTGCAGGACCAGCCTGCGTGCCCTGAGCCTGCCTGATGCAGGCAGTGTACACTTCCAGGGAGCAACAGCTCTTGGCCTGGAGCAATGCGTGATGAAGGCCTTGTCCCTGCAGTTCAGCCCCGTACCCTCTCACGAGTGAAATGACCTGGTTTTTAAAGGAAAGCTCTGCCTTTATAGAGAAATAAACTGAGTTTTTTACTGTTGTCATTTGGGTTTGAGTGCTGGGTGGGCACCATGCATAAGCGTGCAGGGTCCTGTGTCTGCTGCACTGCCTGTGGTGAGGGTTGCTGTGCCCCAAGCTCATGGAGCCTGGAACTCCCACATCTTCCTTGGCTGTGAGCCCTGAGGAAGCAGTTCCTCCTGTGCTGAGGGCTGCCAGGGCCCAGGGTGCCTTTGTGACGTGGGAGGAGCAGGTTCAGGCTGTGCTGTAGTGGTGTCTTGAGCAGCTGTGAATGTCACCTGCCCTGATAGGAGCTGATGCTGACCATGCTGAGGCCAGAGCAGACACAACCCTTGTGTGCCTGCTGCTCTTAAGTGTCTCTGCTCTGCTGCACCCCAGCTGTGCTCTACAGAGGCAATCCATGCACTTGGTTTCCTTCCCCAGACAGAGCAGAGGAGGCTGCAGCATGTCTGGTTTCTTTGGCGAGTGACAGCTTGCAGCTGTGTTCTGGCCAAGGCCCTCACTGCTGGGTTCCTGTCCCATCTCTGCACAGCTGCCCTTCTCGGGCTGGTGGCACTGACAGCCCAGCTGAGCACCAATTGCTGCCTGCAGCTCCCAGTGAGTGCCATAGGCACTGGGGAAGCCTGGGGTGCCATGGATCAGTCAGGAGCCTGTGCATGGGTTTTTTTCACTTGAGGTTTTGCATATTGAATGTGGTTTCATGCCTTTTCTCCCTCAGCTGGGAGTACAGAACAACATGTAGCTTGTTAGGGTAAGCAGGTCATTGTCAGGCCCTCAGCTTCCAGCACTCACCTCAGCACTTCCCTGCCCTCCTGCACCACCATAGTCTGAGAAGAAGTGGTGACTTGGGGTTTGTTTTGGGGGTTTGTTTTGTTTTGTTTTTTTGGTTTTGTGTGTGTGTTGTGTTTTGTGGGGGTTTTTTTGTTTGTTTTGGTTTGGTTTTGTTTGTTTGTTTTTTGTGGGTTTTGTTGTTTTTTTTTTTTAAGAGGGAAAAGATTATTTCCTCAACAACACACCCTGATTTTACATTTGATGTCAGACTTGTGTTCCTTTTTTTATTTGGTCAAAACCTCTGCGTTTTGACTTTTTTTTTTGTGCCTTCTCTAGTTCCTCACCTCTGCTACACAGTCTGATCCTTTGATTCTTTGTTTGTGCCTCTGGCCTGGCTAAAAATCTCATTATTGCAGGCATGTCTGTTATGACATTCCAAGACAGAACTTCTAAACCTTTTCCAGGGCACTAGAACATCCTTAAAACTCTTATATTTCCCTGACAGCCCTAGTTTTTCTAATATACCTCCTTAAAAAGAGCTAGCAGACAAAACAAGGTGTTTGTGTGTCTGGAGACGTGGCACCACATGGCCCAGCTGGCAGCAGCAGCAGCTGTCCCTCAAGGGCCAGAGGGGTGCGAGGTGACCATGGAGCACCTCCAGCTCTTGCACAGCATGCAGGAACAGATCTCCCACAGGCCAGGACACATGTATTCAAGAACTTGTACATGTATGCACGCATGGACACACACACAGACCTGCAGCTCTGACGCTGCCTTTGAGCCAGGATGCTTTTATTGAAAAGACCCTGCCACAGGAGTTGCTTATCGTGTCCCTTCCCTGCCTAGTCCTGCAGCAGGAGCTGAGCAGCACCTGTAAGGAAAAGTCCTGAAAGTGCTTTGACTGGGAGATTTATTCCTGGAAGACGCTGGATCCTGTGATGCTTGAGTCCAGGGCTGCGGAGCCCGTCTGTGGCAGGCTGCAGAGCAGAGCATGGAGAGCAGCAGCCACGGCAGCAGGGAGCCTCCTTGTTTCACCCCATTTCCTCCAACTGAGACCTTGCGGGCCTCACCACATTGTCTCCTCCAGGCAGCACAGGCACTGTGCTGCTCAAAAAGTGCTTGGCAGCTCCCCTCAAACAGCCTGAATGTGCCAGCACTGAGCCCTGCTGGGGACACAGCACAGCCACAGCCATGCCCTGACACTGCCCACTCCCCCAGCCCTGTGGGGCTCCCACCAGCACTCCCTGCCCCAGCTGCAGGCTCCGTGGGCTGGCCAGGCACTGTGACAGCACCAGCTCCTCATCGTCCCTCCTGTCTTTGTCCTGTGCAGCAGACAGAGAACTGGAAGCCCCTGCACGGCCATGACAGGGTGCAGTGGAGCCCTGTTCTCCAGAAGCAATCCCCGGTGCTGGCTGGGCCCAGCCCCACAGACAAACCCTCCCACCAGCTGGCCACAGCTCTCCTGGCAGTGCTGGGGCAATGCCTGCACTGCCCTGTTCCCTCAGACCCGGGGCCCTGAGGGGAGCAGCTCCTGCTCTCTGCAAGCAGCCCCCAAGGCCAAACAGGCAGCTGAGAGCAAGGTCTGCCCCCCGATGCTGGGCAGGCATCCAGTGCCACAGCTGCACCCAGGGCTTTGGCCAAGCCGGTGCACAGGGACATGGCCTCCCCTCAGGCCGGTGCCTCAGCCCATCGGCTGCCCTTGGCTCCCTCCCACCCTCGCCAGTGGTGTGGCCTCCCACCCATCCTCAACTTCATGCTTCCCAGCGGGAGGGGAGGAGGGCCAGGTGTGTGGGATGGGCAGGGCCATGCTCTGCATGCATGGCTTGGGAGCTGGCTCCATGCACGTCCCCAGACAGGTGGCCTCAGGAAAGCGGGAGTTCTGATACGTGGATTGTCGCATGCTGAGTTCCAGCCTCTTCTTCCAAGGCCTGCTTTGGCTCTGGCAGGACACCCAAGATCCCAGACGGCAGAGCTGGTGCTGCACTTACACCTCGATGATATTGACCGAGGGAGATTTCTTCTATGAGAGAAAAATCTGCTTTAAGACCCTGCTTTGCTGCACCCTTGGGATCAGGCCTGATGTCAGAGCTCCTCAGTCTGCAGCAGGCATCAAGACCAGCAGACCTCAGCAGAGCAGGGTCAGTTTGGAGTAGGGATCCCAGAGGAGGGATCTCTTTGGCAAGGAGTAATCAGCAAGCTAAAAAATCTGGAGGAGGGGAACTGGGGACCTGAAGTCCAAACAGGAAGTTTCTGCTCCTGACATCTGCTGGAAACCAAGATGAATCATTGGGGCAGTCAGGCAACACAGTGAGGGGAGCCCTCACTCTTGATAGAGACAGCAGATGAGACACAAGCAAAACCTTAACGCATGGACCCGTTAGAGCAGCAGGGCTATAAATCACTGTCTTTGGCAGGTAACAAAGGGAGAAATGCCAGGTGCTGAGGGAACAGCTAGATGAAGATACTGCTGTCTCCCCATCCACAGCCTGGCATAGCACTTCCATCAGGGTGAGGAAGGGGCTCTGGAATGACTTGTGTGGTGATGACCCAGAGCCAGCTGCAGTGGAGGCAGAAAGTGAGCTGTGACAGACCACTGCAGGAACCGTAACAACAGCTGCCTAGCGTGTCCACTCCTGCCTGAACAGGCAGGAGCCAGACCTGTCCATCAGTGCAGGAGAGGTGCAGCCTTGGAGGGGCATGATGAAGGGTCTGTTACAGTCAGAGGTCAGGTACCACTCTGCAATGCAAGAGCTATCCCAGCCGTTATTCCTTGTCGTGTCTTCCAGCGTTTCTCCTGCAATCACCCATGGGGCACACGCCCTGCCCCAGAGACCAGGGCTCACTGCACCCTAAAATCCCTCAGTCTTTGGGGTGAAAGCACAAGCTGGGGTGTTTCCATTTCTGGAGAGAGACAGAATCTGCCCAGGCTGCAAGCCCCAGCATCCCTCCTGCCAGCCCCTGCACTGACCTTGCTCCGCAGCAGCCCTCCGCTTGGTCGCTCTGGCGTGCTATGCTCTGAGGACGGCTTTGTCTTCTCCTTGTTGTTGTTGGAGTCATTATCCTTGATGATATCATATTGTCTGCAGAACAGGGCGATCACCGCTGCCCAAAGACAGACTGGATGAAGGACTCCCTCACAGTGGCTGCCTCTGTCTCCCCTCCCCACAGCATGCCAGCTGCAGGGCAGTCATGCCCAGGGCTCCTTGGGGTACTGCAAACCCACACCCTCACCACCTCAGGTACCTCTGCATGTGTGGCCAGGCCAGTTTCCTTGGGTAGACAGGCATGGATGTGGCTAAGGCCACACGTGAGGTGCTCAGCACTCACCAAAGGCAGATGCTGAGGCACTCCAACAGGGACAGTGAGGTCAGTGGGCAGCTGCGTGGGTTTTGGAGTGCCTCCAGCAAGGCATTAAAGTTACTGAGCTGGTGCTTGTGAGCCTCACAAAAGCCAGCCTTTGCCTTTGTCTGTGCAAACTGGCTGTGGGGTCAGTCACTCAGTCATGCTTTCACAGCATGCATCTCATGCAGCGTGTCCCACACCTGGGAACCCTGGACACAGGAGTCTGGAGAGATGCTCCCAGGTGCGACCATGCTGGACTCACTCAACCCCCAGTGTGTGTGTGATAACACACAGGCACACACAGACTGGGCCTGACTCCTCCCAGCTGGCATCCTGACACATCAACCTCTGCCAGGTGTAAACTACCAGCAGTCATCTTGTATTTTTTCCCAGTGCACTACAAAAGTGTCAAGGCCAGGGCAAAGAGAAATTTCTGTAAAATGCCACTACAAAATCCACATTTACCGGGAAGGGAGCAGCTGCATGTGACCAGCCAGGAGCTAACTTACGTCCTAGGCTCCCATTCCCCCAGGGCAGCCTGCTGCCTGCATTGGCTTTAATTGTGCTGTACTGGAGAAAATCACCCACTTTACAGCTTTAGCAGACTGAGGCACAGCCTCTACCAGCTAGTGCAGCAGTGTTATCAGTCACAACATCTAAGGCCCAAGCAACACAATCGTCACTGTCAGTTGGGGTGGTCCCACCCTGTAATTCCAAGTCCCGTTCTGTCTCCTGTTCTTTAAAATACTCCAGGCCATTACTGCTGAGCAGTGGCCGTGGTTGCTCCTTTTACCCCATTTGCTCCAGCTCCTACAGAGACTCAATGGACTTACTAGAAAGGGTGCCAGACCCTCACCAATGTGCCTCTGCACTCTCTTGAGTCACATCCTCTTTGTGAACCATGGATTGTACCTTTGTCTCAGCCCGCCAGAACACTGCTTGTGGCACTCACCTGCCCACATGAGCAGCACAGCCACAATGATAATAATCTCGCCTGTCTGCAGCTGCCGGTCTTTGTCCAGCCCTTCCATGGTGATGTCACCTGCAGAGAAGAGACCCCAAGCAGGGCTGGCAGCAGATACCCTCCCACTACAGCAACGCTGAGGGGTTTGAGAAACTCCAAAGGAGAGAAGCCCACCACCCCCAAACAAGGAAGGGTGTGGGATGACATCCTGTCTGGGGAGAGGACATGCATCCTGTGACTTTCCTGTGTCAGATAAACCATCCTTGCTACAAAGGTAGGCAGGGATTCCAACAGCTTGTTTTACATGGGTTCATGTAGGGACTGCACAATGCATGCCAGCAATCACTAAGGTCTCTACACAGCGACCAGGGCAGGTCAGGTCACTTTAACACTGAAGTTCAGAGGAAAGTCAGCCATCTGCTTGCCCTGCCACACTCAAGACTCCTCTCATGGTTAGTGCTGGAGACAGACTCCCATGCCCGCTATGGGCATCATCTCTCTTGGATTCCTGGATTCTCTCTTATGGACCAGCATGTAGACAACCCCAAGGCAACACAGATATGAGTAGTAAAGGAGACCATGGCACTCTGTCCTTTGTCCTTTGGTAGCCTGCCGACTGGGAGATCTGAGAGGCAGTTCAGTACTGGCTTCCTACAGGCAGCAGCTGGGCAGGCCCCAGCAGCTGTCCTGGCCAGTCTGCCTAGCTGAAAAGGTGCCAAAACCTGGGACAGGAGGGCTGCAAACCATGGCTTGGGGACATTATTGTGGACACACAGTGGACACAACAGCAGCTTGTATAACCCTGTGTGTCCGCAGCAGCCTGCTGCTCAGTGCAGCACCTTCCTCACTGGTTGCCGAGTCCCTGCCCGTCTGCTGTACAGGCCTCCAGGTGTGGCCCCACCAGCAGCACCTGGGCAGGCTGGAAGGAGGTGCCTCACCTTGGCTGGAGCTGTTGGAAGGCAGGCGGTCGGTCTCCTTCAGGGTGCGGAAGTGGACACGCTTGCTAGCCTGGCTCTCCCCATAGAGGCCGATGCTCTGCACCTGGATGATGTAGTCAGCATCCTCTGCCAGGTCCCACAGCACACAGGCACGGTTGGTGGTGTTCACCTCCCGGATGAAGCGCTGCATCTGCCCATCCTGCCTCTGCCAGAGGGAAGAGCTGTCACCCCTGAGGAGCTGCTTCCAGCTGCACCAGGCACAGGCCCCCAGCTGCAGGGCTATGCCTTCACTCCTCCCTTCCCAAGCAACCACCCACCCTAGGGTGGGCCAGACTGGTCAGCACTGCCTATTCAGCATGCCTGCATGGCCTGAGAGCCAGGCACCTCCCTGGAGAAGCCACCATCACCCAGGGCTGCACAGGCAGAGCAAGGCAAGTGAAGAAGGGTTATGTCATGGCTGATGCACCATCCTTACCTACAGAAATCCCAAGGAAGCCATTGGAGGGACTACCCCCAACGCAGCCCACAGTCTTCTGCCTCCCACCAGGATGAGTAGCTCAGAAGGGGCACCCTGGCAAGGGCTGCTCAGCAGCAGAGATGTCCTCGGGCAGATGCCAGAGGAGCCCCAGACTGTGGCAAAAGGACTGACATAGGAGCATGCTGGGAATCAGTGTCCCCAGTCCCCTGGGGACAGATCCTGGATACCTGCTGTAGAATGGCATAGCCGATGACCACATCTCCTTCTGGTACATCCCAGGAGACTGTGGCAGAGTTTGCCTTCAGCTGCGTCACAGTCACGTTGACAGGGGATGGTGGCCTGTCTGGGTGAGCCAGGCATGGACCGCGGTGAGGCACAGGAAAGAGGCAAAAGAAGATGTCTCAGAACAGGCACTCAGCCCTGCACATCACCATGGGGCCTCTCCAACACCTGCCAATGGCAGCATGTTAGTTAGGGTTACAGGGAGCACCTTCCCTGGTGAACCCGTCCCCAGGAGATGAGTGGCACAGCAGATGGAGAAGCTTGAGCCCTGCCAGCAGCAACACATGCATAGCACGGTGCTTCCTGGGCTGGCAGGCAGCTGCCCACTGTGTGCATGGGGAGTGTGAAGGTGCAGAGCTCTGGGGTTGCCCTGTGGATGGGCACGCCACAAATGCCTGGCACACCACCCAGAACTGCGTAGGAAGCAGCCCAGACACAGCAATGATATATTGATTGTGACAGAAAAATGGGGCACCTTGGAATAAACACACTGTAGGACTCAATCTGGCCATCTCCTCTGCCTGGCATTACTCCTTGCTCCAGGGCATGGGGAAAGGCCAATGCCGAAGGCAGAGCTGGCTGTCCCAGTGATGCCTGGAAAACAGAACAGATCTTCCCAACAACATTAAGAGTGAATATAAAAGCAAACCTTTACTTGAAAGCTTTCAGGTACACAATATGGCACAAATTGTATTTGGTATAGTAATGCTACAAATTTTATAAGGTTAGTCTATTAGTATACTTATTATATACTGTCCAATTAAAAGCTTAGTTGGTTAGGTAATAATTCCTAGGGTCCTGCCCCAGTGGAAACAGTCCAGAAGTTTCTCATGCCCCACTTTTGTTATGCCTGGTCCAGATTCTGGTTGGAAAACAGAACGTCCTTGTAGCTGGTTCTCTTCTTGGAATAAGACTAAACAATATTTTTAGGAATGTGTTTATAAGGTTAGCATATTGTTCCTAAATGTAGGGAAGAAAGATAGGAAAAGTACTAGAAGCTACAACCATTCATTAACAATCTACAAAGCCACAAATATATAAAAAAATATAAAAAGCTAAAAATTGTAGGCATCACCAGCAGTGTGGTGCCATCAGCTGCAAAGCTGGCAGCAATGCTTGGCCATTGCTGCTCTATGGAAAGCCGACCTGACTGACCCATGGTCTGCACCACTGCCACTTTGAGATTTCACAGCACTGAGTGCACAACAGGATCCCACACAGTCCTGCACACAAAGCCAAACTTTGTCTGGAACTTAGACACAGGAGCACATGAAAGACATTGAAGCTGCTGTTTGTGTGTTCTCACTCCCCACATGTAAGTTAGTGCCCTACTATAAGCTGCCTGTGTAGCAGCTAGGGCTACAGGATCAGTGCTGTGATTTGTATGGAAAAAGAGTTCCAGGGGGCACCTGAGAACAAGAGAAAGGACAACCGTGACACCAACAACAACCCTAGTTAGAGTAACTGCAAAAAAAGGTGATTTTTGCAGGCCAGCTGTTCAAGTGCATTCATTCCCATCTGAATATAACCAGCTTCAGATCAAACCAGAGGAAGGCTGTGGTTCCCATTCTGAGAAATTCAGGGCTGTGGTCTGCCAAGGGCAATTAAAACAGAGAGGAGAGCCCAGAAAACGTTCTGAGAGAGACCCTGGGACTGAGTGTGTCTCCAGAAGTTTGACACACCACCAGGAGAAAGGTGACCAGAGACAAGAACACCACAGGGTTCTGTTTTTCTCCTTCAGAAAAGGAGTCTGGAAAACTGAAAGGATTCGCAGATACACTCAAACATCCTTTATCCCACCGAGTGTACCTCCGTAGAGTTTTCCTGTGGGGATCTGGTTCATCACTAACCTGTAAGAGGGAGGGAGTCTCTAAGCCTTGTCTGCACTGCACACCCAGCTCACCTATAAGCCAACAACAAAACAGGCTGAACAAAGCTGCAGACCCACCCCTGTCCATTGCCCGGGGTGTATGTACTGTCAGCACAGCTTCCTGCAGACGAAATTATAGGATCATTGCAGTTAGAAAAGACCTCCAAGATCATCAACTCCAACCTTTGACCGAATAACCCCATGCCCACTAAACCATATTGCAAATTGTCACGTCCAGTCATTTCTTGAACACTTCCAGGGGTGGTGAATCCACCACTGTTCTGGGCAGCCTGTCCAATGCTTAACCACTCTTTCAGTGAAGAAATTGTTCCTAATACCCAACCTGAACCTCCAATGGCACAACTTGAGGCCATTTCCCCTTGTCCTGTCACCTGTTCCCTGGAACCAGAGCCTGACCCCCACCTGGCTCCACCATCCTGTCAAGGAGTTGTAGAGAGTGAGAAGGTACTTCCTGAGCCCTCTTTTATCCAGTCTAAGTTCCCCAGCTCCCTCAGCCACCCATCAGACTTGTAATTCAGCCCCTTCCCCAGCTCTGTTCCCTTCCCTGGACACGCTCCAGCCCCTCAATATCTTTCTTGTTGTGAGCAGCCAGGATTCGAGGTGCCTCAGCAGTGTCCAGCACAGGAGGAAAATCTCTGCCCTGGTCCTGCTGCCACACTATTGCTGGCACGAGCCAGGATGGTCTTAGCTTTCTTGGCCAGATCATGTTTAACTGCTGTCAACCAGCACCCCCAGGTTCTTTTCCACTGGGCCATTTTCCAGCCTGGTCTGGTTTTCCGCCCCAGCCAGGGCTGGGGTCAGGTCAGCTGCTCAGCTAACAGCCGGGCTCAGGCAGCACCCTGTCAGCAAACAACTGCTCCCTTGCACTGTCCCAGGCACAGGCCTCTCAAAGTGTGGGTGTGTGGCTGTTTGTCTTCAAGCACAAGAACAGTTGTCCTAGGTTACCACTAGTCAGGTAGCTAGCTAGATTTGTGCTAGCAAACATAATGGGGTCAGAACAGCCCAAGAATCCAGTGGTGGAGATTGGTCCAAGAACTGATTTGGTCTGTACCAGCCAATATGTGCCCAAACCACTCTTGGGCATGGCTTGGAAGTTAGGACAAGCCAGAAACCCATTCTTGACAGGCAGCACTAATGTGCCACTCTCTTTGGAACTCATGAGTTTAATACCATGGATATGACCAGACCCTGCCAGCTGGCCTTGGGACAAGAACAGGACACGGTGCTTCACAGGATACATCCACAGCAATGAATTAGGTGGATTTTTTTACATCTAACAGAATTTTAAAAGCCCTGAATATGCGCAATGGGGATAGTTTGACTACTGACCTTTAAGTGTACGTGAGGAAATTAAAGACAGGGTCTGACATCTCTGCGACACAAAAGTTTGTGGATGGAGTTTGTAGCAGCTGTCCAGCTCTGCTCAAGAATTTTCTAGGGTTCTGCAAGGCGCCCAGCCTGTCCCAGCTGAGGTTTTCAGGCTGAGGATGCTGAAACACTGGGACTGAGTCACTTGATGATTTGAGAACAAAGGCACTGCACCAATTCACAAGCCATGCTGCTGAGTCCACACAGGTCTGACAAGTGTTACAGCTGTATTTAGGCAGAGCTTGCAAGGCAGTCCCTTTGCAGGGACTGTCACTCACTGGCAGTAGAAGGGTGAGAGGACATGGGGGCACAGCGGAGCCACAATGCACGTGGCTTGTGAGGGCACCACACCTCATGCATCCTAAGCACACTTGGTGCACACTCCAGGCCAGCAGCCCTGAGCCTGTGTGACAGGAGACCAGATGTCCAGGCTACAGTTCTGCATTAGAAGAACCAGTGTTCCTTGATCAGTTTGATGTTGAATGAACTGCAGAAAATGCATTTCTGAGCACATGGGATTTGTAAACCCGTCAGGAAGAGATAAGACAAGAAGCCTGGGAAGTCAAAACTTGAGAAGTTCACCCTAGATACACAGAGCAATGTTTAATCCCAATTACCTCTGCTCTGGAGACAGGCTGGGAGAACTGAGGTTGTTCACCCCGGAGAGAATGCTCTGGTAAGATACTGGAGCCCTTTCCAGCGCCTAAAGGGGCTCCAAGAGAGCTGGAGAGGGACTTCGGACAAAGTGACAGGACAAGGAGGGGATGGCTTTCCACTGACAGAGGCCAGGATTAGATGGGGATATTGGAAAGAAATTGTTCCCTGTGAGGGTGGGGAGACCCTGGCACAGGTTGTCCAGAGAAGCTGTGGCTGCCCTGGAAGTGCTCAAGGCCAGGTTGGAGAGGGCTTGGAGCAACCCAGCCTAGTGGAAGGTGTCATTGCTCATACCAGGGGGTGGAATGAGATGGGCTTTAAGGTCCCTTCCAAACCACACCATTCCAAGATTCTATGAAATTCAAGATGAAACCTCAAAGTTGTTACAAGACCTCCAAAGGACAAAGCTTTGTGTATAATCCCCACATTGCATCTAATACTGTCCAGCCAGCTCTGCAGCTGAGATCAGAGAGCTTTGTGCCAGAGCTGTTGTCATAAAGGTCTCTGAATGCAAGGGCTCCAAAAAGCATGCCCTCTGAAGCCAACACATTCTGGCTATAAAGTCAAGATGCTGCCGGGCTCTCTGGGAAAAGTGTGCCACTGTTTAGCTCAATGCATTAACTGCTAATGATTCTACATCACTTATAAACGATCCAGCTTCACTTTTTATTAAAGCCATATTACAAAAGGGGCACCCCCACAGAAAGCACAGTCACTTACTTAAACCCTGGCACAGGTTTTGTCCTGTCTGTACAGCAGCGTGCTCCTTTTGGGCCTGAATAAGGGGTGGGAAGAGCTGGGCTGTGTACAGGAGCTAGCAGCACTGCAGCCTGTGGCTGGACACTGGGAGGTATGGCCAGTGGACAGTTGAAGGGATGGCCAGAGGGCAGTGGGAGAGATGGCTGGTGGGCAGCTGGACATGGGACCAGATACGCCATGCATCCCAGCTCCATGGGTCAGCAAAGGGCCCAGACAGATACCCTTCACGAGGGAGGCTGCAGGTGTGGTGCTGCAGAGGGACGGGGCACGGCTCCACCGGTGCCCTCCCCACCCTGCTGCGATCCGGAGAGTGGAGCATCCCTACCCCCTGGCCCATGCCCTTGGGGCTGCTGCTCAAGGGCACCCAGATGTTTGCCCAACTTACTGCTGCAGCAAGGAGTAAGCGCCAGACTGCACATCTAAAAATAAGTGGCCCCTTTTTAACACCCCTCACTGCATCTCTTCCTGAATCCGTCAGTACGTGTTTTGCAACACGGCAGAATGTAGCAGAACACGTCTGGTACACGCAATTCGATTTGATATCTCAGTAATCTGTCGAGAGGCAAACAGATAGCAAGAAGCGGCTGCTGACAGCGGGCCATCCCGGCGAGTCAAAGGACACAAGGACAGCGGTGCCTCGGGTGCACTGAGCTCGATGTTCCAGCGAACACGGGCAGGGAGGGACAGGATCCCCGTCACCCGGCCGGCCGCAGCCCTGAGCGTCCCTGCCCGGGACAGGCGCTCCCTCGGGGCAGGACGGGAAGCGGGGGCCGCGCTCTGCACAGCGCCCACTCCCACCCGCGCTCCGCCCGCGGCGGGAGCCCTTGGGAGCCCCCGGGAAGGGCAGCGCGGCAGCAGCCGTCCCCCGGGGACGGGACGCGACACGCTCGAAGGCACAGGGGACTCGGAGGCCGCGGCGCCCCGGGGGTGCCCGAGGAGTCGTCGGGGATCGCGGCAAAGGCCACGCCGGGGATGCAATGAGGCCGGCGGCGGGTATCTGGCGAGGACCGCAGCCCACAGCAGGGACAGGCGCCCGCCCCTCGGCGATGCGCAGCCCCGGTGCCCTCCCGGCCCGGCCGCACTTACTGGCTCGCACGAAACACAGGTCGCAACCGAAGAGCACCAGGACTGGGCTGATCATCGCCGAGACTCGGGCCATGGCGGTGGGGGCTGCGGCCCGGCCGGGCGGCGGCCCTGGCACCGGCCCGGCTCCCTGCGCCGCGGG
>WEKY01021054.1:16301-45682 GCA_013390045.1 Picathartes gymnocephalus | reverse complement strand
CGGCACCGCAGCGGCTCCGGCGCCGCCTCTCAGCCGTGCCCCGGAGCGGCCGGCACCGCCCCCAGCCCCCCGAGCCGTACCCCGAGAGCGCCAGTACCGCCCCCGCCCAGTTACCGGATCCGCGGAACCACCGGGGCCGCTCCCGATATGGTTCTCCAGTAACGCCCAACGCCCCACCGCAGGCTGCACTCGCGGCAACCCCGAGCGCCCACTCTCCCCGTGCTGCACCCCCAGTAGCCCCCAGCGCCCCCTCTCCCCAGCACGGGAGGTTCCACACGCAGGCGTGTGTGCTGGGCCGTGGGCCCGCGGTCACGCGTACGGCAGCGAGCAGCACTGGTGTCGCGACTGTTGGTCACTGACACGTGCCGACATTCGGGCTGGTGACCCCAGCACAGTCCCACAGCTCCTCTGCTCCCGGGGGTTCTCTGACCCTCCAGACCAGGGTAGCCACGTTGCCATGCAAAGGATTTAATCTGCAGCGCCTGTGTGCAAGAGACAAGTTCCAGCTAAGTGAAAACTGAAGCTTGTCAGAATTTATGTTAACTCTGCAACTGCATGGCAGGTGAGGTGATCAAAATGGTCTAGGTTGTTCCATGCTGCTTTTCAGATGCTCTTGGCAGATCAGGAGACTGCCTCTTTCCTATGCTGAACTTCATTGCTGCTGCAGTCCACAGTGGTGAGGAGGAGGGTGAGCCTGATGTTGCTTTCCCAGCAGAGTCCTGTTTCAAAGCTCCTTCTCCCTC
Source organism: Picathartes gymnocephalus (assembly GCA_013390045.1). Lineage (NCBI taxonomy): Eukaryota > Metazoa > Chordata > Aves > Passeriformes > Picathartidae > Picathartes > Picathartes gymnocephalus. Next base: position 44,939 of record WEKY01021054.1, on the reverse strand, counting down.
TATCTGCACTATGGGGAGGGAATTTCAGGAAAGCCAAGGGTAGAGCTGGCAACTGTAAAACTGTGACTGCAAACGATTTTACAGGAACAGTTTGCCTGCAAGGTCTATTCTCACTTGGTCGCTGTGAGAACCACTTGATTATTGCAGAGCTAGCTGTTGGTGTTAATGTTGACTGCTCCATGGCCTGTCTTTGCCACCAGGCAAGGATCCCTGGCTTGCCCAGCACTGCTCTGGCCTGAACAGGAGTGCTCAGACATGTTATTTGAAAAGCTCAGTGCTGTCAGTGTTAGGTATCAGTGAGTAATGCCATTTTTTTGATAGCAGAAACAGGTGGCCATTAGCACTGTGGGACAGTTTATTCTGCACCCTTCCCCCAAACTACTTAAAAGTGGTTCCATTTCCACGTCCTTTCCCTGTGCTCCAGGATGCAGCCTTATTGCTTGTGCAGGGTGAGAATTGTGCTGTTATTGGGGAAGTTTGTGTCTGATCACCCTAGGCATCACTGTTGACTGGCTGGTATTCCCAGGCTTCACACACCTTCCAGGTCAGTGCTGGACATGGGAAAGGACATGCTGTGCCACTTAGGACAATCCTGGGAATTCAGTGTCTGTGCACAGGGTGCATGGTGTTCTTTGGGAGCAGGTGATGGCATTTGCATCAGTCTATAAATAATAAATACTGAGAGTGCAAGCTCTCCACACACATTTAATTATCATTTGAGTATTTGGGATTTTGGCCAGGCAAAATTCAATTTGCAATCACAGATCAGGAACTAATGCATCTAAATTGTATTATATGCCTTGCAGTGCCTTGTACTTAGAATTCAGTGGGGAAATCCAGCAGCGGCCTTGAGATCCCAGCCTCACCTGTACAGCCTGGCCTGCGGGCTCCAAAGTCCCAGCCTGCCCCTAGCAAATATGAGGTGCTGGGAGAGGTGCTGGCGGCAAGAGAATGTCCTGCCCATGATGCAGGAGCCTCCTGTACGTGCATCACATCACCCTGCTGTCATCTTCCTCTGCCTGTCAGAGGAATACACCAGCAAGGATTCCCAGCACATCAGGAACTGACCTCTGCAACCGGGAAAGGTTTGGATTGATGCAGAATCTTCCCCATACTTTGTTGCGCATAAATGTTATTGATTAAATGAAACCCACAAAGGATGCATGGATTTTGTGTCCCTAATCTAAACCTTAGTTAGCTGCTAACTAGTGTGAGGTGAGCATTCATAGATTTATGAAAGCATGACATGGCCTGCTATAGCTGGGTCCTGACCTGGCGGTCCTGGACCTCTGTGACTGTTCCCCTCCTGGGACACAACACTGAGTGTGCAGTTATTTCACCCATATTCTGGCTGCTCCCTTTTCCCGCTCCAGAGCCTCCCATGGTCAGCTGTGACCTAGCTGTGCCTATGGAAGCAGCTGGCGACTGCAGCTGTGACTCAGATGGCCTTTTCCTGGTAAGCATTGCCCTTCAAACATTTTCTGGCTGGTCTAGAGGAGGGCTGGGCAGGGTGTGAATGCCAGGCCTGCCCCTGCACCCCCACAGCCTGTCTCCCAACCAGCCCCGTGCCCGCCCACCATGTCCTCTCTCCAGGGCTTCCTGGCTGCTGCTTCACATTAGCTGTCTCCATGTTCACTGAAAGGAGATGTCCAAAGTTGTTGTGAGGGTTCATTCCCATCCACTTTGTCATGTCGGTGTGCTGGCTGCTATATCCTCCTTTTCTCTCCCATGGAAGTGGGAATTAACACGCTGATTCACTCTGATGATAATAATAGAGGGCAAACCACAGACATTTTCTATAAAGCTGCTACAGGAAAGTCCTCTATTGTCCTCAGCCTCAGGCTCAAACCTGTCACCAGTCTATGGATATCAGCACTTTATCAACGCTTCATGAACTTTATGAAATGTAGAAAGTCAATCTGCTAATCATTAATACACACTAATCACTGATAACTTCTGATCCTCCTTTTGTGTTCGTTTATTCATTTTATGATGGCATCTTTCTACCATCTGCTGCATAACTGGATAATTCAGTGCTGCCCAAGAACAGACATTTATATTTTCTATTATCACAGGGTATTGTGAAGTCAAGAGTTTTGCTGTGTAATTATGTGCAATGTGAAAAGTAATTTATTCTGTTGCATTTAGACCAGATGCCCACTTCCTTCTTCTGGCGCTTCCTAGCTTCTATTGTAAGAAACAAGTAATAACAGTTTGCTATCTATCTGCGCTGCACCATCTGCAACACAGCAGACCCTGGTCATCTTTCACAGCTGATCATTTCTTTTTCACCCTTTTAATATGGGACAGCTAGACAGCATATGGTGTTTGAGATGTGGGTTTCCTGTGTGTCAATATATTCATAATAGTGTTACCACTCAGCCCTTTCCCAGATCATTTACAGCACATGAAGCCACCAAAGCCAAGAGCCTGGTAAAGCTGAAAAGTGCTCTGACAGGTCTATCAACAGCAAAAGTATTCAGCACTGTCATGGTCAGCGAACACACAACTGATGAAAGCTGATGAGCAGCTCTATCAAAGCCCACCCCGGGAAAGAAGTTTATTTGTTATTGCTCAGATAAAAACACAAAGCACTGAACATGAGGCAGGAAAGCTAACTAACCCTCTTCATCAAGAGAGTGGGAGCAGTGGGCAAACACTGCACCCCAAGGCAGATGCTGCTCTGCAGTGACCAGCTGCCATGCAAAATGGGCTGGCATACCCCTCTGTAACGGACTCACAGCCTGCCAGAAACCTGCTCTGGCTCTGATGCCCGACCTTCTGCCTGTTAGTGCTGGTATCTCTTCTGGGTTTGGTATCCAGGTAGGGGCTTGGGCTTCAGGGAGGGAGAAAACTCACCTGGGACTGGCTGGAAAACTCACTGGGATGACCCTGGCTGGATACCAGGTGCCATCAAAGCTGTCCCATCACTATCTCCCTCGACTGGGCAGGGAAGAGAAAATATAATGAAACACTCATGGATTGGGATAAGGACAGGGAGAACTCACTCACCAGTTACTGTCATGGGCAAAACAGACTCAATTTTTGGAAATTAGTTTAATTTATTACCAATCAAGTCAAAGTAGGGTAATGAGAAATAAAACCAAATCGTAAAACCATCTTCTCACCACCCCTCCTTTCTTCCCCAGCTTAGCTACACTCCCCAGTTCTCTCCTTCCTCCCCCTCAGCAGTGCAATGGGACAGGGAATGGGATCAATTCATCACAGCATGTCTCTGCCACTACTTCCTTCTCACGGGGAGTGTCCTCACACTCTTCCTCTGCTCTCACATGGGCTCCTCCATGGGCTGCAGGTGGGTCTCTGCTCCTGCGTGGATCTTTTTAGGCTATAGGTGGGTCCCCGATACCCCTGGACCCCACGAGCTGCAGAAGAATCCCTGCTCCAGCACTTGGAGCACCTCCTCTCATTCCTTCTGCAGTGGCCTGGGGGGCTGCAGGGCTGTTGCTCTTACATGCCCTCACTCCTTTCTCTGGCTGATACTGTGCACAGTTGTTTTTTCCTTCTTAACTCCCAGAGGCACTGCCACCATTGCTGATGGGCTCTGCCTCGGCCAACGCAGATCTGTGTTGGGTCAGCTGGCTTTGGCTCTGCTGGATGTGGGGGAGGCTTCTAGAAGCTTCTGACAGAAGCCATCCCTGTAACCCCCCCACTACCAAAACCCTGCCATGCAAACCCATTACAGCTCCCTTAAGAGGGAGCAAAGCTTTTGGGCAAAGCAGCTTATGGTGAAAGCCTAAATTAGCCTGGGCTGTTTAGCCTAGAAACTATGAAACTGAGGGGGATGTGCTAACAGCTTCTCTTTAGATGCCTGACAGCTGCCAAGCATATACATGGCTGCTGCAGAGACTGGAATGGACTGTTCCATGTCTGGGGTAGAACTTCAGTCCATGTTGGCTTGGCCCACATGGAGACCAGGGCTGATTGTCCTCTCAGTGTGAGGCTGCGGAATGTTGGTTTAGTTTCCAGCCACTCCTCCACCTCAAGGGCTGTCTTGCTGCCATTGTCCTGACACCCTCTCCCTGGCATTGCTTCTGACAGGGCCAAAATAATTTGCCAGCTGCATCACTGGCACTGGGATCTGCTCCTTGCGTTTGCTTGTGCTGACTGAGTGACTGTTCCCATAATTTGGGAGCAGAGATGAAGTTCTTGGAGAAAGGGGAGTATGTGCTTGCCAGGCAGCCTGGCTGAGCCACATGTCTCTGCCCAGTGCAGTGCTGAGCCCCCCTGCACTGCTGTGCAGTGCTCCACAAGGCCAGGTGCAGAGCCAAGGTGGCGTGGCAAGGAGGGGAAAGCTGTGCGATGCCTGTGTCTCCATGGCACAGGACAGGGAGCTGTCAGGGACATGGGGCATTGTGGCAAGGCACTGACTGGGCAGCCCGTGTGATGGAGAGCCACGTGTGCACCAGGCCTGGAGTGCTGTGGTGCCATGGAACCTACCTCCTGCTCAGGGGCTGTTCTGTGGTAGTCCTTGCATCAGTGGCGGGTGATGAGAGGTGGCCACGGACATCAGAGACCAGATGGTTTTTGGGTGGTTTGCACCCAGCCAGCCCATCTGGAGGGAGCTATGCAGATCAGCCTCAGACCTTTGAGCCAGCCACTTGTGTCAGGGATGTGACCTGTGCCTACAGCAGGCAGGTGCTGATGCAGCACCTGGAGCCAGTGCATGTAGGCTGGAAATGTCCTCCCCGCTTTGCCTGTACTCTGCACAGCAGCAGTTCTGAGGCAGGGGCCAGGGCCAGGGTGGTTGGAATCTCTCTTGAAAGATGGTGTTTGATGTAGCATGGCAAGATGTTTTGAAGAGGAAAGAGTTCAGCAGTAAGAAGTTATGAAGTAACCCTGTAGGCTTTCAGGATATCCCCATTTGGAACACCAATGCAAACCATCTTTGAAAGGCTGCAAGAGCAATATATAGATGGGTTTTGGGCCCTTTCATTTTATAATACTGAATTTCATCTGCCATTTCATCTCCCAACCACTCCGTATTCTAAGATGCTTTAGCACTTCTTTGTGGTTACTTTTTAAGTTTTACTGCTCCATGTAATTCTCAAACCTGATCTTAGTCCCTGCCCATTTACTTCCTGTATCATGAGGGAAACATTCTGAACAGTCCAGTGTTAATGTGGATCCCTGCAGGATTTCCCCAGTGGCCTCACTCCCCTGAAAATGCCAAATGTCTCCTCCAAATGCTTCCTCTAGCCCTCAACAAGACAACCATTCTGTTTAAAGTATGGCAGTCTTGCTTTTTAAAGAGGTCCAGGGCCTTGTCAAATTTTTTTGGAAATTCCAATTGCAGCTGCAGCAAAATCTAATTGAAGATATTCAGCTCTGAGGTTCTCAGCACAGGGAGTACATGGCGCTGCTGGGGTGAGACCAGAGGAGGCCATAAAGATACTCTGAGGGCTGCAGCCCCTCTGCTCTGGAGCCAGGCTGGGACAGCTGGCAGTGTTCAGTCTGGAGAAGAGAAGGATCCAGGGAGACCTCAGAGCCCCTCCAGTGCCTAAAGGAAGCCTACAAGAATGAGGGTGATGGACTATTTAGTAGGGCCTGGTGCAATAGGACAATGAGTGATGGTTTAAACTGAAGGACAGTCAATTTAGATTAGATGTAAGGAAATTTTTCACAATGAGTGTGGCCAGACACACATACAGACTGCCCAGAGAGGTGGTGAGTGTCCCATCCTTAGAAGCGTTCAAGGTCAGGTTGGAGGGGATGCTGAGCAACCTGACCTAGTAGAAGACAATCTTGCTCATGGCAGGGCCTTGTCCTAGTTGACATTTAAAGGTCCCTTCCAACCCAAAGTGTTCCATGGTTCTATGTGTGGACAATTCTTTTGAGGTTTACCTCTTTACCAAGTACTTAAATCAGATTAAGTCTGTCTCCCATTCACATCCTTCCTTTGCATACGAGTCCTCCTGGTCTCTGGTTCCCATGAGGTGAAGGAGCTGCCCACAAAAATGGCACCACCTGTCCTGGCCCAGGGCAGCGCCGACTGCCTGTGGCAGTGCCTGGGCTGTGGCCCAGTGGGAGCAGGGCTAGCCCAGGGCGGATGAGGGACCAGCCCAGGGCAGATGAGGGACCAGCCCATGCTGCAGTGGTGCAGAGGGCCAAGAGCCTCCTTGGCCATGAGGAAGAACTGGAAAAAAAGCTGACAGCACTGGCTGCGGTTTTCCTAATCTTTAATTTGGCTCTGTCTCCCCAGGCAGCCACTGGGACCATGTCTCTGGTTATGGTCATTCTATGACTCAGCGCAGGCTATGTTTGAATAACCACCTGGCTTTTGTTACCTGCTTCCAAAGAAAGACAGAGCCTTGCTTCTGAAATGCAACTGCGCTTTTTGAAAACAAAAGCCTCTAATTTAGAAGACCTTTGAGAGTAATTCAGATGCGTTTTTGGACCTAATACAACATGCATAAAAGAGGACACTGTGCTAATTAATGTCTCAGCAGAGCTGTCCAATATAACCACCACCCCCTCCAATCTCACTCTCATTCCACTGTATTTTAATGATACGATTGACCTACTTAATTTTGAAGGCAGCTGGCTTTTGGAGTCAAGCAACACTTCAAGAAATAATGTCATGCTTATTGCTGGTTTCATTACCAGCATCAGAGTCACACAGCATCCCAGGATGACATTAACCCTCCACTTGCCATGAAGGTCACTGAGCAAGCACCTAGGACCAGACTGCTACAGAAGCTGGTCCCAGGCCATGGCTCTACTCCCAAATACCTGCAGCGGCACAGGGAAACATTTGATTTATAGGTAATGTCACTCCAAGGAAAGTGAAGCAGTGGAAGAACTTGCCTGGCACAGGTCTGGTGTCCTTACCAACAGAGATATGATAAACTAACGGGATGTACCCCAGGCTGATACAGTGATAGAGCTAAGTGTATGACTGCAATGATTTCATTCTCACATGGCACACTCAGCACCAGACTGTTCCATGCAGGCAGGAATGACATACTGCAGTGGATGTCTCTGTGTGAAGTGGACCCTGTGTCACAGTTTCCTCTCAACAGAACAGGTCAATTTTTTTGGACATGTTGGCATTATTAAAAGAGCTTAAACCTTTCTAAAGCTACTGCATTGCATAACTGGCAGGGAAAGATGGTAAGTGATCTCATGAAAATTACTGAATTACTAATGACTTTTAACAAACCTTGGAACAAGGTTTAAGGATTAAGAAAAAACAAAACAAAATAACAACCCCCAAACCAAGATATATTCTCTCTCTTCCTCCAAAAAAAAACCCCCTCCAGGCCCCCAAAGCAAAACTGAAGTGTGCCAATACTTTAAAAAAGACAAGCTGTGTGATGAGTGTAAGTACAGCTTAGTCTGAAACCTCCCAGACACACCAACAATTGACATTAAAGGGCATCATAAGTAAGATCCAGCCAACGTGGTTTCACAGAGAAGAGTTTTCTGTAAACATTATTCTTTAATTAATTACAAGTCCGTTTTGGTAAATGTAGCTGCTGACATAAATTTCTCTAAGGCCTTGTTCTTGGCCCCACATGTTATACAAGCATCGGTGGAATACATTAAATGCTTGACATTAAGTAATTGTAAATAAGGATTTGTCCTAGAAAATCCCAGAGTCTGCAGCTGTTTGACATCTTTATCAAGAATGTTAATGAAATTATATAACAATTGCAAAGAAAATCTGTAGATTAAAAAAGCTAATGACAAATTAAAGCAATGAAAAATTGATTATGTAACCAAGCTTTCTGGAAAAGTTACTGTACAAAATATAGTTATTAAGGTCTCTGCTAGAGTATTCTGTGAAATACACCACAATGTTTCTGAATGTGTTCATCATGTGTTGTATGGCCTTAAACCCTGCTGAGTTCCTAGAAACAAAAGAAATGAGTCCCGAGAGGCATTTGCAGAACAACTGAAAAATGTGCTTAAGAGAATAAAAGTGAATTATCAACAGTGTAGTGAGGGAGTTGAGGACAAAAAGAGGTAGGTGAGAGCAGAGCAAGGTTATCATTCTATCTTACATAAACCAGCCTGTTACAGAATATTGCAGCTGGTTCCTGGTTCATCTCTCTGGACTTAAAAAGTGAAAAGTGTACCAATCAATATATAACATGTCAGCAAAGAACAATGCACAACAGAAAAAAGAGAGAAAAACCTCTTTTGGCTGAGACTAGCAAGCCTCTTTAGCTCATAGAGCAAATTATGTATGGAGTTAATTTTGACTACAAATATGCAGAAGAAATTTCTGATACCATAAAGCTATTTCAGTTACCAGGACTCAGCAGTATGGGATACAAAGGCTGAAACAAAAACAAGTTCTGATGAGAAGACATAGCATTTTTAGTACAATGAATCACTTCAACAAGTACTGAGTGACTAGCTGGTCTCTTTTATCACTTCTGATTCCTTCAAAACTGGATCTCTTTCCAGGTATGTACTCGCTCAAGTAGGATTTGTCGGAGACATAGAAAAATGCAAAGCCTTAACTTTAAGTTATTAACAAGCAGAAAATGCCTTAAAGTGCCTTAAGCATAAGAAGCTGAACTAGTCAGTAACCAAAGTGTCCTTTTCTCCAGTTCAAAGTTTAATGATACAGTTATCCATAGAATGATATAGTTATCCATAATTTGACTACCTCTTAGTCAAAACATAGCATAACATAGTTAGCTAGAAAAATGGAACATGATAAACTGGAAGATAGAACACGATAATCACACGCTAAGTTCTATGTAAAAAATACGCACTTCTGTTCTTTACAGGCATAGGTGCAGAAATTATCAATATAGAACTGTGTTAGTAGTTAATTGGACAATAAGCAAATATAATGTCTTAGAATTCTTAGAGAATTTTAGAATGCAGCATACTACACCCAGAATGCAGCCAACCACACCAAGAGAAGAATGAAGAAAAAAGAAGAAGAACGCTGCTTATAAAGAATGCTTGAACTGCCACCCTGCTGCTTCTGCCTCATGACACTGAGAACTTAAGCAAGAACACAGACTGCTATCTTATACCCTGTGAGACTGACTGCACTTTGCTTCAATAAAACCTTTTTATAACAAATAAGGACTCTTTCATCTCTCTCTCTCTGCCCAAGAAGCCAGAAAGCAGAGGAAAAAATCATCATCAGAATTGATAACAGCAAGGACCAGTTTGCTGGGGCAGTGGATAGTGTTCCTCCAGGGCCTGTTGCCCACACTATGTAACATCTTCATCCAAGCTGCTTTGTGGAATTGATTTGCTGGAGGAGAGGGATGTCACCCAGGAGAATCTGGGGAATCCATGGATGGAGAGCAGCCTGGTGGACAAGGTCCTAGGGATAACAAAATTGGACACAACCTGGCCCTGTGCAGTGGCAACCCAGAAACCAGCAGTATCCAGGGCTGCATCTCCAGCAGGGTGGACAGGAGGCCATTGTGCCTCTCTGCTGAATTCCCTGCCCCCAGAGCAGTGCAGCACAGGTGCCTTAGCCCCCTACAGCAGGATGCACGTGCTCCAGGACTGATCTCTCTCCACACGAGCAGCGGACTGGCAGCAGTGCCACCACCTCATACCAGCTTGAGCCCATGCAGCAAACAATCTGCTGTCATGCTGATGGACAGGGATGGATTGCTGGAGAACGCTTTTTTCCACATGCCATGTTATGTGGAGGAGTGTGTTACCGAAGTAACTACAAAACCCAAGTGGTCACGAAGCATTCATGTCTAGAGAGCTGGTCTAGTTAGCAACTCAAAAATGACAGGAAACAGGACTCTAGACTGAAAACCACTATGAAAAACCTTCTTTAATTCCTGGGTTTATTGTACTAGTGGGAACGTAATGAACATTTGCTCCAAGTACAGCGCTGTGGAATTCTGAGGAGAAACCACGAAGACAACTGAACAGCACCAGAGCATGCAGGCCAACCCTGCAGGCAGGCTGGGGTGTGTTGTGTGAGGAGGGATCGTACCAAGAACACCACACACCAAACAGACGAGAAACCACATTCTCGCACTGGTGACATTTTATTTTGTTGTCTTTTGAGCTTGCCCATCTCACTGCAGACTTTACACACCCTGCACAGTCCACATGTCTGCTTTCAGCACAGCACTTGCAAACACAGTAGCACCTGGTTCCAAAGGCAGTTCTTGAGACCACCTTGGCTCTACACTATTACCCCCATCAAGAAAAATGTGCTCATGCTGGTACCAACACACATGCCTGTTCCCCAGACACTGCAATGGCTTCCCTGTGAATTTCAACACCAGCAACTTTGTCAGACAGGGCAAATTTTGCAATTTTCTGGTACAGTGGGTCTTTGGGTAACAGAGATTCTGGAGAATCCATTCTTTGAAAAATAGGACTGCCTGTGCTGCTGCTTCCTGCTAGCTTCTATGACATCTGCTGCATTTAGACACTGGAACAGGTTGCCCAAGGAGGCTGTCGATGCCCCAGCCCTGGCAGTGTTCAAAGCCAGGTTCAGTAAGGCCTTGAGCAACCTGGTCCAGTGGGATGCGTCCCTCCCTGCTCATGGCAGCGGGGGGTGAGACTAAATGATCTTTAAGGTCCATTCCAATCCCTTAACATTCTATGATTTACGGAGTACAGGAAGATATTGTTTCTTATGATCCACACACAATGCCGACAGATTACTTAAAATAATGACTCCTCTTCTTTTAACCTTTTCTACGCAGGGAAGCCACTGCTAATACACCTCATTTGCACAGAGAGGTGATACTGAAAAGAAACCACCTTCATTGTCTTACATAACCTGTATCTGCTGAGCAGGGAAGAAGGACACTGTGGGAGCACTGGCGTGACAAAGAACCACATGCTGGCAAGGCAGCTCCATGGAACCTGGTCCCAGCACTAGCAGGCTGCTCATGTAGGTAAGCACTGTCTTACAGTATGTTTCCCAGGTGAGTATGAAACAAGTGGGCTTCAGAGGGCACACAAAGGCCATCTCAGTACATTAGTTACTGGAGGCTCTGAAAGGCCAGTCAATCTCTGAAGGGCTGGAGAGCATTCAGTCCCTGCAGCACTGGAAGACTTTCTACATATCTTTAATGTCCAGCATTACAGGAGACAGATGCCAGGGAAACAGTGGGTTCCTGACAAGGGTAATAATGACCTTCCATCCCTTCCAAGTAGACATGCTGCTGTCTGGTGCTGAGCCTAAACACAGGTGTATGAAACAGAGCCTTGTGCAACAGGCTACAGCAAACACTGAGGTCTCTTTTCTGGCAGCCTTGCTGACAACAGACAGGACAGTGACAGGGCAAGCTGGAGTCTTTGCATTCTGCACAGCTCTCTTTTCATGTTTAGTTTGTGTGCATTCTGTGCAAGAAAGGATTTCCCCTTTGAAGGGACCTAAACATTGTGCTAGTCAGTTCCTTATGAGAAGGACCGTAAAAAAGAACCCTGATCTCACCCATCAGAGGAAGATGACAAAACAGACACTTGCTGTACTGGAAACCACTAAACAAGCAACTAGTATGACCAAACTGAGACTGCAACCAGAGCAGGAATCACACTTGGTACACTGTTAGTGCCACTGTCCAAAGGAACTACACCAGCAAAAGCAGCCTCTGCACCACAGCTTTGCTTCGTATTCCTCACAACTGACCAGATGCAGAAGTTTCAGTATCAAAGTCACCCGCAGAACTGAGTCACAGTCCCAAAGACATTCAGTTGCTTAATATTAGTGCTGTGGGTTATGAGCCTGACAGAAGTGGGGCTTGCAACTGAAAAGCTTTAGAATTACTCCTTCTCATCTTCTAGGGATTTACTTCGGCCTCGCTTGCGGCTGGTTTTTGGAACTTCAGCTCTCTGTGCAACTTGGGGTGCCCCTTCCTCACTGCTTGCACTCTCATTGTCCACTTGTTGTGGACAACCTCTCTTACTTCTCCTCATTTTTTCAACTCCAACAGTGGGGAGCTTCTTGGCAGCCAGGGTGCCAGCTCTCTTCTTTTTGCCCCTGGTCAAAGGACGTTTCTTCCATTGCTTCCTCTGCTCTTCCTTTTGGCGAATTTTCATTAGCTTCTCAAAGCTTTTGGTGGTCGTTGTATTCACATCAAACCAGTCCTGCAGGTTTAGAAGGCAACAGGTTGGTAATGATGGTGGTGGAAATACCAAATAAAGCCTATCAGGGCTTACAATATAGCTGCATTGTGGGACAAGGTTTCCCTGAAATGTGAGATCTGGAAAGGCAACTGCCTAACAACACTCTGTTCTTTGATGTGTCTCCTCAGGCATCACTCTGTCTCAGAGGATTCAGATTTGATTTGACATTCGTCTAGTTAAAGGCACAGGAAATGCTGCAGAGCAGCAGCAGCAGCTTGGGATGAGGCATGTGGAATGACAAAACACTTGCTCCCCAGACTAACACGTAAGACCAGCTAAGTTTAAGGACCCTGTTCCCAACAGTGAGCAAGCAGAAAGTAAAACATGGCACACATCCACCATTTTCTTCTTAAGACACTCTCCCCATCTCCAACAGCCTGGGGTTTGAGGTTCCACTCTGCCTGCCTTACCTCAGCATGCACAGAGTTGATGTGATACTTGACCCCACTCTCTGAAATGAACTCCTTCTCACACAGAAGACACTTGTATTTACCAGCCACAAAGTCTCCCTGGCATCAAAACAAACAAACAAAAAAATTCCATCAAGAGTTGCTGGACCAGGAGGCTGATAAACCTATATATTTCACTTGAATCTTGCTCAGATAGAACGCAGCAATAAAAACTAGAAACTCTCATCCATACCAAACAGCTCTAGCTACAGGAGCACTGACATGACTGAGCAGCTGTGCCCACGAGGCATAGGACTGTTCTCTGAGACACCATAAGACCTTCAGCAGTGCACCTGGAAAAACTGCTCTTGTAGCTGTGAATCTACAGGTAGAGCTGCTGTGTCATTAAAAGGAATGCCATTAGAGTGCTTCCTCCTGGTCTCAAGTATTGTCTGCAACGGCAACCTCCTTAGCACATAGGGGAGCACCTAAATTGGGGGCTGGAATGAGATGATCTTTAAGATCCCCTCCAATCCACACCATTTTATCAATCAACGAATTTGTGAAGATCTGGGATTAGCAGATGGCAGGACAAGAGTTTGAACAAAGGGTTATCAGAGGGACAGGGACAGTGGGGCTATTAAGAGGAAGGCTACCAACCAAGGTACATGTGCCAAGGTGAGACTTGAGTCCTGAGACACTGCCATACACAGATTCACAACCCTGAAAGAGTGAAAAAAGAAAAAAAAAAACAAACACGTGAACAACATGCTAGCAAGAAATCACTTCTTCCTGGACAATAAAGCATTATTATGTCTGGAGGGCAATCCCAAAAGCACAAAAGAGAGGTAGAGGGAGGCAGATACCAATCCTACAAAGCCAGGAAGCTTCTGATAAAAAGACCATCAGAAGAGTTAAGTTTTCATTAAGCTTAGTATTTGTATTTCCAGTTTCTGAGCACACTTGGACATGATAAAGAGACTCCTGCGACACTTACACTCATGCTTTCTCAACAACCTAAATGATAGTTTGCTTCCTGCCTGAAGTGCAACAAAGAAAAATTTCAAACAGAGCACATGGGCAGGTACAAGACACTTCTCGCTCCTACACTGCTCACGTCTGTAGTGGCACAGAGCAGGAGTACAGCATCCAGCATCCCTGGTCTCAGCTGAAGGGCAGCTTCAGAGGCCTGTGCCATGGGGAGCTTCAGGCATCAGTCTTGGGGTACCACACTGTGCTCAGCCCTCAGCCCAGGTCCCAGAACAGCAGGCAGGAGCAAGACAAGCTGTGGCTGGTGACACAGGACAGCTGCTCTCTCTGGAGACAGCTCCACATACAACATGGTGCTGCGATTCTGATACTTGAAAATGATGCTAGCCTGAATACTGGGGAGAGAGTGCTCGGGGTGGGGTAGGGCAGGGCAGGGGGAAGGCATCATCTATACACCAAACCCAGAGGGCAGCTGCCACTGACCCTTGGCTCTCTGACAGTATGCATCACATGGAGACGTCCACCACCACCTCCACCAATGGGGCCGTTTGTTCTCACTGGATCTGACTGGCGATTGCTGTAAGGCATTGTGAGAAACCAAGCTTTCCAGTGACTAAAGGGGTTCAAGAGTGCTGGAGAGGGACTTTGGACAAGGACCTGGAATGACAGGACAAGAGGGAATAGCTTCCCACTCTGCTAGAGGGCAGGACTAGATGGGTTACTGGAAAGGAATTATTCTTTGTGAGAGTGGTGAGGCCCTGGCAGAGGTTGCCCAGAGAGGCTGTGGCTGCTCCATCCCTGGAAATGCTCAAGGCCAGGTGGAACAGGGCTTAAAATTGGTCTAGTGCAAAGAAGAAAACTTAAGTGCGGTGCCAGACAAAGTCTCTTTACTCTTGTATTTCTACCTCTACTCCTTCCTTCTATGATTAGATTTAGATAGAAAGGCAGGGGCCTGTCATTTTTCCACTAATCAAACCTCCAAATGGACCAACTGCCTACCTGGATGAGAAGACTGTACCAACCTGACACCAAGTTACTGGCTCTCAAGTGTTCACACACATTCCCAAAAGGATCATCCCGAGGGCATTTTAATGCAAAGGACAAAAGGAGCATCCCCAGACATCCCCAAGACTAAGCAGGGTCTTGATTAAACTAAACAACCATACTGAGATGGAGCAGGATTTGTGTCCCACAGAGAGACCAACTGCAGTTTCAGGGTTGTGGGAAGCTGTTGGCTCATACAGACCTGAAATCTGTCCCCTCTGGGGCTTCAGAAACAGTTAAGGATTACCTGATTTGGGCAGTGGACTCTTCGGTACATCTTTATCTCTGTTTTCCATTTGCACAGCACATCTTGACTAAACGTGGGCAGTCCAGGACGAGTGTATTTCAGCTGAGACAAACATGGAATTGAGAGCTGGAAGTAAATGCTGGCTGCACAGAGTTTCCTCTTCTAGGCTGAGACAGAAGTGCTATCTCTTCTCCTACTCTAACAGGCAAACTCCCAATAATCATTGTTCTCCTGTCTCACCAACTCTCTAGAAACATAACTGAATCTGGAAACCCCCCACAATATCAGAATCTGAAACTTCTCATTGCCTTGACTACAACAATTCCTCTAAATGTACTTACTCCACTGAAATCATTGTTTCTCCTTGGGTCTCACTCACAGACTAAAAGACACTACTGGAAACTGTGAAGTCTAAAACACTGTGAAATACCACAGCATGTTTGAGAGAATGAAGGATTGCTGGGGCCTTACAGCATGGCAGGAGTGATCTTGAGCCTATCACCTGTGAGCAGCATCATGCCCATAACTGGCCACATTCCTTGTGCCCACTGAGAATTCCAGCAATAGGACTTCACAGTCATTACAGCTTGCCTGAACAAAACACTTGCACCACAGCAATTGCTGCCGCAGAAATACTGTAATCTAAGATGAGAGAGCAGAATCCAATCCCCCACGCAACATAACTGCTTTCCATGCGCCATGAACGTGGGGTGGGAGCCAGTACAAGACTCATCAGACATGGAGGTATAAACTTGAACCCTATAAAGCATTTTTAAGGTCTTGTACCTTCCGGTCATCTGGAATCAAGTCCTGCAGAACTTTTCTTTTGGGCCACTCTTTGGCCAGCTCTTCTCCTGCCAGTTCATGGAGATAGTAGATTGCCACCTTTGCAGATCTCCTCTGAACTCTGCCTGTGTTGTTTTGCTCTCGTTTCATTTCTTTCAGGTTCTCTGTTCTTCTCTCCTCATGGAGGAAAGTGACCTGCAATGAAGGTCCAAAAGGGTGAGCCTCTTTCACTACTTCCTATTTCAGTTACACTAAGTACTGGGAATAAATGTTTTGGCAAATCCCTCATAAATATGCTTCAGCAGCTATGGTTCACTGTCACAGACATAGGACACTAGTGCATCCCACTAGATCCCCACTAGTGCATCCCCAGATTTGCTCACAGGGATCACAGCAGTGATCTTCATGAAGCAGAGAGCTTCATGAAGTTGCTAGTCTTGAAAGGCATTCCATCATTCACTGTAAAACCCTCATGGACAACAAGACGCCTGTTCTGCTCCAATGGTAAGTCCTTTAAGAGCAAAGGAAAGCATCTCACGAGTTATGTTAGCATCACTCTTTCATGGAGCAAAAGTCAGGTCATTTACTGCTGCCATGCTGATTTACTATTAAAAACTTCATCCTAGTCACAGACAGGCAACAGCTGCTGCTAGAAGGAAATTATCAAGGACAAAATAATCCAGGGGCAGGAAAATGCAAAGATCTGTGATCTGTAATTACTCAACGAAGTAGCAAGCAAAAAGCCTACACGTGTCTCAAGCCTGAGTGGCTGAAGTCCCATCACAGTCCCCTGATAACCACTGCAGGGTGCACTCACCGGCCCGTGCTTAGATCGGAGGTGGTAGACAAGTCCTGCCTTTGATCTGTATGCTTTTCCACAGTGATGGCACTTCATAGCCATTTTCTCCAGCTCGGACGCAGCCTTCCCACATTTTTTAACATGATATAGGTATCCCATTATGCTGGTGAAGCTGCCTGTGCAGCCCTGCCAACACAGAAGAAAAATACTTGGAAAAAACCCGTTCTTCAAGGGATTACACAACCAGTGTGAACAGGATCCACAGTTTGCTGACCAAAGTACTATCACTTATCCTGGCAGAGCAGAGACAGGCAGGTTGAAAACTTTAATGTTAGTCTACTCAGACAGACAAAATCTGCAACAAAGAATTGGCATGGAAATGACTATTAAAGGTCTCTTTTAACCCAAACTATTCTATGATTCTATGCTACTGTCTTAAAAGCATAGCTGGCATCTTGAAACAAATCTTGCTTTGGCCAGCACCAGAACATACTCAATAGCACTCCCATGTTTTATGTTTATGCATCCACTGCTGTTTAATACACACGTTGCACAATGCAGCTTACCTCCCTTGAACACTTTAGTTTTCCCATTCGCTTCAAAACCTTCCGAAGGCGGTCTCGCTCAAGCTGCTCATCCAATTCTTCTCCCTCCTTCACAACTGGCTAAAGCACAGCAGATAGATGAATGAAAAACACAGGATACTGAGCATTTACAGTTCTTCTCACAGGGAATTTACTACTCAACACGCTGGGGCACGAAAGCTTCTAAAATAATTAAATCTCTGCAACACATGATTTTACAGACATGTATTTGCTATAATGACCACTTTCTCTATCAGTGCTGGTTTTGGCTGGGGTGACAATTGGTGTGGGACTGTGTTTTGGATCTGTGCTGAAAACTGGGTTGATTGCATGGAGATGGTTTTGCTATTGCTGAGCAGCCCTTGCACAGCATTAAGGGCTTTTCTTGTATTGCTCTACCAGCGAGTGACCTGGGAGTGAACAAGCAGTTGGGAAGGGACATATCTGGGACAGCCGACCCCGACTGATCACAAGGATATTCCAGACCATACAGTAACATGCTCAGCATATAGAGCTGGGGGAAGAAGGAGGAAGGGGGTAGACGTTCAAAGGAATGGCATTTGTTGTCCCAAGCCACTATTATGCGTGATGGAGCCCTGTGGTCCTGGAGATGCCTGGACCTTCCTGCCAAAGTGGTGAATTAATTCCTTGTTTTGCTTTGCTTGTGTATGTGCCTTTTGCTTTACCTATTGAACAGCCTTTATCTCAACCCATGAGTTTTCTCACTTTTACTCTTTGATTCTCTCCCCCATCCTGCAGGTGGGGGAGAGAGTGAGGGGCTGTGTGGGGCTTCTCTGCTGGCTGGGGTTACACCAAAGAGGAATTATCTTTAAAACGAATAAACTGACAGAAGATGATGCATCTTAAAACATTTACTGGTCCTACTGTTTCCACTTAGCCTGACTAAAGGGAAGCAGACTGCTTGTAACAGTTTTTCATCTGGGCTATACTACAGCTCAAATTCCTTATTCTCTCTCTGATGGTTCCTGTGTATTATTTCCTACATTACCTAATATTACATCTATACTGAGTAAAAAGATAGAACTCAGTGACAGACCTAACCCTCAGGGCCAGAACATGATCCCTGACCTGCATCATTTACTAATACAGCTGTAGGTTCAGAAACTGCAACTACTGGGAATTGTGCAAAAAAAAATTCAGTGTGAATTATCTGAACTTTACACGAACTTCCAAATGACCCTTTCAAAAGTTCTAATTCTTCACAACTACAACAGGAGACATTGCCTTCTTTAAAGTAAGAGCAAAGAGGAAAAGCAGATTGTAGCATTAGTATTTTTACAGTAAAGAGAGACGAGAACTAATTGCTGCTTCTGCTTTTTTTTCTCAAATCTAGTCTGTTCTGGATGTAGAAAAATCTCCTCCTTTCTAGCAAAGGACTGAAAATTGCACCCTAATCTTTTTTCTTCTGATTGGGAATGCCTTTTCTGTGTGACTTATTACCAGCCTAAACAGAAATTCATCTCTCTATGATGTTGCATGCCTACCATCTCTGGTAACATTCTACTGTTTTTCAGATGTCACGTCTTACTGAAAAAATAATAGTTAAGACTAGATTTGAACAGCTTCAACACTTGAAAAAAACACTCCATGTTCTGTTTCTATGTGTACCAGGTAAGGACCAAAGCCTGTTCTGCCTGTAGAAGTTTTAGATGTGCAGCAGTTGTGTTACCTGATTGTTATGGTCTGCCATTACATGGTATTTCATCCCTGCTAAAGACTTCAGCTGCTTCCCACAGTGATGACATGTGAACATTTCCTAGAAATAAACAAGGACATGGTGCATTTAACTGTAAATTAACCAAAGCAGTGGAAAACTCTTTGGGGGAAAGGAGCAGGAGAGAAGAACAACTGTATTTGGGCCTGGTAACTGTCTTCTAAGAACAGATTTTATGGAGTCTAAAATTTAGTGGAACAATGAAATCTACACCTTAGTTCACTACCACAAACCTCCAGCAAAAGGCTGGGCTAGAAGCACCAAGCACTATTCTTACAGATGTATAGAGGGCTTTTGCTTAGGGATGTGATCGTGAGATGAAACTGGTTTTAAACACAACACCAAACAGGCAGGCATTTCTGTCAGTAAGCAGGAGTAAAGAAACTATTGCTCATCTCTTGTGTTCTTACCTTCCTGCAATTTACCATATGTTTCTTCAGTCCTTCTACAGTCTTTCTCACCACAGCCCGGCATGTTGGACAGGTAACTCGGCCTTTGTCCTGAATCTCTAAAGACCATTGCTCTTCCATACTACCTGTCAAAACACAATGTTTAGAATACAAGTGCTAACACAAGATCTTTTATTTTCTCCTTCAATGTGCACAGTGAACCCTAGAAAGAAACAGGTCACATGCTACCAAACTTGTGTCCAGCTGCACTTCAATACATGTAGCTCATTTACAGCTTTAGGTATGTAATGTCACGAGGCACACATCACTCCTTTTCAAAGAGCATTTTACAAATACTCTTTAATCTACCATTCCCTCGTAAGGAGTGTTCTTCTACTTGACCAGTGGACATTTTTAAATTTCTTTGTTAACTTCTGTCGCACAATTACTTTAGCATGCTGAGCAAACTTTTCTTTTGGCAAAAGTGTTTTCATAGTAAAAGCAGTCATAGACTACCAGGTCAAGTTACTCAGCAGCCAGGGTAAAGCACCCTGTGTGGATGGTTTCCAGTTTCTGGCCTCTTTGTGAAATCTCAAGCAAAATTTTCGCATAATCCACCAGGATTATAAATTACTGAAATGGGTTCTGGGAAGAAAGTGGTTTAGCAGCCATCTGCCTGAATTCTTACCATAACAAGATGCAAAGCCTTTCCTCTTTGCCCATTAATAACAGGCCCAGGCTGTCCCTCTCCAGTAAGCTGGGGGAAATGTTTGTGAATCAAACAGCACTTGGCAGAAAACTGGGGTGTTTAATGAGTGCTGTGATCTACAAATACCAAGTCATTCCACTCACTGAATCAAGGCTAACTTTATTTTTCTAGGACAAACTGCTTGAGTCTCTGGTTCCTGGAAAAGGTGATCTGGCAGCAACAGCTACAGAGTTTTTCCTGCAAACATATTCTGTAGAGTAAAAGCTATAAATATTTTTATGAGTTTAATACTGCAACTATTTTAACAGGCTTTTGTTCAGTTCAAAAAGTGATTCTCCTTTCACTATTACATTGTGCAATGGCAAGAGCACATGGAACTACACTCAGGCAGTGTGCAGCACTTTCAGTCCTGCTCTGCAGTACTGACACAGTGCCAGGACAGCAGCCAGCTGTTCCCTGTTAACAGTAAGTGAACTACTGAATGGAAACACCAGAAACACCGCTGTTGCTCAGATCCAAATCCTAGAATCACATTTATCTTTTATCTGCTTCATGAACAATTCTTAGCTACTACCTCTTCTTACCTGTGTCATAGGTTTCTGGCTCTTTCTGAACACAGTGGCCTTTTGTTCTGGAGTTTTGTTTTGTAGCAGCTTGCTGTTTTTTCCCTGTTATAACACAAACAAGATAAGCCAGAAGAAGTTCTGCTAGCTTTGTTACAATAAAAAGCAGATTTTTTTGCTAGAAGGCTGCTATTTAATCTGCTGTCTCAAAGTTATTCAGAAATGTTCAATGCTTTTTTTTTTTTTTTAAAAGCAATGTCAAGATTATGTTTCCTACTCCCTTTCAAAATCTATTCATAGTGGCAGGCATTAGTCCTACCCAAATATTAGTAAGCGCTATGGTTGTTCATACACAAAACTCAGGCGATGGGAACTCTTCACACTGAAACATCCTCTGTGCGCAGTTTGGCTGAGTCCATCTAATGACAACCGAAATGGAGAGTCTCATTTCTCTATTCATTCCTGTCTTCTTTAGGCTAAAAAACTTTCTGCTTCAGTATGGGTTATGCCATTTGCTCTCATCTCCCTGTCCTCTTCAGTTGGCCCACACATTTCCTGAACTGCAGTGCCTACTCCTGGAAACAGCACTTCATGGTGACCCTGCATTAGAGCAAAAGGATTACTTCACATGTCCAATTACTTCACAAAGTCTACATTCATGCTCAAAGCTCTCAGTCTAACATCTGCCTTCTTAAAAACAACTATGACATTGCTGGTCCCTAGTCAGCTTTTGATCTGTTATAGATCTTCAATCCTCTTCTGAAGCACTGATTCCTGGGAGGTTGTTTTTCAGCTGTGATAGTATTTCTTCCCAAACTATATCATGTTTAATTTTACACTGTTCTCTGTTCTATTTTTAAATTGTTTCTCAATTGTCAAAACCACTTCCACTTTGAGCCTTTTCTCCAATACACTTGCTGTCACTTTCAGCTTTGTGCTGTTTACATACTTCCAAGTCCTTGGTGACAAAAACAATAGTTAGAATTTAATACAGGGACAGACCGTGAACCATCTTCCTATACTCCTATTTCACCAAGCCAGTGACCTCATTGTAGAAGGCTGTCAGGTTGATTTAAGCATGATTTGCCCTGCATAAATCCATGCTGACTACTCCAAATCCCCATCTTGTCCTTCATGTGTCTGGAAATGCTTTCCAGGATGACTCTCTCCAGCTTCCCAGGGACTTAGGTAAGGTTGACTGGCCTGTAGTTCCCCAGATCTTCCTTCTTTCTGTCCTTCAAGATACAAGTGGTATTTTCTCTCTTCCAGCCTCCAGGAACCTCTGCCAGTTGCCATGACCTTTCAGAGATAATCAAGAGTGGCCTCACAATGACATCAGCCAGCTCTCAGCACTCAGTGCAGCCCATCAGGCCTCACAGGACTTAGAATCATAAATTGTTTAGGTTGAAAAAGTCCTCTAAGACCATCAAGTCCAACCATTCCCCCAACGCTGCCAAGGTCACCGCTAACCCATGTCCCCAGGTGCCACATCCACATGCCTTTCAAATCCCTCCAGGGATGGGGACTCCACCACTGCTCTGGGCAGCTGTGCCAAGGCTAGACAGCCCTTTTAGAGTAAAAAATTGCTCCCAGTATCACATCTAAACCTGGTGCAATTTGAGGCCATTTCCCCTTGTCCTGTCCCTGTGCCCCTGGGAGCACAGCCCGACCCCTCCTGGCAGGGAGTTGTGCAGAGCCACAAGGTCCCCCCTGAGCCTCCTTTTCTGCAGGCTGAGCCCCTTTGCCAGCTCCCTCAGCCTCTCCTGGGGCTCCAGCCCCTTCCCAGCTCCGTTCCCTGCCCTGGACACGCTGCAGCCCCTCCAGGTCTCTCTTGTCCCCAGCACTGGAGGTGCCCCAGCAGTGCCAGCACAGGGGACGGGCACTGCCCTGGCCCTGCTGCCAGCCCAGAGCTGGCACAGCCCAGGGGCCATTGGCCTCTTGCCCACCTGGCCACACCCAGGTTTGTGGTTAGCCAATCTTGACCAACACCCCAGGGCTTTTTCCAGCTCCACTGCCCCAGCCTGGAGCGCTTAATGGGGTTATGGTGACCCAAGGGCAGGACCTGGCACTTGGCTGCGTTGACCTGCACACTGTTGTCCTTGGCCCATCGTTCCAGACTGTCCTGTTTCCTCAGCAGAGCATTCCTNGACCTGGCACTTGGCTGCGTTGACCTGCACACTGTTGTCCTTGGCCCATCATTCCAGCCTGTCCTGTTTCCTCAGCAGAGCATTCCTGCTCTCTAGCAGATCCACATCCCACCCCACTTGGTGTCATCTGCAAACTTACTGAAGGTGCACTCAATCCCCTCATCTAGATCATCAGTACAGATATTAAACTGGACTGGCCCAGTGGCGGGCCCTGAGGAAGACAACTGGTGACCGGCCCCAGATGAATGCCACTCCATTCCCCATGACTCTCTAGGCCCAGCCATCCAGCCAATTTTCTACCCAGCAAAGAGTGCACCTGTCAAAGCCATAAGCATCCAGCTTCTCCAGAAGAATGATGTGGGAAATGGTGTCAGAAAGCTTTACTAAAGTCCAGGTAAATAACAGCCTTCCTCTCATCTGTTAAGTGCATCACCTTGTCATAGAAGGACATCAGTTTAGTCAAGCAGTACCTGCCATTCCTAAATTCATTCTGCTTGGACCTGATCACCATGTTGTCCTGTAGATGCCACATGATAGTACCCAAGATAATCTGCTTCATGACCTTCCCTGGCACTAAGGCCAGAGCAACAGGTCTGGATTTTCCTGGATCCTCCTTCTGACCCTTCATGCAGATGGGTGTCACACAGGCTAAACTCCAGTCCTCTCCGACCTTCCCACTCAACCAAGACTACTGGCAAATGATTTGGTAAATCCAGTTTGTTTAAGTGCTCTAACCTTGACTTCTTGCACTGACTGTAGGGCTTCCTTGTTCCAGACTTTCTTGCTCTCTGGTCTCAGGCTCCTGGGATTCCTGAAGGATTCCTTTAACTGATAAAGATCCAGGCACAGAAAACACTGAGTACCTCAGCCTTTTCTGTGTCATTTGTCACCAGCTCCCCTGCTCTGATGAACAGTGCACGCACACCTTCTCTGGCCTTTCCTTTGCTGTTCATGTACTTGTAGAATCCTTTCTTGTTGCTGTCCACATCCCTTGCCAGATTCAACTCCAGGCTGGCCTTGGCTTTACTAGCCTCATCCTTGCAAGACCGGACAGCAAATGTACACTTCTGTGTCACCTGCTCCTACTTTCACCACTTGTACACCTTCTTTTGCACCAAACCTTTTGAAGGAATGAAAGACCTATGGTGTCAAGCACTTCTCCCCTCAGTCTTTTGTGGCAAAATAAAAAGTGTTTGGATTTGATTTCTTCTTAACAAACCCATATTGCTGTTATTAGCTACTCAATCTCCAGATGTTTATAAGTAATGTGTCTGATTATTTAGTCTTTGGGAGACTGAAATGATGCAGACTGGCCTATACTTCCCATAATTCCCTTCCTCCCTCCCTTTGTTGAACTTCTAAGACAGACTGAAATTAGATCACCTCCCACTGATTAAGCACTAATTAAGACACTAGTCAGCGGTCTCCTGGAACAAAACATTCAGAATCAGAAATAGAGTTTGAAGACTCCAGAAGATGTCACTTGGGCAGAGAAGTCTGAAGTACCTGGAGGCTTGTAATTAGGAATTACAAGTTATTTGTATTACCCGAAATCTTCTGCTTCTTCTTGGGAGAGTCTTTAACATCTTTGCCTTCCCTCTGCTCAGATTTCCTCTTGCCTTTCAATAGTACTTCTCCTGATAAGTAAGAACAGATATGCTTTAGTCTTGGTATTCAGTCTGGATAACAGCTTTCAGTCTACTGCTGCCTCATCTTATCCTCATATTCAATACTTAGACAAAAAAAAAAAGTAGTTCTTGTGAGGCACCTGGACACCAGTGAACTGGACACAGCCTTCTAACTCAGCAACATTTAGGAACCCCGTGGCCCACAATACTCTGATACAGCAGGTATGGCAGAAACAGTGCCACAGCATGCCCTGGAAAAATAACCCTCAGGAAAAGAGATAGAAAGTGCTAGGTTATGTCATGAAAACCTCACCTGCACTCACACAAAAAGGAGCATAGAGAAACCCAATCATGCCTGCCCTGAATATTTTCAAGCCTATCAAAGTCTTATCTCCATGAATACAGATGAACACAGAAGCACAATGGTAGGCAGGGAACACCAATTACAGACTTGAAGAAACAGACGGCTTCCTCCTGGGTCTGTCCCAGGAGACCCACAAGGATAAGTCAGTGGGAACCCCTCTCTGAAGGACCCTTTGGAAGGGAGAAGGCGGGAACAGTGAGAAAGGAGAGGGTTATGTAGCTGCTGGCATCTGAGTGGAGAACAATTCAGGGTTACACAAGACTGGGATGTTTAGGAGTGTTTTCAAAGGGAGGGAAAGGGAGAGAGTTACCCAATTTGGGGTTGACCAAGTGTGGGAAAATAGAGGTGTAAGAGGATAGCAAAGAACACGTGCTTGTAAATAGGTGACCGGTCAGTATACAAATCTTGTCGTGTCTGACAGCAAGCAGGGTCTGTGAGTATGAGCCTGTCTGTAAAGAGGTCCTCACCCCGCACTGGCATGGCTCTGTGGGGCTCAGGGGCCAGTACATCCATGGACAACCAGCTGAGGAGACTGGGATCCAAAGGTCAGGTACTGAGTAGATTTATTCAGGATGGAGGCTGTTGGTGCTGTTTGTGTGAATGCTAATCTGCATGGCTCCTGTTTACATATGTTGTATGTCTGTGTTTGTTCCTACAGAAATACTCAGTCCTGCTACTGACTGGACCTGGGGGTGTGGAGCTACAGCATTCTCGCTTCTATCAAGCTACCAAATTTGCCTCTCCCCACAACAGAATGGAATACAGATCCTGACTTAGAGGTAAGGAAGTGCATTAAAGAAGATTAAGTTTTGACCCTCTGCCACGGAAGAAGTCTGGAATACAGATTTCCTAGGCCAGGAAATCTGAATGTTCCGAGAACAACCTAAGACCCAAACCATTCCAAATCAGAAAATTGTAACTGACAAATGAGAGAAAATAAAAACATCCTTAAAAAATAATAATCTACCAACCACAAAAGCTGTGTCTAATCCTAAATACTGCTGAATGGTCCCCTTTGCCACATCTTTAGTGTTGATGGGTCTATTTTTAAAGCTCTAGAAGCTTATTTCTGATATGATTAGTGTAACTCTTATACATATCTCTTCTACAGACAGAACCGAGTTTAGCCACAGAATGATTATTTTAACAAGTTGCTCAAAAGGAACTGTGTAATGTCAGAGAACTGTACCCATATTTGTGCAGTGGCAGACGTTAATTTCTTCTAATACATGAGCAGCACTAGCAAGCTTGTAATTTGTGGCTGAATTGCAGCATGTCTTTCAGGAGCAAACTAATCTCTCACAAAAGAACCAGAGAGAAAACCAGTTTTGCCTTGGACCAACAGTGATAAATACCTTTTTTTTCTGAAGATTTGTTAACACTGTTTTTCATTCCTCTCATCTCCAGCCAGTAAGCAGGCCTGCGAATGGTCCGCTTGCTTCTGGGCTCTGCGCTCCCATTCACTGGGCCCTTTGGTGAGGCAGAGGAAATGCTGGTGACTGTGTCATCACAGTTACTGTTTGCTCCTAGAACAGCAGTTTCCACCTCCTCAAGTTGCTTAGACCTGGAAAACATCAAGTTGAATTCCTACGTATATGGATGCATACATGTATATGGATGCACATACACACAATCACAATAAACTGGACAGACAACAACCTTTTCACCTTCCCAAGTATTCTAAAAATTAATCTCACAGTTCATGGAACCTCCTGAGTTTTGGCAACTGTAAAGTGACAACAAAATAAAACATCCTCAGTGTCGTTTTTTAGTACATCTTTTTGATAATGACATTAGTAAGCTCTCAAGAACAACTGAAAAAAATATTCCTCCTACCTTAAACTTTCAACTTTAGAAGCAGGCACAAGTGAATCTTAATTTAAAAATATGCATTTATCCTTGGAATTAAGAATATTTCTGCAGTTCATCAATACAAAAGAGACATTTTCCATCCCACAAAGGGCAAGATGTCCTTCAGTCTCTATTCCCAGTCAGGGCTGGCACGATGCAATTAGAGATTTAATGTCAGTAAGAATTTTAACTAGCGAGGCTTTCAGCAATGAAGACAACCTTTCAGTATATCCTGCAAATCACACTACATTAAGACTACTTTAGACTAATCAGCAGCACTGAATTTTTTTCCTAGAGATCAGAGGGAACTTTTCTTCATTGTTCCAAAGTATTTCTCTCAGGCCTTGAAATGCCTGGACATCTACATTCCTGTACATGACAGCAAACTGAATGAGGTGTCAAAGAAACACAGAATATCTATTCTCTAGGCAAATACCATTTATATAAAGAGGAAAGAAAGGGAACATAAACATTTTGTAACGTATCCCATTGCTACTACAATTACCAAATGAAATAACTAGATCACTGGAGTGATGACTGTGATGGCCATTCTATTAATACTCTGAGCGGTGGAGCCCACCTTTTAACACACGAATCCAGGAATTAATAAGGGGGGGACACTGATGACACCAGGTCAGGTCATTATATAACTATGTTTAAGGAGCTACTGCAGAAGCATGGGGAAGGATTAGTGTCTTTAAGTTGCAATCACACCCGAAATACATAGATTTTGGAGCACCATTTGGTCTTGGACTTAAAATATTTTATCTTCACAATGTTAAAATCCTTAAAAAAAAAAAAAAAGAAAGCTAATACACAATGAAGTGTCAGAAAAGCACTTTTCCTACAAACCAATAAGTGAAGTCAGCTGAGACTCTAAACACACTAATTAAAAATGTTGCATTAATATTCTTAAAATTCAGAATATTATATAAAGACCAAATACGGTTTTCCGCTAGGATTCTCTCAGCTTTTTTCTTGCCCTTAATCAAACTAGACAAAAAACCATGCACATACTTTTTATTTCCCAAGGACTTCTTGAGCTTCTGCTGTCTGTGCTGTCCAGTTCTGGTGTCCTAACAAGGCAGAACAATTCACATTAGCAGCATCATTTGTCTTCTTTTAGCATGTTTCACTATGTAGCAAAGCACAATCACCTGCACTTTGAGGATGTGCATACACCACCCTCTGAAAAACAAAACACTGTTTTCTGCAACTGGAAGTGCTTAACCTTTCCAACTCCAGCTGAATTGGAACTCGAATGAAAACAGGGATGAGTCCCTCCACACTCCCCATATGAAAGTCAATCTTTCTCCTTGCAACGGGACATGATGGAGTGTTCTTTGTCTCCAGTACATTCACCCATATAGGTTTTCTGCCTATACTTTACCACTTGATGACAAATATTTTAGATACTAATTTGCTTGTTTTTACACAGTCCTTATTTTTTCTTAATGAAGTAATTCTTGTATTTACCCTGTCAAGAATGTTGTCTCTAGTCTCCTTCATGTCCTCATTTTTCATCTTGCTTTCTCATACTCCATCAGCTGCCCAGATGTTCACTTTATCCACATCACAGAATCCTTTTTCTTATTTAACAAAATTTTTTTGTCACTTATCACTTGCTATGCTCCTATTAAGACATGTAATTTAACCCATCTCCGAATTCTGTCTGCCCATGGACTGTGGGCCATTTCGGTAAGCTGGAACGCGGCTGCTGCTGGAGTCGGGCTGCTCTACAGCATCCAGCCCGGCAAGACGGTGCATAAGCACAGCACAGAAACTCGCCGAGGTGAGGAGGCTGATAAGGAAACCGGAGGTGATGAAGGTGCCAACAGGGACACCGGGCATCTTGCGGGCCCCGACTGTCCCCGCGAGGCGCGGGAGAGCTAAGCATCCTTTTGGGAACTCCCTGTTCCAGTACCACGCTCCCGTTCCTACCCGCACAATCCATGAACTACGTCCTCCTGCAACGCAGGCCTTTCGGACAAAGCACACCACCGGCGCCAGCAGCGCCCTGCTCCGGGTTCCTACCCGGTTCCGGGCCGAACAAAACCGGACCCGGCCCGAGGCCTCGGGGGACGGCCAGGTCTTAGGGCGGAGAGAGGCCGCTCCCGCCGCTGCTCGCTGGGAGCACGGAGCGCGTCCCGCTCACCGCCCATTCAGGGCCGCTCACCGCACCGCGCCGGGCCGGGCCGGGCCGGGCCGCACAGTCCCGCCGGCGGTCCCAGGGAAGCCGGCTCGCTCCCGCGGTCCCGACGTCGGAACCCATCTCGCGGTGACCCGCGGACCAGCCAGGCCCTCCGGG